>JAWNMW010000587.1:0-391440 GCA_035043565.1 Drosophila robusta
CATTAAATGATCGCTCCCCCCACTCCCACCACAAAAAGGGTCAGGGGACCTACATATTAATTAGGGTCACGTACCTGGGGACCTACATATTAATTAGGGTCACGTACCTACACGTAGGGTCATAAATCACTAATTATTCACCCCAGGGTAATAAAAGTGACAGCTACTGCCTGTCACAGAACATACAGTTCCCTACTACTTGTAGCAATGGTGAAACCCATTGTCAGCTACGGTGCTGTTGTATGGGCAGGACGCACTGAACTGGAATGCATAAGAAAGCTACTCTGCAAGCCCAGAGGCTTGATTTCACATGCAAACAGGCACGTTGTGTACGTGTCCTTCAACAGCGCTGGGCGATCTACTTAGGATACCATCCCTACATATCTACATCGGGCATGTTAAAGAAATATCGTATTCAAGAAATAGTGGACCAGTCTATCAAGCAGAGATCCAAGGCATAGAGAATAGTGCGTCTTTCAACCTTGTCGGAGGGTACGCCCATAGTATAACAAAATGTGACCTACTACTCCAAACAATCCCAACCCAACCAGTAAACTCTCACGGTCCCGCATTCCACATAGAGACTTACGAGACCGTTAGTTAAGCTACTAAAAAATTGTGTTTATGTTAAACGACTCCAAAAGAGAAAAATTATCGCTGAGCTGACTGGTCGGTACGATACAGTCAGCTACAGCTTCTAACTCGAATTAGAGATGTGAGCAGAGTTTTGCTTATGCAATATTTCGCTTTTTGTTTTAATATCTCTTTATTTCCGAGTTTGATGTACAAGTCCCTGTGAATTTGCTCGTTCCTGAGATACCACGGTGCCCCAGTGATGATTATCAAAATCTTGGACTGTGCTCACTGAAAAATATTGATATTACTTCTGCTTGCGTTGCCCCATAACTCGGAGCCACAAGTCAAATTGGTTTACAAGGGGCTATGGGGGAGCGAGAGTTTATTAGCCAGTGGAGGTTACCTCCTTGAGTTTCAAGTGCGTTTTCTGGCTTTTATGTGCTTGCGCCAAGTGAGCCACCTGTTCAGATGTACAGCCAAGTACTTCGTCGGCTTGTGGGATGCATGCTTTGTTCAGGACCAAGGGAGGGAAGCTTTATTTGTTGAAAGTAAATGTAACTTGCTCACATTTGTGTTCGTTTATTTTTTTGCCCCAATCTTCGGACAAATTGCGCACTGGGCATCTGGAAGGACTAATAATTTCAGTGTCATCAGCAAACGTACAGATAGTTAGCTGATTCGAGAATTGGACCGAGAACGCTGCCTTGATGTACTCCAGCTTCAATTAAGTGTTCGTTTGAGATGCTTGTATAACATCTCGCTGCAAAAATTTTGTGGAGATACGACTCTAGCAGTTTGTGCGTATTTTGAGGTAGCGGCTTTTTTTGTATATGAGCCCGTCCAACCAGACTCAATCGAATGCTTATGCGAAGTCAAGCACTATTGCCGTACAATATTCCCGTTGTTCGAATGTAATGCGTATTTCTGATATGATGCGATTGACCTGCTCAATCGTTGCATGTTTTTCCCGAAAACGAAATTGATGTAATTTTGTTGTGTTGCGCATGTTGATGTAGGGGCTGATGCGCAGTAAACGGGTTAGTTAACTAATCGATCTGTGTGACGGTAACTTCGTTTTATCTTTCCCCGGCTTAGTAATCATCACTATGATCGATTTCTTCCATTTTTTAGTAGCCAAGTTTAGCAATTGCATTGCAGATATACATAAACGCACACACCTTGACAGTTCGATGATAATTTTTGGATTTACTCAGCAAAACCAGGTGATTTTTCGGGCTGTAGCTGCTCTTTGATAACTTTTACAATTTCGCGTGGCCGGAATTCAATGGGCACTAATGGTTCTATTAACTTATCATGAGTGAATTGGTGGCGGGGTTCAGCTGGAATACATTTTGTAGATGTGCAGCAAATGCACTTTCCTTTTCATTGTTGCTGGGGAGCCAGCCGGCATAACTGTTTCAATTGAAGCACTAAAATTTCAGTGGGCACTCCATAGTAGATACATTGTGCTGGTGGGAGAAAGTAGCTCGATATACTGATGTTGAGCAGATACTTCCTCTAGTTTAAGCGCCTTGGGCAACCTGCGCACTCAGCATGCACTTTGCAGATGGCGATCTGTTGGATTGCCATTATCGTCGTAGTCGTCGCATCAGCTGTTCGGTTTCTCTGTTTGTTGTACTGTGCTTCGATGTTGCACGTGTCTCTTGCGATGTTTAAACCTTCCTGTTTATATTGCCCTCAGTAGTCAACGTTGTAGTACAATGTGTGTACATACATAATTTTTGTACTTTAACCAGTTCGTTCTGTTATTTGTGACTCCAAAGGGTCGTTCGACTTTGTGCAGGTGATGCAGGAGATTAAGTAGGATTGACGAGAGGATAAGTCTGGCAGTGACTCGGCGGTAACCATGTTTTGTGGGATCTTTTTGTTGGCTGCAAATCTGCAGGCCATTATGTAGGCCTGCATAGAGCCACATAGTCAAGCTTGCGGTGTAGCTTCATAAGCGTTATACAACTATAATGGCTTTGTGTTTACAACACGAGATCCCCAACAGGTGTGCTTAGCATTATCGCTTACTTAGTGAAATTGATCCACAGAGATAAAAAATCGAGGTAAACCCTGGTATTTGGAAGTTATATATGTTTGTAAGGTACGTTTCTGAAAGCGGCATTTTATCGATACTTTTGTCGGTTAGAAACTGTATAAATTAAAGTTTCTACTGTCAAATGCCATTTGCGTTTCACAGAGATATCCATAGCGAAGCCATTATATGGATTTTGACGCCACAAGCAATTGAATCAGCATAGTTTGGTTTCGCATGAGCTCTTGCATTATGGTTTGCATGAATGTCATTGCTTCTATACCAATTGGAAGTTGCTGCTCTTGCTGACATATATTTGGTGTTTGCTCTCGAAGTGCTTGCCATCGAGACGCCAGGAATAGTGTTTACGGTAACAGAGGATGGGAAGGTGCCGGTTACGGAAGAATGTGGAAGATTGAAATGGTATGTGGACGAGCCGAGACAATACTTTGGTTCAGGAGATTTTTCAGATCCTTATAGACGACACAGCCTCGCCAGTTGGCTGTGTGTTTTTCGCAATAGTTACTGCACTTCCTACAGACTTATCTTGCTTGTTTTTTGGACAGTTTGCGCACTGCATTGGATTTTTACTCTTATGTGGTTCTTCAATGGTGATCCTCCAGTGCCATAGGAACAGTAGCTTATAGATGGGGTGCACTTAATTTCTCTTTAAAGATGTTGCCTCTGATTCGAGCTCAAATTTGAAGAGTTGTTGCGGCTTCTTAGCTTTTAAATTGTTGTACTGTAGCAGCTGTAGTTATTTTGGCTGTTGTCACTGTTGGTTCAATTCCCTTCAGTACTACTTGTAGTCCCTTGCAGTTTTTGAGCTAGTGTGTATAGTAGTTTAGTCACTATATGATCTGTCTCTGAATATGCACATATGTTTCAGGTATACTTTTTAGAGGAATTATGTGGAATGTTTTATCTCCCATTAGTGCAAATAGTTTGTTTGCTTTGCTCGTGAATGCTTGCCACGATTAATTTTTGTTTTATTACCAACATTTGTGTTTTGCGGGCTTAGCTTGCGTTTGATTTGAATGTAGCGAACAATACCGGTCTGCAGAGCCGGACTCACTTTTCGGTTTTGTTTTGATTCTTCCGTTTGCATTTGTAATTGTTACCGGTATTGGCAGTGGAGCTTGCAATTGATGTTGTTAGTGTATTTTGCGCTTGCGCCGCAGGAGTTAAGAACGCAGTCGTTATCGCCTTGTTGGTGATGAAGACTGTTGCAGTTGTTGCTGCCTCGATTACTGTAATTAGGGAGGTCATTGTACTTGATTGTGTTTCCGGAAAGCTACACTGCGAGCTTCATGACATGGAAGTTACAGTGATCAGAGCGGGATAGCATGAGCGTGCTCTGTAGCTGACTGAAGTCACAAGAGCTGAATTACTCTGTACTGCTTTTTTACCTACTCTGCTTTCACGGGTGCAAAAGTTTGTTTGATCTATGGAGCTTCTGCACTCTTTCGATTGAGCGCTACTCATTTTAAACGGTTTATACGTGGCATTTTTTATTTTTTTTATTAATTAAGCACAAGTTTAAAACATGAAACTGGTTTTAGTGCTTTAAAGCGTATACTATTGAGTCACTCCAATACACTTTGCTCTATTTTTGAATAGAATGAAGCACATCCATACACTTCGACCGCACTTTAACTCAATCAATAAATCTAAGTAAACTTGATCTACGAAAGCGTATACACGATATACGTATACACATGCTTAAAAACTAAACTTTAACTCTCGAGCTCTTCTTACAGTACTTGCTGTCAATTGGCTGGTTAAATTTGACAAAATTTACCACATATTCTTTAATAAATTTTGTGTTCTTAACCGATCTTCATGAAACTTTTAAAATAGAATCGTTTTAGGTCCATATTAGCAGCATATAATATAAGATGTAAATATAGTATATCACATAATATTTTAAAATTTTCATGAAAAACAAAATTTTGAGACTGTAGCTCCCCATAATATAGAAAATAAGCTTAAAAAGTAAGAAGTTGTTATAGATTTCTATCGATTTTACGAAAACGGGTTGATTTGCTCATACATACGGACGGGCGGATGAGCGAAAAGACGAACAGACGGCCAGACAGACTGACGGTGTCGGAGATGCCTTCTTCTGTTACATACATACATTTACACAAACCCATTATGGGTTCAGGGTAGAAAAAGTAAATAAAGTAAATGAATGAGTAAAATTTAGGAAGGAAACAGAATTTTAGAGTTTTCGACAAAAAGATGTACTTTACCAAACTCTGTGTTTCAGCATATGTATTTTTTCTTAAAAGACAAAGCTCTTGCCTCGTATGTTGAACATTAACTCCTTTTGTCGTAAAAAATTCTGATACAAAAGCTACATCAGGAGCATAGAAACAACAAATGTTTGATATTTTTCCCAACATATATATACTGTTTTAAATTTATTCAAATATTGTCCAACAAATTCAAAAATTTAGCCGCAAATTTTGAAAATATGATTTTTCCAGGATTTATTGTTAATTTTAAGCTATAGCATGACCAACTTTACCAGATAGACATAGCTTGACTTTTAGTTAAAAATGTAATTCCTCGTTTGGATAATATCCAAATATTGTGTCCGCCGAAATCTACTATGTAATGCCAAACCGAGGTTGCCGTTAAAGCCAACTAATGTGCTTAACTGTAGAGTAACTGTACCGTACATGCGTTTTAACTAGAAAATCAAAGCTGGCAAAGTACAGATTGACATATAAGAGTTTCAGTTTGGCTGCGGACACCAGCACGCTTTTTTATATAGCTAGTCTTAGTACGAGCTCCCTAGTTCTCTCGGATCAAAGTTCGCCATGTAGGGTCAACATGAACCTCTAAAATAAAGAAGTGAACATTGAAATCAAAGTTATTATTATCATTTTTCGGTCGTCGCGCCAGCGCTGTTTATATCTGTGTAACGTTATTGTTGTATGTAAGTACAAATCAACTTCACTATTGATTAACCCTTGTGTAATTATATTTATTTATACTTTGTTTTTATTTTATGCAGTTTATTTTTTTTTCCCTTGTTTTAATTGAATATTTTTATTCCTTAATCAAAACATTGAATACCAAATGGATGTCTGTTAGACAAAAAAAAGCTAGGTGCGTGCAAACATTAAGATGAATTTCGTTGGCTGTTGGCTGTGATCTGTCACATGAAAAATGTACCGCCTTAATTATATAATTATTATCGACCTGATTGGGTCCAAACCAGGCTTAAAGTGGCCTTGTAAATAGTGTAGGCATGTGGAAAAGGATATGATGGGACGCATGAGGCAGACTCAGAATGGCTCTACTCGTTCGGTATGAAAAGTGTTTGATGGTTTCTCAGCTTTGGATAACGAGTTCAAAACTATGAAGCTTTTGAATAACTGTTCATGACGTAAAAATGAAAACTTTAGGCTGTCTATGGGCCCTAATGAATTTTCTGTCCACACTTGCCCTCAACATCCGCTCCAATGCTTGCCCCTTCTGACCCCGAACATTGTTCCGATTCGGAGATTGTTAGCTCTGTTGATACTGATCAACAATATAGTTATAAACCGGCCGAAGCAAACGTTCAATCAGCCATGGCTATTACTCCATTGGGAGCTACTTCCGAAATTCTTAATATGTCAATTTCGTTTCCTCACCAAATTAAAAGCCTATAATTCGGTTGAAAAATTCAAATTCCTTGGTTTTTTGAACATATCTTAGAGACTATAAGAGCTAGAGCCACCGAATTGGTTCATTCTCACGTGTTAATGCTTGTTCTTCTTTGCTTTGCGAACATCGTTTTTTTGTAGTTGTGGGTGATTTCAATATTGCTGGAAGTACTTGGGTAGTATGCCCTAAACAGTCATTACAAACACTGTTCCCTCATCTCTTCATCAAAAAGCAGGTCTTCAACCAGCCATATATTAAAGGTGTTGTTAAAGGTGCCCACATCCAAGTGGGCCACGCTTTAGATATCCAACGTCTGCACCTACATGAGATTCTTGCTGCAAGACTTTCACAGCGTGGAATGCAAGAATCTCCCTATACAATCAAACGAATTGGATGCGTGGTCTTGCCCGAAGGTACCTCTCTCTGGCGAGGCTGCCAATAGAGTCGAATTGTAATGCGCCGCGCACCATACTCGTCAACGCAGAAAACTGACATCTAGCTGTACCCCTCAAGGTGCGCGTGGGGGCATGGCATCAACCAATTGCATCAATAATGCTACAGAGCTGTACAATGAATCATTCCATAGGTGAACATGTCAACATGTCTGCTGCAACCACCTGGACGAAAAAAATTACATACAGCAAATGTTTTTCTTGAAGCTAGCTGGGGAGAAGCAAGTGATGTTGGTAGAGGACGCCCGAGGATGGCACGTTACCAATTAACAGCAGTATTCAAAGACGGCCGACGAAGACCCGACAACCCACCCCGACAGTAATCAAGGAGCATTTAAACGCCTTATGTGCCAGCAGCGTAAGTTATCCAGACAGCCTAATCTGAGAGACCAAACTCAGAAGAAAGAATATATTTTAACCCCCTTGCATTCCTACAAATACATACACACACAAAAACGCACGCCGCAAGCTGTGCACTTTAGGAAAACTAAATTCTAGACAACATTTTAGGACATAACAAGAGCATGTAAATCAATTCCAAAGCCTGCATTTGATGGCACCACAGGCCATAAAGGACTTCCCCTATGTCGATGACTTCACCTAAAGCGGTCAAGACGAGGAACAGGTGATGTCAAAGAGGTATCCTCGAAAGGCAGCACTTAGCCCGGTGTCGATCCCCGGGATGTAGCTCTTATCTACCGTTATTGCAGCAAAACTTGTCAAGACAATTCTCAGCAACTGACGGCTGCCAATCAACTCAAGGTGGTACTGGTCCGCAAGTTATACCAAAATTTATCATATGAGATGGTGCAAAGCGCTGAAATAATTTTGTGGAGCTGCGCACAATCACATGAGTTTCAAACAGATATTTTCGAAGTAAATGCATAATCACAAAATCAAAACTAATATGTTCGAATGTCTTCCTAAATAACACCGAGCTGCAGCGACTCCGCAGACGAGAGTAACATCTCAGCAGCCAACAATAGATTGTGCTCCCGTATGGGTAACAAATAACACGCCTCATCGTGGGATGAATACGAGCCATGTATCTATGTGTACAATATACCGCGCTTACGGGTTCTGTAGAAAAACATATGCAGATGTCAACGCTGTAAGATCGAAAACGCAATAGCGTGTTTAGCATCATTTCAGCTCCCATTCAAGTACGTTGGAATCGACTATTTCGCCCCAATGTTTCTTATGTTAGCCGCCGAAAAGAGAAGCGTTGGGCATCAACTTTATCTGTCTTTCCATCAGGGCAGTACTAAGATTATATGTGATGAGATCAGAAAGGTTGAAAGGTTCAACGAAGTGCGAGCATTGTTTGATTATCACGGCCACTCACACACGCGTCTCTAGAAACCAAAGATGACAAAGCCATCATGCAAATAAGCCCATCTTTGATGGGCATACTGGTCCACACAATCAAATAATTCTGGCGACGCTGGGTGTGTCAATACGTACTTGATTTTCCGCGGCGTGGGAAGTGCTTAGCCAAAAAACCACCTATCGTCGAAGGCAATGTCTTCCTGATAGGGAACAAAAATATGCCACGCAACAGCTGGGTCAGTGGCATTATCGAACAATCTTTACTGATAAAAGACAACCAAGTAAGACGAGTGGCTATCAGGACAGCTTCGGGGACACTGCAACGACTATTAGACTACAGCAGAGCGCTAACCGGGGGAGAATGAAGTACAGCTTAGCATATAAGAGTTTCAGGTTATGCTCGGACACCGGCAAGATTTCTTTTATAGCTTACCCTAGAAAATTACTTCAGGTCTGTAGTTCTCTTGGCTCAAAATTCGCGCAACAAAGTATAAACAAATTTAATGTGTAACTACAGCTTAAACAGCCGAAGACTATCCTCTTAATTATTGTGAGCTCAAGCAATGAATTTTAGGAGAAATCAGTCAATCTCGCAATTTTTGGGAAAGAGAGTGGTTGATTACAGTAATAGAAAGTAAACTGTGGGAGATCAAAATTTAATTTACGCGTAACAAAAGTTATAGTTTCACTTTACTAAACGATAATCTCTTTCAAAAGATTTTTTAATGAGAAGACAATTTTTCTCAACTTAAACAATTGCCTAGTATTTTACCTGTTAACCTTTTAAAGTTTCCGGATTTATAGCAGAATTATTATTATTATTTCTTTTTAATTCAATAATAACATTGACTACAAACATAAATAAAACTTTTAAAATAAGCACATATAACAACCAAAAAATCCGCAGTTATAATAAGCCAGTTACTTCACTTGTAAAAAAAAGTACAACTGATTGTGGAAAAAATGAATATGTTGAAAAGGAAAATGTAAAGTATATTAAGTATAATCTAGACTACCAGACCTAAGGTTGGACTTGATATCCTTTACCCCCAAAAGATTAACAATCCAAACTTATTGCTATTACTTATATTATTTTATAACAAGCAACAGGTAGTAATCATACAAATACAGTGTGCGATTTCTATCTTTGGATTACAAAGATATACACTCAAGTTAATAAATTAGCAAGACAATATGTTTCAGAAAATTAATATTATTAAAATTATATTAAATTTTTTGATTATAGTCTTATTGGTTTGTTAGTTGAATATACTTGAATAACCTGTTTTTTGATTTTAAAATTATTTTACAACTAAAAACATAAAATAATAAAGTATACAACTATTTTCCGGAAGCACAATATCGGCAGTCAGTCGAAGTGAGCAATACAGTCTTGTTAATACAGTATGCTCTAAAATATATACTTCCCAGTGGGTTAATACAATACCTCAAATTGCTGAAAATTTGCAGGCGTTACAAATTTTCACTGTGTTTTAATCAGAACAAAGTAAAACTACAATGTACATACATAAGTCATTTCAATAAGTTGGAACATAAACAACTGAAAATAAATAAAATAGCTGTATGTTTCCATTACAAAGTTTATACAAGTTCACAAATATGTATACATTTTAAATGTGATTTTACAGGATGTGTTTTATTAGGATTCGTTACGCATTTTTTAATTTTATGAGTTTCAAAGCTGGAAACCTTTTTTATGGTATAATTGTCATTATGTTTAATATTCAATTAGTACCATTTGACGACTTTGTGGAGCAATTCCCTCCCAAAATATACATTGTTTTGTTTGCGTCGCGCTCACTTCCATAAATCTTTCCAGCTTTTTTAGCCATAGATCCTAAAAGGTCTTGGGACATTTTGTGGGCCGATCTTAATGACAATGCCCATTCTTTTAAACCTATTTCATCCTATAAAAAAAATGTTAGTAATATGAAGTATATTTTAAATAAAATGGCTACTTACCGAATTTGTCAAAATAATTCTGCCATCACGACTACCATCATTAACCCGGATTTGAATACATTGTTCATTTTTATACTGAATAAAATCAGAAGAAACATCTTCAACTTGGTCCAAAAATATAAGTTCTGGTTTGTTATTTCCACTCTCTGAATAAAGTTCCAAGCTTTAATGAAAAAATATATAAATATAATTTAATACAAAAATATTTATATTTAATTCCATTTTTTTATTTTTACTTAGGTATATTAATAAAGTTGAGATTGCAGTATTTATACTGCCGGTCCATTGTACCAAAATTTCTTAACATTTTTATCAAATGAAGTACCACTAAGCATATAAGCATAGAGTCGTCAAATCGACAAAAAAGTGATTGCAAACATTCGATCTTGGGGAACCCCACTTTGCGCTTGCTCCCATTTTTACGACTGGAGAGAAAGACCGCTGAGAGCACAAGCTAAATGCCGAAAGAGCGAATAGTGTTTTCTTAAGATTAAGATCTAGTAGAACCCCGTAGAAATCCAGTTCGTAACAAATAGGATTTAAAATCATTTAAGTCGGAGGAATAGGATATTGGTTATGAGTAATATCCATATATGTGCCGTTTTGTGTGTTATGCGTTTATGTGTATTCTGATCAACTTGATTATTACTCATATCCTGTTATTAGTTCTAATTATTTGTTATCGGTTAGTTATTAGTTATTGGTTATTATTGGTTTCGTTAAGTCTGTACTACTACCCACTTGTCGTTCTGAAATTATTTATTTATTTATTATAGACAGTCAACAAAGCGAGAACTAAAGTAAAGAAGTAAGAAATGTATATACATATATAAATATTAAAAGCTGCAAGCCTAAAAGAATTATAAACACTTCTAATAACATCACCGACACGGTGGGGGTATTTTATTTGCCCATCCGGTCAGCTATGCCATTAATGACAGCTAATTGTCAGTGACCTTATAAGAACCTAGAGCTAAAATAGAAGACGAAGGTACTAGAAATATAATTTTAAATGAAAACTATTCTAAATGATATACAAAATATTAATGAAATGTAAAACAAACAATATTAATAATATTAGGTGGAAAATCACTGACTCGATGGGGAATTTTCACAGCTGAGGGCAATGATTTTATAAAGGGAACAAAGAGTTCCGAGGAGAATACGTGGATACCGTAGGTCATAAGAAACGTAAAGAATTTTTGAAAGTGTCGTGCATGTAAGCGAGAATAGGGGTAATAGTTTGTAGTAGGTCTCAAAGGAACAGAGAAGTTCAAGCGACCTAAGAGCAACGAGGAATCAATATGGACTGAAGAGACTTAATTCGATCCTGGTGGATTTTGTACTGTGGGCACCACATATATTCCAGTATTCCAAGATTGGGCGTATAAGTAAAATATATGAATATAATATATATAACGCTTAATAAGCCCAAATACACCCTTGCCCTTATTTACAATAGTGGATATGTGAATATTAAAGCTCAGCTTTGAATTAAGAAAAATCCAAGGTGTTTATAAATAAAACATACATATTGAACAATTTATGTCCAACTGATTGACCGAACACTAAAGTCGCATAGAGTTCAGATCATCTTGTAAACAAGTATATGTAGGGAATCGGTACACGAATAAATAAGTTTCACATTATCTGCATACATAGGTATGCGAGCATGTTATATTATAAAGGCGGGCTCATTTAAGAAAAAAGTAAAGTGCAAAGAACCAAGATGACAACCTTGGGCTACACCTGAAGTAGCATAAACCCGTTTAGGTTCAGCCCTTTAAATAAGACGATGTGCAACACTGGAGAGATGGAGGGAAACTAATACGGTCGAGTTTAAGCAGATAAGTTTCATGGTGTATAAATACTTTATTGAAGTCGATGTAATTGACATTAGTTTCCAGTTTCTTCAGAAAATCATCATTTACCAGGGAGGTAAATGCAGCCACTTCCGTCTTGGTTGACCGACTCTTTACATAACCATGCAGAGCAGGGGATACAATTGATTTGCTGCAAAGTGGAAGCAATTATTTTTGCAAATAGTTTGGGTATAGTATACAGTTTTGAAATACAGTTTGCTATATCAGACCTACCACCTTTTTTGTGGAGAGGAAACAATTCTTTCCAAAAGAATGGAAAAACAGCGGATTCAAGGGATATATTAAAAAACTTTAGCAAATGGTGAAGAATAGAAGCACTGCATTCTTTGAGTAGGCAACTAGGAATGATGTCGGGTTCAGATGAAGAAGAATTTTTTAAAGATTTAAAAGGAGAAAGAAGGATAGTTTCGGAAATAATAGGCACAAATATAGAATATTTAGAGTCAATGCAGTAAGGATAAGACAAATTATTAGAGGAGATAGAATAAGTTAAATCAAATATAAGCAGCAGAATCATTGCTAAACTTTTTCTATTCCCAGAAAAAATTAGGATGGTAAACAAGAAGATTTGCGCTTAGAGTAAACAAAACTATAGAATTGCTTAGGCTCTCAGGTGGACGGCAACGGTCCAGATAATTCTCATAGCACTGAGAATTATGAATATAAAAGTTTAATTTGCCTATGGAATATTTCGACAAGTTAAAAATGTTATATGTTAGTACCTAATAACACCTTTATCAAAACTAATCAAATCAAAGCTAAACAACTAACTTCCTAACTTTAAAGGCACCAAACTTAAAATTGCAAATTTAAAACAACAACAGCAATTTTTTAGGTAGTGCGATAGTAGGACTACGAGTAATATTATTTGTGGTGATTATTAAAAAAATAGAATCAATTAAATACTGTTAAATTGTAATTACTACGTAGGCTTTGCCTATATATCATTGGTTGGATTTTTGAAGATAATAAGTAATGCAACAAAATACATTTGTTGATTAGCGACAAAACTCTGTCCGCTACATATTTTTGTGATTTGCGGGGATCCAAGCTATAATAAAAGCGTTCAGATTCGTTATTTTGAAAAAAAAATTTATTTTTATTGCGCCGGTGGACAAACAGTCAGATGGACATGGACCAAAATATATATACATCTGTTATGTGGCAAATAAAAGCATCTGTTATGTAAGCAAATGCTAACAATATACATGTTTAACTGTATAGCTGAACAGGTACTCATGCGCAAAATGAGCGAAATAACAAAGAAACCCAAACAGAGTCTTCGTTAGTTAAGACTTAGGTATCACAACAACCTTTAACGAAGATTCTTATAATTTTATTTTTAATTAAACTAAAAGAGAGGGAAGTAAGTAAGTAAGAGAAGTAATTTACAAGATAGATCTATTGAAAAGAAAATATCATACCGGTTTGGATATAATTTGGCATATTTAGTTTGCCATAATGATGCAAAAGATCCACCTAGTTTTTTTATGTACCCATGTAGTATGCAATCCGATTCTTTTTCATCAGCATCAAAGTGTTGTTTTTGTTTCGCTTTCTTCTTCTGCTCAATTTTATCAGTTTCTCCGTTGATTGTTTCAAATACAGTTTCAGACACTTCTTGCTGCCACCTAAATCAAAAGACAACGTTGTTAAATTTATTTATGTATAAAATTTTACATATAATTATTAATATATAATCATAAATATATTATAATATTATAATAAATAGTCGAATCCCGTCAACGTGTTTCGAATTAGAGAAATAAGTAGATCCCAGTAGTTCTTAAATTAAATTATATAACTTGATATTTATTTGCAGTTTAAGCAACAAACGTATTAAGCCCATATATGTACTTTGATTGGTACAGAGATTTGAATGCCCTTATTACGTACAAATTTAGCTTCCTAGGGGGAGCCTGCGGCGTGAATTTGTGAGTGTCTGTTATTTTATTTCTCTTTTTTTATTTATAGTATTAAGTAATGGTTGTAATAATAGTAGGAAGTAACAAAGGAAAAGAAATGGAGGGGGAAGAAGAGGAAGTGAATTGAGTTTTCCGCTTCTGCGAGACCACTGTTAAGTACTACTTCGCAGGGCGGACCGCTGCTGTATACTGGCTGCTTAGGCTTCAATGCCACTGCCGAATCCATGTTCTTCTGCTCTGCTAGCGCGAGTCCGTTTTGGAATAGTCAGTTGATAACCTTATCGATGACAAGGCTGCACTTTAGTGTGTCCTCGTCAGTTTCTTTGCCACCGTCACTATAGCAATGTCATCGACAAAACCAATAACTATGTTACCCTCTGGCAGCCACAGGCGCAGGACACCGTCATACATAACATTCCACAAGAGAGGTTCAAGAACTGATCCCTGTGGAACGCCTCCAGTAATTATACGCTGTCGTTGGCCGTCATCAGTCCCGTAAGTCAGAACTCTAACACTTGCGAGTTTGCTCTAAAGTCGGTTGCATCGTATTCGCTTCGGGATGAGAACGAGTCGCTGGAGTTTTCATCTGCGTCGTATCGTATGTTCCGTAATGCACTGATTATACAGATCCACGAATTGGTAGAGGTGCGCCGCGATGACAGCTTTCAAATCACTATTTGGGATGCCATCTGGTCCGGGAGATTTGTGTGTCTTCAGTTTTGCTGCTATGGTGTGTACTTCATGGACGTCTGTGGGTGCTATGTCATTAGTTCCGCCTGCTTGAAATTGCGGTGTGTTCACGGGTGGGTGCCAAGGAAACAGCGTGTGGATAATGCATTTGAGATGGTCCGGGCACGTTGGCATTTGTTGCCTCCATAACTTACCCGTTACTAGCTTGAGTCCAAAAGGCAAAAGGCAAATCAGCAGCATTGCATAGATCCTGAAAGAAACGGGCTTTGCTCTTCTTAATTGCATACTTTAGGACATTCCGTTTGGCTCTAAAACAGTTTGTATGAGGGTCATAGTGGGTCGACTCTCTCGACATTTGACTCATTCGTCTTGTTGCATGGCACTCTCCGCGTGATTTGGCGATCTCCTCGTTCCACCAGGTACCGGCCGGTATCTATTTCCACCAATGCCATTGAAGCGTCACATGCGTAGGTAATCTCTTCAACCATCGCTTCCGCAAAGCTGTTGGCAGCGCCTCTTTTGCTAATTCCTTCGACCATAGCTAGTCTTCCCAGGTCCAGTGTGTTCTCTTTATAACAAACGTGTTGAATTGTGCTGATACGGGTTTCTCTGCTTCCAGATTGAGTTATCACGGCGAAGTGGTCACTGTATGTGTAGGCTTTAGATACTTGCCATTTGGCGTCACGGACAATTCCGATCAAAAGTGGCCCGTAGAATGGTTCCCTTTGGAGTCGTCCTCGATGACTTGACAAGCGCATCCTGTGCGACGTTATTCTGTTAGTGAGCTACTTGGTGGTATGTAGCAGCTGTAGGCATATATTTTGCTGTACTTCGCTCTGTGAAAGCCTTTGCGCGACAGTCTTTGGGTGAGCTGGCACGGCGTCTGTTCACAGCTCCATAATACTACCCCGCCATCGGTGCTTTGATGCCACACTCCCGCGTGCTTGGGTGTGCAGTGCTCGCTGATTACTGCCACGTCAGTTTGTTTTTTCAAGCTCGATTTGGGAGAGCAGGTCATGGGCCGCTCTGCTATAGTTAAGTCTCAGTTGCAGAACTTTGACCATCTTTAAGCGCTGTGTAGTCCTTCCTGAACTCTGGGCAGTTTCAATTCAGTGTGGAATGTGCGGTTTGGATAGGGCTCACGCCTTTCCTCGCGCAGATTATGCACCTTGGTTCATTAGTGCACTATCCGGAGTTATGTCCCGTGCCTCCAGCATGTATGCTTTTGCATCCGGTAGATATAGATAGCCCATCCAATCCGGACTTTACCAGTTTCTAGCAGTTTTGCTGCAAGGCTGGGTTGCACAGCTGTACTCATTATTGGCGTCGCTTCAACCGGAATATATCCTTTCACAGTGGCAAAAAGCATTGTGAGGACCTCATCGGCTGTCGTCGATTCATCGATGTCGTGGACTTCTATTTGGACAGTTTCGTGCAGTGTTCTTACTGCTGCTTTGTCTGCAAATACTGTTTGTATTGCCGCCTGCAGTTGCTCGGTTGTTGGGTCCGATGGTTGCTGTAGCCTGAGGATAAGTTCTCCTGATGCTGATCTGCGGATACTCTGCACATCGTTTTTCATAGCCTGCAGAGAGGCCGCTGATTTAACTATTTTGAGCACGTCGGCGTATGGCACGGTGTCCGTGCACTTTACTATGATCGCGTTCCGTATTGCCTGCTTGGTTTTAACCTCGGCCTCTTTTCCCTGTCGATCAGAAATGGAGCTTTATTCATTGGCGGTTGCTGCAGCTTCGTATTTTCTGTTAATTCGGCTTTCTAGGAGGCCGGGCGTTGCGCTGAACTTGCTAGCGCTTGGTCCGGTTTCCGCGCCTTTGGTGGTTCTGCCGAGGCTGTTTTGATGCTAATGCAATATTCCGCCGTCTGCGTTGCCATGTCATGTGTGTGTGTGATTTTATATATGTATGTATAGATCAATGCAAGGGGGTTGAAAACTATGAGAATACGGTGTTCATGGTATACCCTTGTTAGGCGCTCCCGACCAGAGCCCCTTACTTATTTTTTATTTTTTAGTTTATAACATGTTTTACATTCATTAATTTAACATGAATTTGATTTCTCTAGGCTTAGACGCTTTTTAATTTTGCTACCAATTGCACTAACGATAGTAACAATCATTTTGAACGATTATTCACACTATATACGTATAGTTTACGTTTGGGACGATTCCGGTTTTTAGGACATTCAATAAACGTGTCATTTTATGAGACGCAAACCGACGAGATAGAAAAACACTGGACTCTTTCCTAAATGATCACATGAAAACGACCTCTACATACCTCAGAGTAACCACAAAAATTTATTAGTATCAGCACAAAAAGTAATATCAGGGATACCGGACTTCAATGATTTGGAGTAAGATCGATATAAAAGAAATAATCAAAAAAACATACACCAGCAGCATCTGTCGTGACGCAAATCAACATCACTATGCTTCAAAATCACGTTAGCATGCCTCATTCATAAATTGACTGTGAGAAATCGTCTGTAACGCTTTTCAAACGGCTGCGTCAGTCCAACCATCCTCCTCGCATGTTTCGGCACCGTCTATCTGACTCATCGCTGTCTACTAGCGAGACGTCGAACATTTAGTGATTGTCAAAAAAGCACTGATGCTGGCATACCAACTTTTGGTTAAAAGTCGTAAACACACAGCTATTGTGAACAGGTGCCCAATTCAAAACGATTTGTCCAACTCTGTAGAGGCTCACGTGTCGACGCAGCAACAATCACAACCTCCAGTGCGATATCGATACCGCTAGAGGTTAGATCAGCTAGTGAACTTAAACATGAAGCTGAAGTTACCGGCCGACATTGACGACGTAGCGGAGATATTCGTTCCTTAATATTAACGGCAAAATGCTCAATGCTTCTGTACCTCACTTTAACCACCTTTACAACCCGGTCTGGATGTAGTAAGGAAGAACAGAGCACTGCGTCGTCGATATATGTAATCACGCAATCCGCTAGATCTCAAGGACTTTGGATGTACGTGGTGATTGAGATAATACCGCAATCTGAAAAGCCTTTTACGCTTGCTGTCGTCTATATTTCTATATGCCTTTCCTACTTGTCGGACATATGCGTCAAAAGGACCAACTTTAAGGACTACAAGTTTCCGGCATGGCTGTTGTCCTAAAGTTTAGCTTAACAAAGTGGCTATACCTCAGAGCAACCATGTTCGGTACCTGGGCATGTACCTAGACGGAGAACAAGACATCCGAGTTCTGGAAGCAGCGTGTAGATCCAAACGGAAACTCTTAACGGATTGATGAAGCCATGCAGCACACTCAGCATGCGCAACAAAATTGGTCATTTATCTGGAGTACGGCTGAAAAGTCTTGGGTCAGGCGCATTCATTTCATTCAAGTCAATAGTATGTAAGCTGGACTTCAGGCTGTCGACATTTATGGAGCAAATAAAGTAATATACAATTCAGTTATATGAAAGATTTTACAGCCGTGTCAATGCATTAGACAGTTTTTTGGGAACCAATACCACACGCCACACGAAAACGTCGACAGAGATCGTCCATATTTATGATGTTGAAGCTAAGATTTTGTCCAATCCTTATTACATTTTACGTAAATGCTCGTATAATATGTATTTTTTACATTTTAGTAAATGTATTATAACTTATTGTCGTAGTCGATGGTAAGAGTTAAACTACTACAAAATTTTACGTTATTATTTGTTGAAAATTTTATCATGTTAAAAATAATCATATATCAAAAAAACAATATTCACAAATTACGCGAGCTAGAGAATGCAAGCCACAAGGCGAAAAATAAGTTTTTGTATTAAAATTTAACTGTTTTTTTTAGATATCCTAACCTTAGAAACTATGGGATCAAAATTTTTAATGGACTACTAATTTATTTAAATTTTTGCATGAACAACATTCTGTTTTTAATCTGCGTACCGATGTTATTATTAGCATATGAGCAAAATATCACCAACATTGGCCAAACATTAAATAAAATTAATTTTGTGTAAGAACACAGTTAAATATAGCGTAAATTATATGTTTGCAAGGATATTTACTTAAAAATCTCGGAGACAACTTCATTGTTGTTTTTAATTTTAAACAGATCTTTCTGTTTTCCCAAAATCAATAAGAACAAATTTGTACTGCGCTTGATAAAAGTATTTTGGAGTTTATAGAAATTCAAATGTTTTATTATATAAACAGAACAAGAATTTTTAAACTGTTGGTAGGACATTTGTTGATTTGAATACTCGCACATATTACTACAATTAAAATGTTGTTCAACTTTAATAAAACTTACCTTTCGGAAATAGTTAATGAGAAATGCTTATAGAGATCCTGATCACTATCATTTAACTTAATGCCTTTTGTATCTTCCTCATCAAAAGAACCAATATCAAAGGCATCGGCAGCATTTACTTCGCCTCGAGGTGGAACTAACGGTGGAGTGTATTTTTGAATATAAACTTGGTGCCAATCAATTCCAGAAAAAAAATTATGCATTTTGACTTCGTCAGCTCTTAAAATTAAAGTAGAATCGGTGTATTAGTAAAACATTAAACGAGACCTCATAATCTTACCCATTTCCCATACAACCAAGACGATTAGGTACATCTCTTTGAAGAAGCATTTCCAATAAATTCCTTAATTCCGCTGAAAACGAATCTGGAAGTTCAACATTCTGATGGATAAAAAAATTTAACTGTCAGTAGTTAAACATTGTAAATTATAGAATACTACTATCCGGTGTTGCCCGGATGACAAGTTATTAATTTACACTGGTTTTTACCCTGACTCGCGGCTGGATATAAGCCAGGTTTTGCAGAAACTCTGCAGTTTGGTTTTCAGATTGATTTCAATTGTGTTTTAACCTCCTACCTCCTTGAAAATGGATAAACAAAGAAATAATCATTTTATATAAATATTAATAAAATATAAATTTGTCAAAGTGTGTATATATATATGTATGTATATTCTTTCTCAGGACGACTCATTTACGACATCTTCGTCTGACTCTCCGTTTGTGCACTCGTAAACGAAAAACAGTTAAATACCGATAATAAGAAAACGAGCCGAGATATTGACAAAATCACGAAAAGTCCCAGTTCAGTTTTCTACCTTTTGTAGATCAACGCGATCGTACAGACGCATAGACAGACGACTCGGTTATTGATGCTGACCGAGAATATAAACACTTTATGGTGTCGGAGATGCCTTCGTCGACCTGTTACATACATTTTACCAATAGATTCAGGGTATAATTAAAGTTATTAAATATCGCATTCTCGCATTTTACCAAAACCGATCAACATCAATATTAACCTACGGTACCGACGCATATCTTGAATGCTACAGAAAACAAAGAAACACAAAAGATTTTAAATAAAACGTGTGGTAAAATTGTATAAATCACATATAATGTACATATCTGCATATGAGGAAAATAATGTAAGAAGCGCCTGGTGATCAATAAATAAACAACAATACAGTTAATGTTTGTATTGTATTGATTTTATTTATATACTTTATTCAAAAGCACATTTTGTGAGCGACCTAAATTTCGACAAATTGTTTATAAAAACTTTCCGTTAAGAAAATTAAGCACTTTTAATTATTTGGTTTTATTTCTGATAAACTTGGCCTATACACCTTTAATTTTTTAATGGTTTCTTATAAATGAGTGTATTTATTGTAATCTCAAAATAGTTTCTTCAAACTGTTATTTTGGGAAAATATCAATTTTGAAATATTTGGGGACAGAAATAGGCGTTGCAGTAATCTATCTGCCAAATTTGATGACTATAGTAGCACTTTTTTTGAGCGTTAGTCTTTGACTATTAATTCGATAGACTAGGAAATACCCTGCAACTAGCTTAAAATATTTCACTGACTGCTACACCATTGCAAAGAAAAGTCACCAAACGCACTTCGCAAGATGCGCACTTCACGGTAGTTCTTATTCTGTAATGACGAGAGCAGAGCTTATCAGCACTGAATATTCAAACCTACAGAATGAGATGAGAGCACACACACTCGTGACCGGAGAGGATATCTAAGATTCCCTTTGTCGACACGGATTTATTTCTGTGTATTAGTGAAATGAACATTGGTTTTATAAATAAAAAATCGCGTCTTATCAAATCCATTTATCGATGATTCAAAATATCTGACGTCATTTTATCGATCTTTGGAATTTTTCATTTTGATTACACAATTGTGTTTCAATTCTTCAATTATTAACTTTTCGCTTCACTTCATTATTTTATTCAAATAGTGATGTAAATAACATCGATTTTTGATTTTAAAAGACATTAAAATACCCCCTATGTATGCAGGACACGTAATATATAGTATAGCTTATCAGATATATGAAATAAGCTCCGCTCTCTGTGTGAGAGAGGCCTAAGGGATGCATACCAGCTCTGTATATATGGCAAAGTGCTAACGTATTAAGACGTAGAGGAGAAGGTATCCAAAAAGTCTTAAGCGCAGAAAATTTCAATAAGATAATTTTCTTAGTTTTGAAGTTATTCACGAATTAGCTTTCATAGTGGAGGAAAATCGCACAGCTTGCGGAGCGAGTTCCCATGTGTTATTTTGTGTATATGCGTATGAATTCAAGGGGGTTAAAATGTATGTAAAGACAAGGTTCAGGGTATGCCGTAGTCGATCCCGACTAGAGCCCTTTCACTTATTTACATAATGTTTAATTTTTTGCTTTTATATAATTTTTTTCATATTTACTATTACTATTATAATTATTATTACTACTACTTTTATTACATTAAATATATTTCAACCAAGGCAGCTCCGTGTGGTCCTTGTAAATTTTAAAGGGTCGCATCTAAAAAAATAGAAAACAGTAATAATATTAAAATAAAAAATTTTATATGTAAATACGCACAAATTCCCCGCGCTTTTATGTATGTACATACTGGCGCTATTACGACACTGAACGAAAAATTTTTGGCGGTGGCTACCTTTGCGTCGTCGTGAATGAAAATAAAGATTTATACGTTATCCCTAAACATACAATAAATAAAGTCGTCAAACCTACAAAAAGTGGTTGTAAAAATGTTTATTTTCATTTTCTGCGACCGGAGAGAGTAAGATCATTGAGAGCGATCTTTATTAAAATTGTTACACTTTAATAGCATTTCTTATCTTTCGAATGAGGACTAATGTGAAATATTTTAAGGATTCGCCACATATTCATGATCTCTTAGGATTTTTAACCGTGGTTGGTCATGAGGGTACCTAAGCATTGGTGTGTATAAAAAGTTTTTCGGCAAACACATATGTAAATAGCTATACATGTACAACAAAAGGTGAGTATGCGTGCATGCTCGTCCCGAAAAACTTGTTTGCAAACACACCAACGCTAATGTACCGTCATCCAAAGATATGGGACCGAAAATTTCACACTTATATACATACAGTTCGTTGTAAATACGTGTGCTAGGTTTTCCACAAGATTGCTTAGCAATACCATGCATTTTGAACGAGGCACACTATACTCTCGGGTTCTACTAGATCTCAATGCTAAGGAAGTACCTTTTGTACTTGTATTTATGTACATAAGCATATGTACATATGATTTTTTTTTCAATAATTCCACTTACCTTGTTAATATTGAAGTGAAAGCATAATTTTCCATTTGCACATTTTCTGCACTCTATTCTATTTCACGCACTTGCACTTTCTACAACACTTGCTAAAAGAATGACGAAATTCGCCAAAGTTTTGCTTCACGACTCTCAAATTAACGATCGCCCTATCATTGCACTTCGGGTGTGCCTTTTCCTTTTAATTCAGAGCGGCCGAGAGCGAGAGAGTTGGCTTCTCTTACAAAAATCAAGTAATTTGGACTGCAATTTTATACTTTTACTAAGAATTTCGTCAAATCAATCCCGACTCATCCTCAACTCTAGAATATTAGTACGAATTTTAGTACAAATCACACTCAAATTTCCAGAAAAAATTCAAGTATTTTTATTCGCGTTCATCAAGTTACAAGAGTATATTGTTTTTGTGCAATGTCCGCCATGTCCTTCCGTCTATATGTCCCACACTTCTAGAACTAGTCCCCACATTAAAAATTATAAATGGATGACTGGTTACCCCCTTTAAAGACTCGTAAAAAGATTTCCCTACCACGCCCACTCCCGCCCCCGCAAATCGCGAAAATGTATATATCCCACAATTTTAGAGCTAGAGTCACTAAATTAAGCAGACAGTGTTTGGGTGACCTCTTAAAATCGAGTTAATAAATGTTGGCCACACGCACCCCCACCCCTACGAATTATAAAAAATCTATATTTTTCCAAAGTAACAATAATAACTTCTGTGTACTGTGAACGAGTATTACGCAGTCGGTTCGAAGTTCTTACATTGTTGTGTGGCCGGGAAATTTTCTTACCGAGCTTTAAAATGAGTGACCAGCCATCTACGTTTAACATTTGGTAAGTCTAGCTCCAAAATTGTGGGTGATACAGATTTTCGCTCTTTGCTGGGGCGGGAGAGAGCGTTTTTTTACGAGCGTTACCAGCCTTCTACCTTGAAAATTTGGTGACTCTGGCTTTAAAACTGTTGGAGATATAGGCTTTCGCACTTTGCGGGGGCGGAATTGGGCGGGGGTGGGCGTGAGTGGTAAACTTTTGTACCTGTATTTAAAGGAGGTGACCAATAATCTAACTTTAAATTTAGTGACTCCAACGGAAAATGTTTTTTGTGATGTTTGGGGGAACTTTCCAGTAATATATATTCCAAATATGGAGCCTCGACCTCAAAAACTGTGGGAGACATAGTCATTTCCGATTTTCCAAGGCGGGATGGTGGGCGGCGTTCTAGTGGCCATGGCCGGGAAATCAAGGTCGCAATTTTTGGAGGAGGTCACCCGCAATCTACATACCAAATTTGGTGAATTTAACTTCAATATTGTGGGAAATATTGAGCTTTTATCGAATTGCGATTTGAGGTGTATCGACATGTTATCGATTTGCAATCCTCCCAGTGGGCGTGGCACAAAAATCTTAACACTTTGTCTGAAGCAGATAACTAACATTATATATCCAAAATTTCAAGTCTCTATCTTTAGAAGCGCCGAACAAAAGTGCGTTCATCCGGACAGACGGACGGACAGCATATTTTTTAAAAGAGTCTCACCATAGAAACAATTTTTAACTGGTTTTTCGTCATATGGGGCGCCATATGTATCAGATAAAGTAGGTTTGGTAAACAATAGAATTTGGCTGATATCTAGTGTAATAATAAACTTGTGTAAAGTTGGGGAAAGAAGAATATTTGTTTCTAAGCATCGAAGTTAAACGAATAACATTTTGGCGAAGGTATGATTTAACTCCATTTTTTTAAATCTTGCCGAAAGCTAGCCAATTTTTAAATTGCTTACCATAGTCAATGTCATTCTGTCGATTTCATGTTTATCTTTTGTTTTATGCTGTCGAAATGGTGAATGTCCCTTAAGTAGCTTATAGAGCATGCAACCAAAACTAAACCAGTCTGCGCATGAGTCATATGATGTTCCCTTCGATAATACTTCTGGTGACATATATCCGTGTGTTCCCACTGAAGCATGAGGTTTTTTTCTTGAATAATCACAAGCTAAACCTAAGTCAGATATACGAATGTGACCATTTTCATCCAGCAAAATGTTAGCAGGCTTTAAATCGCGATATACAATGCAGCGTTTATGCATATGTTCCAATCCCAAGATAACCTAAGAAAAAATATTTATTGCATTGTCTGCACTTTATATAATAACATTACCTCAGCCGCATAAAATTTCATTTCGTCTTCGCTAAAAACTCCATGTTGGGAAAGGTGGTAGTGTAAGTCACCACCATTCATTAAATCTAATATAAAACATAGTTTATCTGGGGTATGAAAGGCATACGTCATACACACGATGAAAGGGCAGTCAATCTATATACAGAAAATGTAACGAATATTACATACATACATACGACTATTTCATTTTTTCATAACTTACTCCTGTGCTAACTGCTTGTAACATATTACGTTCATTTAATGCTAGCATTTCACCTTGCTTCATTTTAATACGCTTTTTGTCTAAACATTTCATTGCGTACATTTTTCCAGTATCGGCTTTTCGACAGCCGTAGACTTCACCAAAGCCTCCGCGGCCAATTATTCTGTGCACGCTAAAGTCATTCATTGATAACTGAAAGTATACGATAGTTTTATTATATTTCTGACTCAGTGTTTATTAATGCAATTATATACTTGAATATTTAGCTCCAGGTTTTTCCATTGGCAAAATCTCGTAAACTTGTCACTGTGAAAATAAAAAATGTTAAATAGGTACAGTTAACATATGTATTTTGGAGGTTATAAGAGAAAGAGGCAGCAAATTTGAATTCTTGGTTCTCATTAAAGAATCAAGAACTTTCCCTATTTACAACTTTTTGGTTAATACCTTCTGTGAAGGACTTAAAAAAAGCAAGTAAGAACGTGGTAGTCGGACATAGCCGACTGCGTATACTCGTTCACAATACATGTTATTGTTATTTTGGAAAATACAGAATTTTAAAATTGCGTAGGGGCTGAGGTAGGCGTGTCCAACATTTTTTTGCTCGATCTGAAGAGGAAGTCACCGAAACACTTGGCCGCAAAATATTTTTTACGAGCTTTAAAGAGCATTACCAGTCATCTACCGTGAAACTGTGGAATCTACCTTTGAAATTTGGTGACTCTAGCTCAAAAACTGTGGAAGAAAAAGTGATTTCCGATTTTTTAAGGCGGGGTGGCTGAATATCAAGATCGCAATTGGAGGAGGTTACCAGCAATCTACATACCAAATGACTCTAACTTTAAAATTGTGTGAATTATACACGTGTTACCGTTTTGGGCTTTCAAATATATCGATTTTAGAGATTATGGAGGCGGAAGGGGGCGTGGTCAGAAAATTGTTTCTCTGATGTTTGGGGGAACTTTCCAGTAATTTATATTCCAAATATGGAGCCCCTAAAGCTCAAAAAATGTTGGAGATATAGCCATTTCCGATTTTTTAAGGCGAGGGCGCTAGGGTCAAGGTCGCAATTTTGGAGGAGGTTTCCAGCAATCTGCGCACCAAATTTGATGACTTAAACTTTTATATTGTAGGAAATATTGAGCTTTAATCGAACTGCGATTTGAAGTGTGTCGACATGTTATCGATTTGCCAGCCTCCTAATGGGCGTGACACAAAAATCTTAACACTTTGTCGGAAGCAGATAACTACAGGTATATATCCAAAGTTTCAAGTCTCTATCTTCAATAGCGCTTTACTTAGCAGCTGCACTTGACCGCAACTAAATTCGTGAATAAACAAAGGGCATGACCGTAATGAAATTAGTACGTAATAAGAGCGTTTAAATCTATGTTCTAACCAAAGCACAAGTCTGTAGTATTTGAATTGCGTTTTTTCATATATGGGGCGAGTGGGGGAAGGTACCCAAAATCCGAAATATTCCTATGCTCACGTGAACATATTGAATCAAATTTGGTCGCTCTAGCTCTTATAGTCACCAAGTAAGAAACCTTAGTCTTAAAACAGATTTTTATCGATATTACTGAAACGGTGCCAAATATAAATGTAAAAAAAGGTACAAACTCGTACTGCGTATGGTATATCAAAATCTCTAGTCGAAAATTTTATTTCACCAACTTTTGTAGTTTCCGAGATTGCAACAGTCCGAACAGTCCGTCACATCGTCAGACAGGCACGACCAGCAAAACCTATTGTACAGTTATTAGAGCAACATTTGAACCAAGTAGTTGGACAAATTAGGCAGGTTCAATGGAGTAAACAAAACATAGTGCAGATATATCTGACGAGAGGCGTTCAACAACACAGCGTACTGAATAGAGCCATATAGATGCAGATAACAATAGGTAACAAAATCCAGATTTTTGCTTGCCAATTTGGCCAAACCTACTTTTTTGATACATAAGGGAACCCACATGATAAAAAACCACTTTAAAAATTTTTCAATGGTGAGACTTTATTTAAAAATTTTCAAAATATGGTATTTTTTTCAGAGGTGAGCTCATTTTTTTAACCGATTTTAAAAAGCTTTACAATTATTGAAAGCTAATAAATATATCTATTAATCAGTTTTACACACACACGGTTAATATCTTAAGCGACGTCCAATTAATGCAGCTATATAAGTAAATGGGTGACGAACGAAATACAATTTTTTTTACTTTTCCCTGTATTTTAAAGTCAAAAAATCGTGAAAAATACCGCACAAAAAATCATCATTTTATTAATTCGAAAACATACAGTTGCAAAAGCAATGTTTTAAGTTTAAAAGTGTGTAGGACAAATAAATAAATATATTCATAAGCTTTCAGTGATTGTTAAGCTTTTTAATTTTAGTTACGACATTCTCGACTAATGGCCATTAATGCAAGCTCACCTCTGAAAAAAACCACTAAAAAGTATCATATTTCGAAAATTAAAAAAAAAATAAAATCTCACCATAGAACAATTTTTAAAGCGGGTTTTCCTCATCTGGGGCGCCTTATGTATCAGAAAAAGTAGGTTTGGCAAAAATGGCAATTTGGCTGGGCCTTCATAGACGAACTCAGAACCTACACCTAATATAAGCGTTTGTTCGTTGAAGAATTAGAATATAAATTGTTTATCATATCTAATAAGGTCGCCCTGGAAGATAATCAAACAAATACTATGTTGTACACAAAGGCTATGGATAACACAATAAAAGATGTAATTTTGAGAAAATTACCAGACAGGCATAAGCATTATTATAATTTTCAAGTGGAAACCAGTAGCCCAAAGAAAACTCGTTTACGAAAATACTTTTCCCGATCGAGAAAAATCTTATAACAATTCCAATGGTCAGTCGAATATCGAAAGTACACTAACCGTAAAAATAATGATAACCAGCAAAATAATAGAATAAAAAGAAGTGAGAAGGCTCCAGTCGAGAATGCCCGACTGAACCTGTGTTTTCATACATAATAGCCGCTTGCATTCTTACACACATACACAGAACCACACATATACGCACACACACATGTAAACGCAGCTTGCGCGCTGTGAACAGCTGCTACATGTATAACTTCTAAACTAAGAGTATGATCTTAATGAAACTGTTAGGGATTAACAACAGCATGGAAATCTATCTACAAACCAAAAGTCAAGTCCGTAGTATTTGATTTGCTCTTGTTTTTTTTTTTGCATATATGGGGCGAATAGGGGAGGTATCCGCAATCCGAAATATTCTTTACCTGCGTATGCTGTTGTTCGCTTCACGCGAACATTTTGAACCAAATTTGCTTTCTCTAGCTCTTTAGCTTTTAAGATATCTTCAAAAAACCGAGTCGAAAAACCAATAATTATCGATAATAAGAAAACGAGACGAGTTATCGGTGATTTGAAATAAACTTGATCTGTCTCCGAATTCGACGCGTTCATAGAGACGGAAGGTGAGACGGTCAGACGGACAGCAGACGAACAGGGCCTCCTTCTGCCTGTTACATACATTTACACAAAACCATTTTACTCCGTTTTACCAATTTTTAATGGGTTCAGGGTATTATAATCAGTAAAATTCAGAGACCCATTAATTACCAATGTCAAGGCTTTGTCCCTAATTAGCCAACAAAAAACCAGCGTGAAAGTGAAAAAGCCTATATGGAAATGGATCTTACTGAAAATTTAATCAAGATGCCTCAGATTACGTGTCAAAACAAGAACGAACCCCTATGTGAAACGAACAATGAAATACAATTCGTTATAGATACAGGATATATTAATTTAAATAGTAAAATGAAATCAAAGTATTTAATTTAAACCAACTAGTATCTGCACAACATAAGTTTTATTAACATAATTTTTTTAAAAATTGTGACGGTCTTTTAGGACGAGCCTTTTTATAAGATTCTCACGCATTAATAGACTACGAAACTTGAACAGAGCAATTAAATAAGTTTACATGTTTCATGTCGCATAATTATGAAAAACAGTCGGGACGAAGCTAAAACTGAATGCCACTGTTAAAAGACAAACAATTTATGTTTGCAATAAATAATGAGTTTAAAAAATTTAACGAATTTCGCTTATTTAATTCCAGAGAAACTGAAAATGTCACAACTATAATTAATCATATCTTACAATAAGCACACAGACTTTCGACGAAGAAGCCGAAAACCAAATCTAAGAAATGATAGAGCAAGGGATAATTCGTAAGTTGAAATCGAATTACTGTTCACCTATTTGGCATCTTCATGGAAACTAATCGCTCGTTAAAGATAAACCACAATAATTATGATATAGCGTTAGATATTTTTAAAAATCGATTTGATAGTAAGCATCTTATTCTACAGGCACACATCAGCGATCTGCGGGGACATGAACGGGCAGGCAGAAGATCAGCTCATAACAGCGCGCATTGTAAACACCGGGAACTTTGCAAGAAATTGACGATTGCCTACTTATACAAGTTCTACTTCCGAAGTTTGATAAGACAACTTAATCCATTTGGGAGGAAAGTTCCACTATCAACGAGCTAATGTCGTTCGATAACCGGCCACCATTTTGAATAAGCAATGCAGAACAATGTGAACAATGTGAAAATGTGAAGCCTGCTGTAGATGCAAGATTGTAAATCTGGAACTTGCCGCACTTTCCAATCGAAGCACCACCCACTGTCGCATTGTAACCGTTTACAAGCTGTTAAAGCCGTAGAAGCACCATCAAATTCGCCAGTCTTGCTTTGAGATTCCAGTCTGCATCTGATGCTGTGCTTTTAGCTACTGCCAATGTGCTCGTACGGAACCGCGCTGACAAGCTCATGCTGTATCGTGCGCTTTTGGACGCCGGGTCGCAATTGCATTTCGGCACCAGTCGATTCACCAATCAATTCAGTTTTGAAAACCAAGTTTGCCGTTTCGGGCATTGGAGATGCCAACTTCGCAACATACGAATATTTTGCTGAAATCCCCTGAAATCTTGGATTTTAGTTATTGCAGCGTGTATCAGCGTGTTATGGCGCAGTCAATTACGAGTAATTTACCTAGCTGTTGTATAAATACTGTTGATTGGGATGTTCCTTCGAACATTCAACGCCCTAATCTGTCGTTCAACGTGCCTTACCATTACTGCAGAAAACTCAGCTTGGCTGAGTTTTATCTGGTGATGGGCATCAGGCATACAATTTTTCGGCTTTTGTCGTAAGCCAACGGACATTGGACAGCGTTAAACCCAGCGCTCGGCCGGACGAATTGGTCGGACGTTTCTGGGAAATTGAGCATGTATTTGAGTCTATTTAGAAGCTAACCAAAACAAGCTCGATTAAAGGATATTCAGTTCACCTGCCCTTCATATGCATCGTCGTTTCAAAATTATCGAATCAAAACTTTCGCGCAGCCCCAGTCTCAAGAAACAATATTTTGCCTTCATCAAAGAATATATTGACCTTGGCCTCATGACACCTGTTCCTATCGCAAATGTACACATGTGGCAATATTCCTTGCCGTACTATTGTGGATGACAGCACTACAACTGAGCTGACGGCTGTGAAGCAACATTTGGATTTTCGTTGAACTTATGTCAGGCCCGACAATACAGAGAAAACTCTTCAATATGATTAATCGCTGGTGACATTTGCAAAATGTATCGGTGCGTACGGCTCACTGATCCAGATAATATGGTCCAGTGCATATGATGGCGTGACTCTACATCAGACACTTTGCAAAATTTCAATTGGATACAATCACATACGGAACTAAACCTGCAGCGTTTTTGGCCATACGCGCAAGGCAGCGGCGCACATCTGACGAATCCTTATCGTATCCCTTAGGCTCTCATCTTACGGGGATTTTATGTAGATGACATGATATCTGGCGGCAAACTTACTTTTTAAAGAAATTGGTGCTCTAGTAATCTTGAATGCGTTTTTAAAAATCCCTGAGACTAAAATAGACTGCATGCTTAAATTATATGATGGCATACACAAAATCAGCTAAGGACTTAAAAAGAGCATTAGAATCTATGAATAAAGTAAATAGCAAATCTGTAGTATCATTATGTTATCGATAATTTGAAGTTTTTTAAACTTGTTCTATTATACATGAACTTAAAAAACCACACAACTTATGCAAAGTTTAATTAGATATGAAAGGTTTGCATAAATCAATAATACATATACTTTGTGGAGTTGGACAATGTCTCCTCTAATGTGTTATACATATCGTAACCAAATTCTAATAGCCTCTGGTATTCAAATTATCGCCTGGTCAAACATTATAGATTGCGAAATAGATAAGCAATACCTAAATATCAGGTTTGTCTGCATTTTACATGTTATTTATGTCGAATGATATAAACATTGCCCACACAGTAGGTTAAAAATATAATTTGTGAAACTAGGTAAAAAATATAGACTATCGATCTAAGATAGATGTTCACAAAAAATGTTTTATTTTCGGCACAGCAAAGGTAACTGTTCTCTTCCTTTTCAAACAAATGTTGATCACTGCTTTTTTCCATCTTATAATGATGCTTTTGTCAATTATTCAGATTTTTTTTTATACATTGATAATAAAAACTACTACTCTGAAATAGATTGTTGTACAAGTACACAGAAATTATGAAAAGAGTGTTGTTTAATATAATTTAACACTTAACAATGATAAAACTTACCTTTCTAAAAATTTTTTGAACGGTCTGCCTTTAAGTTGTCCAAAAATTTCATCCATGTATGGCTATAAAAACAAAAAAATAAATATTCGTTAAGACATTTTTTTTAAATTTGCAACGTTTGAAAGAACGTTTTTTTTAAGTAAACAAAAGGATTATAATGGAGAATAATAGAAAGGAAACATTTCCAACCCACAAAGAACAATTAGGCAATCGATTTCAGGTATTTGTAATTGGCTTATGGAACATAATGCACATACTTTTGATGTGCGATAATTGACTAAAATACACCGTAAATTTTTAGCTCATTCGTTATATTCTAGAATTCTTGGTTGCAATGAACAACGAATTAGAAATCGGCAATGCATTCAGACAGCACTATGATCCGTAATTTTTTTGTTATCGGAAAAGTGATAAGCACCAGTAACTTTAGTTGTAGCTCAAGAGGGAAAGCGTTAAGAACTTCCAGGGTATCCACGGCTCTTTGTCTCATATTACTTGACAGTACGGCGGAGAAGATGGAGCAAACGAGAAGTAAAGTGCCTAGGACAATCCCTAAAGGACACCAGCACTGACGGGTATGAACGACGTTACTATCTTAGGTAGGATTCGTACAACTGACAGCTCTTAACCCAGGAGGATATTATAAATAACCTTTATAGTCTTAAAGCTATTTTCAAATAAGCCGCAAGTAGGCACTTTACCAGTATACCCTGCTTCGAGTGCAGTGGAGGAGGGACTCAGTGGAGTCACCCTCCCCTACCACAAAGCTGGACTAGGAAAAAACAGTTCCCGTAGTCTATGATCTCTGAAGCAGGTGCTTCGGTATTAGAATCTTGATGGTAATCGATACGTACTACCACTAAGAAGCAATCTCGTACCAACTTTCCGATTAACAATACAGTAAGGAATTGACACAAGAAAATGCGACCGCACTAGTTGCATTCCAGTCACTAATTTCTGTGTGTGTATTCATGTGTGTGTTTGTGTATGTATACTATTTTTATGTTCGTATGAGTGCAGAGAAGTTTGAATGTTCGTTACGACAATTTGGAGCTAGGTGTCTCTTAGTCTTGCACGTGGGACAAGAGCACTCTATGAGCTATTTTCCACTATCAAGCGTTCGATGTTAGGGTCTATTTCAAATCGTAAACAAAACAAATATGTGCTCTAGTCAGGAGTGCCCGACTAGGGGATACCCTGAACGCTGTTTTTAGATACATTTCAATCCTCTTGCATTCATACCATTAGACAAAAAATCACACTTACACACACACACACGCCGCAAACTGTGCACAATACTCAACAGCTGCGCTTGGCCCCCACGATGGAAACGAATTTCGTATATAATTTTTAAGCTAGGAGAATGAACTTTATGAAAATTGCTGGATTTAAAATAGGCATCTAAAGCACAGGCTGTAGTCCTTCCACTGGAAGCCACTTTGAACATGACCACAAAATTGTATCCCTTTATCTGAATGCAAACAACTTACGAGAACAGTATTAAAACGCGAGTCTGAAACTGTGTACTTAACTCAGTAGCTGCGCTTTGCCCCCACTATGGAAACTAAATTCGCGAATAACTTCTAAACTAAAATTATTATAGTTATAAAACTTTCAGAACTTAACAAGAGCTTTCAAATCTATGTTAAAACCAAATCGCAAGTCGGTAGAACTTGAATTGCGTTTTTTTGAATTTTGAGGGGAGTGGGGAGACGTAGCCAAAATCCGAGCTCGTGATATGCGTTGAGTGGCTGTAGCTCTAATAGTCTCCGAGATGTGAAAAACAAAAAACCCGCGTTCATTTTGAACGATACAATTTTCCTCCCTGTTTCCCTATAATACCAGAATAGAAACAGGATATAAGCCCCCAGATAAATTTAAATATCTAATGCGATCTTCAGAAATTCTTTAATCATTTTTTATGGCGATTTTCGATTTTTTTTTCCACTGTGATATTCATAGGTGGTAGCATATGACGGAATGAATTACACTCAATCCTAGAATCAAAGTTTGCACTTAACAAGAGCATTCATATATATGCACAAATTGAATTGCGTTCCTATACTCGTTCACAAAGTGAAAAGAGTATATTGATTTTCCCAATATGCGTCATGCTGTACGGAGGTCTGTCCGGATGAACATATATTTTTTCGGCGCTATTGAAGATAGAGACTTTGGGAATATACTTGTAGTTATCTGCTTCAGTCAAAGTGTTAAGAATTTTGTGCCATGCCCCTGGAAAGTGATCGGTGAATATTTCCCACAATATTAAAGCTAAAATCACCAAATTTTCTATGTAGATTGCTGTTGACTTCCCTTATTTATCCAAGCCACGCGCACTAGAACGCCCCCCAACGCCCCCGCCTGAAAAAATCGGAAATGGCTACATCTCACACAGTTTTTGAGCTAGAATCTCCATATTTTAAATATTAGAAAGCTCCCTCAAACATCACAGAAAAAATTCCCAACCACGACTCTGTCGCCAGCATTATCGCTAAAATTGACAACTTAAATCGATAACATAATTCCCACAATAATTGCTCTGGTTCGCATGCGTACATGTACGTATGTTTTTGTGTATGTATGTAAGAATGCAAGGGGGTTTAAGTGTATATAACGGCAGCTCGCAGCGGGGTTCAGGGTTCAGCAATCATAGTTTGGGCATGAGCTTAAAAACACATTTTCAATTGCGATTGAATCACCTAAAAACATACATGATCAATAATGATCTTAGGTTTTGTTTAGCAGCAAGCAACGATCGAAAATCGAAATCATACTGCGTAATGGAATTTTCCTTTTTCAGATCACATACAAGCTACAATTGAACTACTTGAGCACTCGCACAAAATTTGAATTTTCCTTTAATCTATCGGCAGATGGGTTGTTTGCTGGTAATTACATACGTATATACGAAATATGGGAAAAACCACTAAAAGTGTGTCCCAAAAGATTATTATTGACAATTAAACACCATGTGCAGCACACAAAAGATGTACTTTCGTTACCTTTTTACCTTTGTTGTAATTACATTTATAATAAACAACTGAGAGACTCTAGTCGGAAGCGCCTGACTAGGGGATACACACACAAACTCACGCCACACAAACTCATGGAAACTAAATTCGTGAATAACTTCTAAACTAAGACGATGATCTCAAATTTAATTTTAGTATGTTAGAAGAGCATTGAAATCTATTTAGAAACCAAAGCGCAAGTCTGTAGTATTAGAGTTGCGTTTTTTTTTAATAATAATAATGAAACTGTACAAGATGGCGAAAAAAATTATAAACTCGTACTGCGTATGGTATAGCAGAATCTCTGGAAAAGTTTGTCTAGTTTTCTATTCTCCCAGATTGTAGCGTTCATACAGATGGGCAGGGTTACTCCACTCATCGTCCTTCTCGAGAATATATAGACTTTATGGGGTCGGCACTGCCTCCTTCCTGCCTGTACATACATTTGCACAAAACCATTATACCTCTTTACCCAATTACTAAGGGCTTAGAGTATAAAAATATGACATATATAATACAAAATTGTGAATCTTTAGTTCTCTTTTTTCAATTTTAAGAACATTGAACATTGAAGGTAAAAATTAGAATATTGATTGAAATAAATGAATAAATATGTATTTGTTAATCCTGCGACTTTTAATTTTGTTTAGATAAAAATTAAACAAATATGTACAGCTGCGAAAAATAAAATAGCACCACTTCCAGAAGCAATGTTTACAAAGGCGTCTTAATAACATTTGTAAATTTAAGGAACTTATGAATATGGTTTTAGATGCAGAACACATTATTATGTTTACCGTTTTCAATATATTTAAGGAATTTTATGAAAAATTGAGTGAGTAATAATTAAAAACCTCATTACTTGAAGATAATTGTGTATCAAAACTAAGATTATTCTATCAATTTAATATATAGTTGCGTTGCCTTTATTGGAAATAAAGGCTGCGAAACGTATTAGTATCGATTCCTGGTATCTTTTCAGAGGAATTTTCTTCCTGGACTCGTGAATGGCTTCCAAAAGTGATCCGTTGCTAGTTGGTTTAGACGGAACAACTGCCTTTTTGACTTTAGCCTATAGATTTTCGATCTGGTAGCTGCGTCGCCCACTCCAAAACGTTCATTGATTTTCCTTTGAACCATTCCTTTGCTTTCCTGGTGGCATGCTTGGGGTCACTGTCTTCTTGGAAGCCCCATAATAGGGCCATCTTATACTCAGCTTAAGGTAGCATTACTGCATCCAAAATATTGACGCAACCGTGTTGGTGGCGTAGGCAGGATTTTTCTTGGGGAAGGGGCTCCAAATAAATATTTTTTTTAATAAAGGCAGGGGGTCTTTTGGCGGTTAAGTCACACCCCAATCTAAAGATATAATTGGAAGTTTGAAAAAACAATGTCGCAAAACTTAAAATTCCTCATATTAAAATAAATATTTTTTTATTATTATTATTTTAAAACCCTTCCCACAACAAAAATTCTGCCTACGCCACTGAAATATGTTATTTATGCACTGCATTGAGTTTGGCTGCCGAAAAACTATTTTTGTAGTTTTCTTCCGCCGACCGCGACCTATCCCAATGTTATTAAAATGTGTTTCAGAGGTTGGGTTGTAGAAATTTAATAACTTTAAGGCAGATGATTGAAATAAATTATTGTTTTATATGATATGTTAATACGTGTAATTTTAATTTTGGAGTAATTAATTGATGTATAAATAAATATTTAAATATTCTGTATTTTATATTTTTTTATATTTTATATTAGGTATGGGCATCAATTATAATTTTATTCATTAAAACGCCATTAAATGTGTAATGTTATTTTAATTGTGAAATAATATAAAAAAATAAAAAATATAATTTAAAACCTTATTATTATTAATATTCAATTTGAAGTTATTTTGCACTTCAAATTTTTAATGTTGCGCGCGCAACTCTATGAGACATAGCTGGCGGTCCAAGAAAACGTAAAAATTCGATTTTAGGCAACCAAAGCCAATGCAACGATTAATTACACATACATGCTTAAGTTGAAAACATAGATGGACTCATGGCAATCGGCAAGCCGAACTGAGAGCGCATTCTATTTTTAGAATTTTACGCTCTTTAAGTTGTGAGAGCGTAAGGGCAACGATTTCTCTTTTTTCTCAAAATCAAGCTTCCCCATAAAATTTTTTTGTTCAGCGTTACGCATCTTATTGTTTATATTGTCTGTGGTTTAAGGTATTCTTCGTTTGACCACTAGCAGTGCAATTTGCAATGATGTCCTTTTCTTAGAATTTCTCGCTTTATGGCTCACGTAGTCAAAATTTGGCTAACCTATAATACACTTACATCTTGCCACACCCACCATAATCGAATTGAGAATTTCTGGAAAGAGCTCCATAAAGGGTGAAAAAACTGACCATTTCAACAAGTTCGAAATTGAAAACGACTTTAAAGGAGGAATGACACAATATTGGAAAAATGACAACGCACCAAGGCAGCAAACCGGATTTGAACCGAACCGGATCGATTTATTTAAATGTTGAACCGCACCCTGAACCGAATCCGTTCGAAAAAAAACTGCCAAACCTAAATCCGCACCAAACCATACTAACTTAAAAATTGGTTTAGTGGAAAACATTTTTTTATTTATACTTAGGCACTCGCCTAACGTATTCTTCGTTAGACCACTGTGGCCACCAATTTGCAATCCTAGTTTCGTGTCTTAGAATTTTACACTTGTACAAAAGTACCAGGCAAAAGAGCTTTACTCAATTTTCAGTTTTGTTAGTGAACAAATTATAAAAGATACAGTAAAGGCGCCGAAAACAGGTTCGAGCCAGAGCGTGGGTTCATAAAAGTGAAAAACCACATTCATGAGCCGATGGCACATGGGTTCGAACCGTGAACTGAACCAACAAAATTATTCTTTTGGGTTTGCAGTCCTGCAACGCGCAAACTTGTGTTTTCCATAGCAAAATGTTTTTATGAACGCATACCAAGTACTAAACAGAAATTTCTTCAAAACTTTTACAATTATTCAGTTAAGTATGCAGTGAAAAAGTGGACTTTTTTCATTTTTTAAATTAAATAGTGGAATTAAAAACAGTAAAGAAATATTATTTTATCATTATTTTCTGGACACTAAAGATGGGAGCCGGTCTGCCTATTTTTTTTAATTTATTCACTGTGGTGTACTTGTTCTCTGTAGTTTTTACAATTCGTGATACATGCACGTTTATTTAGTATTAACAGCTGGTAAACATATTCAAAAAGTCCAATTCTTTTGGAAACTTACTTCAAATAAATTTACAGGAACTTCATTTTTCAATAAATATTTTTGGACATTAGCGACGGCATCTTTGGAGTATTCCTACGAAAAACAATATATATTAGGAATTCAGTTAATAGGTTGTAGTACTTACATAGGTATGTGACAGCATTTCTTCCATTATAAAATTATCATATATTTCTCTAGCCATTTTCTTTCGTTCTTCGAAACACTCAGTTTTTTCAAAATTTTTTATCTTTAAAAAAATATATAATATTTATATAAAAAATAAAATCAAAATATACATATTCAAATATTGTTACGAAATTGTGAGCTGTAGTACCTGCTCATAGAACTTTAACTGTTGTATAGGTTCTTCAGAATCATTCTCACAGAAGTCCTTAAACAGCAAGTAACCTTAAGGAAAAAAAATTTGAATTAGTTTCAAGCCAATTGTGATGTTAAAAGGTTATAAGTACCTATATTCTGATTAAAAATGTTGTGAAAGTTAAGTTCATTTTCCTTCTCAAGGTATTTGTACATAACGCTTCTTACGCTGCAAAATAAATTTATAATTTTTATAGAGTTGAGCAGTTATTAAGCATACAACAGATATTTCAGACTTAAATTAATATAACCTTCCCGATTGCGTGAGGCGCTTTGACAAAAGTTTTAATATAAAAAAGTGAGGGCGCGCTATTCGGGAGTAATCGACTAAGGGATGCCCTGAACCCAGTCTTTGCATACATTTCAATCCTCATGCATTCATACGTACATACAAATATAACACACACCCTAACCACGCCACAAGTTGCGCACTTTATAAAGTATAAACCTGACAGAATTGTAATTGGTTAAAAACTAAATCAAAAGATATAAGGATGACACACTCGCACGACATTGAATTTTAATGTTCTTAAACAGATTTTTGCGCGATTTTGTTTTTATACTCGTTCTCGAAGTGAAAAGAGTGTATTGGGTTTGTCTTGCTGTCAGTCCGTCTGTCCGTATGAACGCACATTTTTTTCCACTATTGAAGCTAGGGACATGAAATTTGTAATATATACTTTGGAATGCCCGCATCAGATAAAGAATTAAGATTTTTGGGCTAAGCCCAATGGATGCGTGTCTAATAGATTTAATCTATAAATCTCCGTCATTTTTAAAGCAGGGGTCCATACAATTAATAGTACAATAGTTAAAAGTTAACTAAAAGATCGCCCAAAATTTTTTTAGATATCTCCCTAATTTTAAAGCGAGTCACAAAATTTGGCAGACAGTTTTCGAATGACCTCCTCTAAAGATCGAGACGAAAAATTTTGGCCACGCTCACTACTATGCCCACAAATTACAAAACATCGATACTTTCCAAAATAACCATAATAATTATGATTATTTTTGATTGATCTAAGCTGTTATTACACTGTGAACGAGTATTGCGCCGTCAGCTACACCAGACAGAAACGTTCTTATTTGTGTTAGTTTAATATTTCCTGTATAAAAACAAATTTGATTAAAACACATGTATTAATTGAATAAATCTCAGTTGGATTCAAACCGCCGACCTCCTGTCTGTTAGCATGTACACCTAAACCACGTTGTCTCTTTACGTGACGTTAGAACACTACACTTGTATGGTTGACTTGTAGTTAAAGGTTATCATAAAAATTTTAATCTCTGTTTTACTCAACTTGGAATTCGAATTTTCCAAAACCACGTCTTAGTGCTCACTACCGAGTCCTCGGCGTTTTAGGCGTTGGTCACCAATAAGTCAGTCAGACAGTCGGGACAATATATTTTTTAATACATATATAGATAATATATGTAAATATTGGACTTGACCACATACAAACTTTTAATATTTACACTATCCTAAATACTGACTGTGTTTATACACTGACATAGCGCTATACATACTTATCCAAAAATTTTTAAAACGGCCAATCAATGTGCGAGTTAGAATCTAACAAGTACAAAAATTCTTTGGCGAGCAATTTATTGTAAAGATTCCTACACCTATTTAGTTGCCAGAACAAAAGTTAACATTTTCTTTCCCACACAATAAATTAAGGTATCTTAAAATAACACAACTATATTTTAAAATCCATAACACTGAAATAAATCGTCAAATTCTATATAAAACATAGTTAAAACTTATTTGTATACTCGTTCACGAATTCAAAACAGTACATTGGGTTTGTGCAATGTCCGTTTTATTGTCTGCCCGTCCATATGAACGCCATTTTTTCGTAGCTATTGAAGCTGGAGACTTAAAATTTTGAATATATACCCGTGTATACCTAATCAAATAAAATGTTTAACTATTTGCAGACAAAATACTGATGACCTCCTCTAAAGATTCCACTCTTGCCCCCGCAATTTTCAAAAATCGATATTTTCACATCTGTCCTTCAAGCAAACTTTTTTTAGCATAATAGTAAACAATGGACTATTTATACCCCTGACCCTGAAACCATTGAAAATGGGTAAATTAGGGTATAATGGTTTTGTGCAAATAGAGGAGGCATCTCAGACCCCATAAAATGTATATCTTCTTGATCAGGACGACGAGCTGAGTCGATCTAGCCCTGTCCGCCTGTCTGTCTCTGTGTGTGAGATTTTGTGTATGTGTGTATGACTGCAAGGGGGTTGGAAATGTATGTCAAGTCGGGCACTCCCGACTAGAGCCCCTTACTTGTTTTGATGTGTATAAACCATGCTAGGGTACTTGTTTTGTTTTTGTTTGTTGTTTGTGATTACACTGTTAACGGGTATTCCAATGTTTACATTTAAACTACATTTAAACCTAAACAATAATTGGAGTACGTGACCTCTTGCAAAGGGACAACAGTTTGTTTATATTTTAGAATCTTGTTGGCATCTTTGGTCAGTTTTTGTTTGTGTGACCCTACATATTGAATTGCGTCGAGAGCAGCAGAAAGCATAAACAACGTCATAATATTTCAATTTGTAAACATATAGTGCTATGTAATATGTGAATTACAGTGGGTTAAAATTAAATTGTATTGTGTTGTTACAAATATGTCATTCCTCCTTTCTTAATAAGCATACACCGGTAAGTTCACTTTGCTTTTGCCATTTCGCTTTAAAGTCGAAAAAGTCTGCAGTCCATAATTTGTATTATAGCCTCACATATGCAAGAGGCGGCTACCAATATTTACATAAAGAAATGAAAGCTAGGTATGAAGTCTGATCAGATCGATTCCGATAACAATCGAAAGGTCTTGTTCAACTTGAAAATAGATGTGCATTTTTAATAACTCACCTAGTTCATGAAAATAAAACTAGGTAACAAAATTTAATTTGTTTTATATGAGTTACGAAACCTTTTTCTGGTATATATATATATAAGATGGTAGAAAACAGAAGTGATGGCAACATAGGCTTTGCAAGTGGGCAAATAATAAAATAAGAAACACCATTCTGTTTATATTCTTACATATATTTAAAAACGGTTGTACCATTTTTTATTTTAAAAGACGGGAAAAGTCTAAAAAATTTTATATTGTTCATACATATTAACATATTAAACACATACATATTAAATTAGGCGATGAAGATGCGGTGACTTTGAAGTCCAAAATATTCCGGACACACACGCACGCATGCAATCGTATGCTGCACTTTACTCAGCGGCTGCGCTTGGCCCCCACTATAGAAAATAAATTCGTGAATTACTATTAAACTAAGAGCATGATCTTAGAGATGATCTTAAAGAGATCATAATAATACGCTAATTTGTTGGCTCTAGCTCTTATAGTCTCCGAGATATGCTAAGAAAACTAAGTCTTAAAATCGATTTTTATCGATATTAATGAAACAGTGGACGAAATCCAAACAAAAAAATTATATATTCGTTTTGTGTATAATATAGCAGAATCTATGGTCGAAAAGTTAACTAAATTTTGTAGTTCCAAAACAAAGTGTTAATAGTAAAATCTCGTCCTTATCAAGAATGTTTATACATTATGGGGTCGGAGATGCTTCCTTTTCCCTTTTACATACTTTTGTACAAAACTATTATACACTTTTCCACCATTTTCAATTTTATTTCTTAAGCTATATGTTTTTTAAATTTTGAAGTATTTGTTGTTTTTCTTGTTATTGTTGGTGTTTGCAGTGAATTGTCGAAATGTATTTCAGGCTTCTTTTACCTCTGATTTCGAAATAGAGTAAATTTGTCCTAATAGATTTTCGGGCAATCGAATACGTTTCCTTAATTTTTGGCCATTGAAAGCTATCAGAAAACAGTTTTTAGATACATTAGTGCTTCACCTTCCGTATCCAATGCTTTTACAAAGTTTTAAATCAGTCCAAGCTGAATGTGCAATGGTGGCAATATTATTTCATGCATGCATTTTGAACATTATGATTTCCCAAAGTGTGCACGTGTCTCGTTTTGGCCAGTCCTTCCTTGAGTAATACTCATGGTGAGGAGATGACTATCCCAGAAAGTAGCAGTACTTTGTATAACTTTCAAATCGCAGTAGACCTTCTGATGTTCGTTATATTTGACACATTCAAACACTCTACCCATTGCTCCTCCATAAGATTCTTTTATATTGACAGCGCGGGTGCGAACTGAGTAGCGGCTCCTGATAGATGAACGAGTACGGCTTGACTGGCTAGACCATCAATATGCAAACATTATTTTGAATATGCTCGACGAAAAAAAAAATACTACCATCAGCTTCGGCACTAACGAAGTTCGCGCGCATGATTCTATGTGGATGGTCTGTTTAACCCATGACGTTTATGAGTGAATTTAAAAGTGCGAGATAGGGCAGGTTTGCTGAAATGGTAATATCTCTAATAACAACGAAAACAATGATTGAATAAATATAAACAATTTTACTTTGCCCAAGACACTCTTACAAATAATTAACTTATTTAACAACTAATTAAATATAATATTTTTTGAGCATTTTATATTGTACCGCCACACTACCAGTTGATAAAGTTGTGACAAAACTCAACTCAAGTAATGTGACCGTAGAATAATTCAAAGAATATGAAGAAGTCTGGCAAGTCAGTGCCACCTATTAATCAAGTTCAACAAGAATTATCATATAAAATGTTGTGCTTGCATAATTGACGCTGAGCAAATTTTTAACCCGAAAATGCGCTTTGGTTTGTTAATAGAATGCTCTTGTTAAGCCCTGAAAATTTCATCAAGATCATGCTCTTAACTAAAAGACAGGGTCCTGAACCCTATATATCCTAGTCGGGCGTTCCCAACTAAAGCTTTCTCCCTTGTTTTTTTATTTAATTTTTTTTAAATCTGGTATTTTGATAACCTGAACCTATTGAAAATGGATAAAAAGGGTAAAGTCGCTTTGTACAAATGTATTTTAAAAGGCAGAAGGAAGCATCTCTAGCTAATTGGCCTAGCCAAGTCGATCTGGGCATGTCCGTCCGTCTGTATGAACCCTGCAATCTCGAAAACTGCAAAAGTTAGAGACATAAACTAAACGACTATATATTCTGTAATATCATATGCAGGTCAAGTTCATATAATTTTTTGTCGATATTTTGCACCGTTTCATTAAAATAGATTTTAAGTCTTGGTTTAGACCCACCAGGTACAATATGTTCTCGTGAAACATACGCAGGTTTAGAAGTTTTGATACCTCCCCCACTCGCACCAAATATAAAAGAAAAGCAATTGAAATACCACAGAATTGCGCTTTGGTTTGTATAAAGGTTTAAATGCCCTTATTACGTATTAAAAATTTCATTGAGATCATGCTGCTAGTTTAGTTAAAATTATTCGGTTAAGACAAATACTACACCCATACAGCCTGGGATTCGAGCCCGCATCATCTTTGTCCAGTTGTCCAAATGTCTGAGCACTGACACAACTCATCTACCAAGGACTGTCATACAATTAAGTTAAAAGTTAAAGAAATTAGTTTCCACAGTGGGGGCCAATCACAGCCGATAAGCAAAACGCACAGCTTGCGGCACTCAATCGTATGTGTGTATGTGCGATTTTATGTATGTATTATGAATGCAAGAGATTTTAAAAATATGTAACGACAGCTCGTAGCAGGGGTATCTTCCAGTCGGGGCACCCGACTAGAGCAATTATAGTTTATTGTCTTGTGCATGTGAAGCAACAAATTGTATAATTTTGTAATCTGTATATTATATATATTTATACCATTCAAAGTATAACACAAAAAAATAGGAAATAAAAACGTTGCAGCCGCTCGTTACCGACTGTGGTTTACTCGTTTATCAATCTGCTACATGCACTATGGGGAAAATGTCGAATGTAAAGTTAGAGGCTTGAAATTTTGTATAGACGTTGCGCTTAGTTGAGTTAGCTCTGCCCGATTGTCTGTCTGTATGAACGCAGCGATCTCGGAACCTACAAAAACTAGACATACATTTTTCGACTATAAATTCTGCATTACCATTCGCAGTACGAGCTTATATTTTTTTTGTTTTTATGTCTTGCATCACTTCATTTTGATTTTTTAAGACTTATTTTTTTTAGCATAGCTCGGAAACTATAAGAGCTAGACCCACCAAAATGAGTTTATTATGTTCTCATAAAGTAGACGCAGATTAAGAATACGAATTTTGGATACCTCTCCCCCCCTTGCCCCATTTATGGAAAAAATCGTAATACGAATACTACGGACTTGCGCTTTGGTTTGAATGATTTGAATGCTCTTACTATGTTTTAAAATGTTCATTAAAATCATGTTCTCAGTTTAGAAGTTATTCATTTATTTAGTTTAGTTTCCAAGGTGGGGGCGGCGCGCAGGTGCTGAGCGAGAGGTCCTCATTTGTTTTATTTTAAATATATCCAACATTCGGTTTTGAGCTAAAATACACATGAACATAAAAAATTTCTACTAACAACTTATTTAACATATATTTATTGACTTTTTCCATATTTACACTTTGTTGCAAATAAACCAGCACTCACTCAGTCTGCACGTTAGAAAAATTTTTCCGCGCTTTTCAATTCACAAAGCTGTTCTGAATTAGGTAATTTTGATCGAGTGTCAACTAGTAAGGTTAATCCGAAAAATGTACTTAAAAATACTTTTTTTCCTATTTATTTTATATTCTATTTATTTAGATTTAAAAAATCAACACGATTTTAAATTACGGAACACCAACAAAATTATATTTATGCCGAAATATTACACTTATTTCCCATAGTCTAATGGTTAATCTATTGGTTTAAAATCAAATATCTTGTAATTAAGGCGGCCATAATCTATATGTAAAATTGTATAACTCCAGACGTTATATAATGTGAGAGAAATTGAGCTTATACGGACACACAGACGAACATTTCACAAACACAATTTTACTCTTTTCTCTATTTTAGATAAAAAATTATAATAAATGTTTGAAAGAAATAATAGTAGCAGCTAAGAGAGCAATAAACGAGCAGAAGCATCGAGAGCAGCAGCAACCAAATAGCATAGCAACAAGTTTTGCTTGCTCTGCTCTTTTCCCTATTTATATGAATTGCTTCTTTAACAATTCTGTTTATAAATATACTATTATGATTAAGTATACATGTTTATTATTATTATTATAAGTCGATTCCGCTATTACTCTCACTCGCCCCTTTCCTTGCTACTCTGCGATCCTTCCCTGTAAAGCTCCGCTACTGTTAACAGCTACCGCTGTTAACAAGTGTTCGGCTGCTTACATTTATACCCTTATACTATTGCTACGGGTAAAAACTGTATAATAATTTTGGGCAAATGTGTAACAGGCAGAAGACAGCATCTCCGACTAACTGAGTCGATATATCCGTGTTCGTCTGAATGAACGCAGCGATCTCGGATAATACAAAAGTTCGAGACCTAAACTTTTCATTATGGATTGTTCTAAATTTCATTTTTTCGATATCTTGCCCCGTTTCACTAATATCGATAAAAATCTTTATTTAAATCAGGTTTTCTTAACAAACCTCGGAGACTATTAGAACCAGAACCACCAAATTAAGTTTATGTTTTCGTAAAGAAGACGCAGATCAGGAATATTGCAGATTTTAGATACCTTCCCCACTTACCCAAATATCAACAAGTAAAAACATTGCAGTTGGACATAACCGACTGTGTAATACTTGTTCACAGTACACTGAAGTTATGATAGTTATTTTGGAAAAATATAGAATATAGAATTTTAGGGTGCGGCCAAAATTTCTCGGTTTGATCTTAAGAGGTCACCCAAAAATTGACTGCCAAATTTGGTGATTCAGTCAATTTTTGGAGGAGGTCATCAGCAATCTACATACCAAATTTGATGACTCTAACTTTAATATTGTGGGAAATATTGAACTTAAATCGAATTGCGATTTGAAGTGTATCGACATGTTATCGATTTGCCAGCCTCCCAGTGGGCGTGGCACAAAAATCTTAGCACTGTCTGAAGCTGATAACTACAGGTATATATCCAAAATTTCAAGTCTCTATCTTCAATAGCGCCAAAAAAATTGCGTTCATCCGTCAGACGGACGGACAGTATGACGGACATTGTACAAAACCAATATACTCTTTTCACTTAGTGAACGAGTATAAAAACACGCAATTCAATCCTACATTATTAAGTTTTTGAGCTGAAAACTAAGTGCTGAAAATTTCATAAAGTTCACTCTTTTAGATTAGAAGTTATTCACGAATTAATTTCCAAAATGGGGGCCAAGCGGAATCGTAGCCGCAATCCGCAGCGTTTGTGTGATTTTGTATATGTGTGTAAGAATGCTAGGGGGTTGAAATATATGTAATGTCATCTCGCAGCGGAGCAGTTTCACTTGTTGTGTTTTGTGCTCCCGATTCTACTACTGGTCTGTCCGCGCTGGAAGCAGTAGCGACGGCAAAACTGAAAACGACGGAGTAGCGTAGCATTTTCAATTTCTCAGTATTGAGTATTCGGACAAAATGTTCAGAGGTTTATTGGTAGAGTTTTTAGGGTAGTGCTAAGAAGAAAGGAATAGGAAATACAGCTTAAGTCAAAGTTCATAGCCACAGTCAACCAAGAGACAAAACAGCGTATATTTGAAAAAAGATTAATAATTCATGAATAAGTTCTGTAATTTCAGCAGCTGTGTATTAAATTCATAACTCTCTTTAATAAAATATGCATTTTAATTAACTATTGCAATATCATTTTCAATATGTTTACATACATATATTTTAGTACGAATTGTATAAAAAATTAATATTACTAAAAATAAATATAAAAAATTTGTAAGCGTAAAAAATAATGAATACATCCATGTTTATTTAGCCCGTTTTGACAACAGATCACTACCGCATCCAATATCCAGTCGTTGAGCGCTTATTCAATGACCGTTGAGGTTAGGAAAATAAATGCATCCTTAACAGATACACGTATTGATATGAAATTCATTCAATTTTCTCATGCACTCGTGTTATAATAGCCTGTCGCAACACTGCGACCACTAAAAAATTAAAATTAGAAAAATATAAATTTAAAAATTAAGCAATAATAAAACGCAAGCCTCAATATTTTACAAATAAAATTAATTTTTCGGTAAGCAGATATTTATCAAATTAAAGATTTTTACACACAAATCAAAATTAATACAGCAGATGACCCTCATCACATCACCCGATTGTCCATTATATACATTTGGTCACAGCTTATTTCGTGAGGATGTATCAAACAAATCTAAATGTTTAATTATATAAAACGTCAAAAAAAACAAGTGAAGTTGCTTTTAATCGGCTGCGCTCGACTAGGGGATACTTGAACCCTGTCTTTACATTTTTTCTTTGTCTTTGCGTCTTTGCGTTTCAACACCTTGGTACTGCTGACGACAATCAGCATCAGTGACGAAACAACACAAAGCGTGCAAAAAGCGACAAGCAATATTATTTAGTGACTTAGTTCGATCAGATCGCGTTTTAAACCGATCGAAAGGTATCGTTTAAACTAAAAGAAAAACGTGATAGCTCATCTGGTTCCTGAGTCGTGGAGGTGTAAGTGATTAGGAAATTTAAATTTTAAGGACTGATGGTGTCGGTAATGCGCTCAATGAATTCGTTCAGTCCGATAAAAACTTGTGTTTCGAATACGCGTCAAATAGTATCTCTTTCATGTCAATCTGATATATCGTTCAAAAGTTATTAAGAAATTAAATTTTTTGTTTCTCAAAAATTGAGTTGAAATTCGTATGATAGCGTTGAGACTTTTCATGAACGATGAAACTTTAAATCCACTTTTGGAAAAAACCGCTAGTTTGGCGGAATAAAGCTGAATTCCGCTAAAATTGACAACCCACACTTTCCGAAGAACAGAAGACACAGGTATGTTCTAAATCATGTTCGAAAGGTATTTTTATGAGCTACTATTTTATTAAAAATGATGGTAGTTACTGGTGTTTTTTTTTAATTTTAAGACGGACGGACATGGCTATACACTTTATGGGGTCGCAAATTCTTCATACTGCTTGTTACATTCATTTGCACGAAACCATTATACCTTTTTACCCATTTTCAATGGGTTCAGGGTATATATATGTATATATGTATATATGTATATATGTATATATATATATATATATATATATATATATACCCTTCGTGAACGAGTAAAAAAATTATCGAATTTTAAAAATTTTGTAAATTAAAAAGTTTTACCATACGCTAAAGTTGGTTTGGTTTATTTTTGTAAATAAAAATAAAAATAAACCAAACCAACTTTAGCGTATGGTAAAACTTTTAATTTACAAAATTTTTAAAATTCGATAATTTTTTTACTCGTTCACGAAGGGTATATTGGTTTTGTGCAATGTCTGTCCGTCTGTCCGGATGAAGGAAAATTTTTCGCCGGCATTGAAGATAGAGACTTGAAATTTTGGTGATATACTTATCTGCTTCCTACAAACTGTTAAGGAGGCTGACAAATCAATAACATGTCGATACGCCTCAAATCGCAAATCGATAAAAGGTGAATATTTGTGCAGACCGATACCTGCATGAAATAGTTTTTCATAATATCAGGTATCAGTGCTTGATATAATTTAGTTCAAATTGGGATAACATGCCTTTAGCTGATTGAAGCGCTAGATTCTCTACTCATCGAGCCGCTACTAGTAGATAGGAAACTATGGCTTGCAAGCATCCTCGCGAACAATCTCTTCGAACAGAAGAAAAACAGTGTCATCTGTTCGCAAGCACCAGTAACGTCAAACATTCCGCCGATCCAAGCCAACTTTGCAGGCATGAACGCATGTGGACAGCCTGTTCAACCCATGACTTATATGAGTAAATATATAAAAATGCGACATAAAGTAGGCTTGCTGAAATGGGAATATCTCAGCGGTCTCACCATCGATTTCAATGATTAATATCTTAAACGAAGCCTAATTAATATACATATATGGGTGACGAACAAAATAAAACTTTTTCGAGTTTTCCCCAATTCTTAAAGCAAGAAATAATATTCTTAATACAAAAATATTTAGTTGCAAAATCAATGATTTAAATTTAAAAGTGTGAATGACTGATTAATAGTTATATTCATTAGCTTTCAGTGATCATAAGTTTTTTAAAATCGGTGGCGACATTCTCGAGCAATGCAATAATGCAAGCATACCTCTGAAAAAAAATACCAGATTTGACCATTTTTTTTTAAAAAGTCTCACAAAGTAGTTTTGGTAACAATACATTTTGGCTTAAACCTAGTGTAATTTCTTAGTGACCTAATGTTTAAAAAATACAAGTTTTCAATATCTATACGCTCTTCTTAAATAAAAAGCTTAGCGATATAAAATATATATATTGATAATTTTCATCATTCTCTTATGCTTGTTAATCCAAAAAATTGTGTGATATCGAATAAAAAATATAATAAATAATATAACAGAAATTTTGCCTTTGTCACTAGATATTTAATTAAGTGAACCGGTCCAAACCCGGAACCTTCATTATTTTTAAATATAGAACCGAACCCTAAACCGAACCAGTTTGAAAAAAAAAACAGCCGAACCTGAACCCAAACCAGAAGATTATTTTTTTTAGTAATTGTTTTGATTAATCAATTTTTATTTAATTTGAAAATTATTTCTTTTTCAGCTATTAACTTGTTTCGTCGTGAAACGAACAAACGATATTGCTTTTAAGTTTCCAGTCCTGTACTGAACCCAACACGTGTTCTATGTTCTCTTCACCACTGATATATCAGTTAAGATCACAAACGGATTTAACAAAAAACATGTGACAAGGCTCTAGTCGGAAAAGCCCGACTACGAGATACCCATGTCTCTACATATATACATCTGACGGGGAGGGGTTTCTTACTCTTTGGCAGTTGCAAGTATAGAGCCCAGTGCAGGTGAACGTACACATTCAATCAACCGTACACTAAAACACACGCACACATAAAAGTCTAGCAGTTCGTGAAAGGGAAGGGGTCCGGCTCGTCTGCAATTTGTACACTCACACCCACGTCTTCAGTATTAGACGCAAAAAAAATTAACTGCCAATTAAGTTGTCTAAAATTTCTGAAAGAACTCTACACAACCAGTAACTATTATATTTATACTATCACTGTCACAATATAACATGTTAAAATATTTGAAAAATAAAAACGCACTCTAGTGCTCTTAAAAGAGCTTTTCAAAAGTTTTGCGCATTTTTGAAAGTCCCTTATCTTTAAGCGCGGAACTAAATAAATTTAAATTAGCAACTGATTGTTTCAGAGAGCATGGAAATTAAGTAAAATATTTCGTTATATTAATAAACGGCTACAATATTCAATTTATAAGAACAAACGCTTTTATAGAAGCGAATGAGCGAAGTTGGTGGCCTACAAATTTAACAAGTAGGAACGTTGCAGTCGTAAAGGCTGGGCAGGCGTTTTCAACATTTTTTGGCTCGATCTTAAGAGGAGGTCACCCACTGTCTGCCAAATTTGGTGACTCTAGTTTTAAAATGTTGCGAGATATAGATTTTCGTGGTTTGTGGGGGCGGGAGTGGGCGTGGCCGGGAAATTACCGAGCTTTAAAACGAGTAACCAGCCATATACCTTAAAAATTTGGTGACTCTAGATCCAAAATTGTGGGAGATAAAGCTTTTTGCGATTTGCGAGGGCGGGAGTGGGAGTGGGGCGGCGCGCATGGGCAAATTTTGTACCCGTGTTAAAAGGGGGGACCACTAATCTACCTTTAAAATTTGGTGACTCTAGCTTAAAAGCTGTGGGAGATATAGCCATTTCCGAATTTTTAAGGCGGGGTGGCTGGAGGGCGTTCTGGTGAGGTCACCAGCAATCTACATTCCAGGTTTGGAGTCTCTAGCTTTAAAATTGTGTGAATTCTACACATGTTACCGTTTTGAGCTTTCAAATATATCGATTTTAGAGATTACGGAGATAATACGGAGGTAATCAGTAATACAATGTCACAGCTTATAATATATTAACAAAAAATAAAATGAAGGAACTTTTTAGATAATTTAATATTTTATATGACCCCCCTCTTTTAATCTATGACTGCTGTAAGACTCTTAGGCATCGATTCCACAAATATTTTTTTTATAGGAAATATTTCTTTTCCAAATCTTTGCATCCAAAATTACCAATTAATTCTCAATAACATTAAAATCTGGGGACTGTGCCGGCGGTTTCATAACGTGGGCACACTTCCATATAAGCCAAGTTTGGACTATCTCGGAATGCAATGTTTAACAGTTGCCTTTAAATGCTTGTCTTCGAGCTCTATATTAGCTTTATGCTAGACGTTTGACTGCCCATCGGAAAACATTAAATTTTGACTCATCAGCGAAAATAACACTTTCCCAAAAGCTGGATTCCTTGTTTATGTGCTCCTTAGCAAATCGAAGTCGGCTTTCACGATTGCTCTTACTAATAAAAGACTTCTTACGAGCAATTCAGTCATGAAAATCATTATTCCGGCGAACTCGGACGGATTGTTTCTGCACCACATGCTTGCTTAGCTACTGCCGGATCTTGGTCACTTTTGGAGCAGAATTCTTCGGGTTTCGCTTAACTGCTCGCACAATACTTCGCTCATCCGTTGAATTAAATACTTTGTTTGGAGCTATTCTCCATTTATTCTCCACTCTGTTTTCAAAAACAAAACGATTAATGATTCCTTTTAAAGTGGAGTCCGATATATTTTACGACGAGAATTATAAATTATCTTTATCGTGCAAGCCAAACAATCACAGCTGTTCATTGAACACCGTGGGTCGAATAAGCTGTGACATTGAATTACTGAACTTTATTTGTACTTTTTATTCGAACATCGATTAAGTTAAGGAATTAATGATATAATTTTACTTATGCTTAAACATTAATCAACGATTCAACGTTTAATTTTTGTGGATATCTCTTTTCATTTAAAAGTTACAGCACAAATTACAAATTTTTAGTATGGGCTGGGTCAATTAAGCAGTGAGTCACTGTATATCTACCTCCCCGCTAGTTCCAAAATTGGGGGATACCCTGAATCCTGTGTTTTCATACATATCAGTTCCATTGCATTCTTACCCACATACACACACACATGTAAACGCACGCCGCACACTGTGAACAGCTGCTACGCATTTGGCTGCATTTGGCTACGTCTATGGAAACAAAATTCGTTAATAACTTCTAAACTAACAGTATGATCTTAATGAAACTTTTAGGGCTTAACAACAGCATTGAAATCTATCTACAAACCAAAGCTCAAGTCAGTAGTATTAGATTTGCTCTTTTTTTTTACATATTTGCATATATGGAGCGAATGGGGGAAGGTATCCAAAATCCGAAATATTCTTTACCATATGCATATGCCTCACGTGAACATTGAACGAAATTTGGTTGCTCTAGGTCTTATGGTTTTTAGAATAACTTCAAAAAACCAAGTGAAAAAACCGATAATTGTCCATAAGAAAACGAGATGAGTTATCGATGATTTGAAATAAACATGATCTGCGTATGGTATACACGAACTTAAAAAGTCCAAGATCAGCTTTCTAGATTCTGAAGTCTCCGAAGTCGACGCGTTCATACAGACGGACAGGGCTACATCGCTTCGGCTAGCGGTGCTGATCAAGAATATATATATTTTATAGGGTCGGAGATGCCTCTTTCTGTCTGTTACATACATTTTCAGAAAACCATTATACCCTGATTTACCCATTTTCAATGAGTTCAGGGTACAAAAAGCACTTCATTTAAGATGAACGGCGCATTGGTATATTTCCTAGAGATCGGATGAACTCGGATATAATTTGAGAATGTTTTTTCCTGTGTGGGGCTGAGTAAGGAAGAAACACAACCGTCGTGCAGCTTGCGGATAAAGATATGTACATATATTCATATGCATATATTTATATATTTTGTGCGTATAAATGGAAGGAAGTTCGAATGGGTGCAGAGTATTTTATAGTCGGGTACCCCCAACTGGAATACACTTGATTAATACATTTTTACGCACCCGCTTTTACCTATGCACCTCGGATATTTAGTAGTCAATAATCATTGTAAATTGTGACATTAAGTCTATATATTTTTAAAGGCATATTTTCTACATAAGTATATTAATAAAATGTCATTTATTTGTATACATACTTAGGTATGTGATAATGCATAGACACTACATGTATGTATATATAATTAGCTGTACCTTAAAAAATGTGAAATGTTCTTATTCTTATCCTTGGTAAAGTTAATATACATACAGTTTGTCAAGAAACACTTTACACACTGCAAAAAAATTCATTTGTTTGACTTTAAGTACAAAAATTAATACCTTTTATTACAGCTAAAGAAAAATGCTACATTGATTAGTATTAAGTTTAAATACTATTAGTAAAAAAACCATACGCAAATTGTATTTCATTGCTGATAAAAACAACAAAAACCATGTTTACACATTTTTGAGACTGTCAAGAAATTCTTTACACAAAATAATTTTATTTAGTATAAATCTAAAAACTTAAAAACAACGTTAACATTAGGAATTTTTAATATTTAGTATGTCCTCCCTCGGCTCTCACAACATGTTGAAGACGTTTTGGCATGGATTTAATTAAATTTTGGAGGTATTTTAGTGCAATTTTATTCCACTCTTCCAAAATAATATCTTTTAGGCTGGCCTTATTTTTTGGGCTTCGTTTTCCGACCGCTTTCTTCAAATAAGCCCACAAATTTTCAATGGGGTTAAGATCAGGGCTCTGTGGGGGTGTGTCTAGCACTTTTCCGCAGTTATATAACAGCCAGGTTCTCACATTAATCTCCTTATGCTTCGGATCATTATCTTGGTAAAACTGAAAATTAGGTCTGTTGTTGCAATAAAAACCAAATTTTTCCGCACTGGCTGTTAAATTGTTTTTAAAATTTGCAAATAGTGAGTGGCATTCATAGTGTCCTCTATAAAAACAAGATCGCCGACTCCAAGGCTAGAGAAACACCCCCACACCATGACCGCAAGTTTTCCGAATTTAATTGTTGGTATAAGATTTTTATTTTGGAGGGCGGTTAATGGCTTACGCCATACCCTGGGTGGGCCATGGTTGTAAAATAGCATTATTTTACTTTCGTCACAAAATATGGTATTATCCCAATATTCCGGCGGTTCATTAATTTTGCTCAAGGCAAAGCTATAACGCTTTTCAATGTTGGCTGCTGAAAGTAGCGGTTTTTTTCTAGCAGCACTTGAACTGTACCTATGCCGTAGGATGGCCTGGCGTACGGTTTCGTGAGAAACAACAATGCCACATTGTTCTTTAAGTTCTGTAGCAAGATGTCTCAACGAAACATTGGGAGTTTCGTTGATTCTCCGCAGGATTAGGCGGTCTGCCAGCTTAGAAATCTTATTTTTGCGACCACCTTTTCCCTTTGCTTCCAATCTATCTTCGTTTTCTGCACGGTTGATGACATTATAAATAGTTTTCCTTGAAACGGAAAACATTTTAACCAATTCTCCAACAGATTTACCCAATTGGTGATTATAGTAAATCAATTGGATAACATCAAAGAACAATCTCTTTCCAGGCATATCGAAAAATTTAAAAAGCACGTATTTGGCAACTTTTCAGCACAATTTCACAATCAAATTAAATCAAATGCAAAACTGAAGCTGAACGAAGCAAAGGGAAAAGCATAGAATGCAATAAAGCGCCGTTATTTTTAAGAACTAGACTACTAAGAAATAGAAAACGAAGTGTGTAAAGAATTTCTTGACAGTGTCAAAAATGTGTAAATATGGTTTTTGTTGTTTTTTTCAGCAATGAATTATAATTTGCGAATGCTTTTTTACTAATAGTATTTAAACTTATTACTAATCAATATAGCATTAAAAAATTTTCTTTAGCTGTACTAAAAGGTATTAATTTTTGTACTGAAAGTCAAACAATTAAATTTTTTTACAGTGTGTAAAGTGTTTCTTGACAAACTGTATCTATTGTATATCTATATGTATTTACATGTCAACCTGTGCGTAGTCTTCACGTATACATACACACAAAAATACACATCTATATATAAATCGACATACATATGTATGCAATTCCTTGAATAAATAAATTTAAAAAGTGAGTACCTGGGATCCGGTAAAATTAATTTTTTACTAGCTCTTGCAGCTGGTGTACACTTTGACTTTTCCATAGCCATTAAATAGCTAACATCAGCTAAAACTGCCTCCAAATCTGCCATTTCTTTTTAGTAGTTTGTACAATATGTGTAATGTTTACGTTTTTACACCCTCTCCTTCGAGAAAATTTGATATTAATGGCACAGATTCGATATTTTAGAATTCCAAAGCACAGACATATATAGAATGATCAGTGGTTTGCTAATAACAACAATTAGCAATGTTTAATCTATGAGTCTATGTATGTATTTAAAAACATATATTGTTTTGAACACGACACTGCAAATGCCGTTTACTCATGCGTATAAGTGAGAGGTATTTTTCATGTCTGTAAACTGTCAAAAGTATTTAAAAATCTATTTTCATTTATGTGATTTCACCAATAAGTGTTACATATACAGCATTGAGATAAAAAATAAGTTGTTTCCACATATTGTTGGCTAAGTTATCGGCAGTTTCATAAGAAACTGTATACATAGTTGCGTTTTGTTATATTTTGTTCATAACGATTAGTCGCCCAATTCATGTGCTATTTTGATAACACTTCGTAGCGATGTAGTCGACTACGAGATACGTTGGCAGCTAAGACTAAGCAGTATGTTGAAAATAGTATAGCAAGCTTGTTATGTGGTCAACCGTTTTAAAGCCCCCTATGATACTATACATTTACATTTATTATAAAACATGCAATAATTAACAGTATGCAAAAAGAAGTTGACATTTGAAGAGAATGTTTCTATTAGAAAATAGTGAGCAGTAAGACGGCGTTCGTAATTTGACCAGATATGCAACACCGGTGTATATGTGGCGTCCATCCTGTGCGTCGAACAAAGGTCGACGGAAAAGATAAATTCAATATCGCGTTAGCCAGAGTACATATTGCTTATAAGAGAATATATCTGATATGCAAATGCTATAATATATATTTTTCATATAGTAAACATATATATTCTTAAGCAGGACATCAAGCTAAGTCGAGCTTTATATTATCCATCGATTCTTTTAGTATATGCACACAACAAACTTATATTTATTTAAGGAAAAGAAGAAGCACCTCCCCTTCGTGAAGTGCACAATATGTAGATTTGTTTATGTATGACTTCAAGGATGGTCAAATTAATATAATGGCATATATATATACACATACATATACATGTACATATACATATACATATACATATACATATACATATACATATACATATACATATACATATACATATACATATACATAACATATACATATACATATACATATACATATACATATACATAAACATATACATATGCAACCTTTGCATGCCACTGAATGTTTTGCAAAATTTACTAGCCAGCGTATTTGTTAAACTGCAAAATCCGACTGCTCGTATTCAAACCATCGACGGTTTTAACAATTGTTGCCAATTACAAAACAGTCATAAACGTCCCTGTTAAGTGTAACCGACAGCGCATTTCTCGTTCGCCATGTTATCACCAACGATGTATCAACAACCATGTACCCTATGATATCGGTACACATACAAAATAATAAAGAAATTAAGAAATTAGGACACACCGCTATTTAAACGCAATCATTGGAATGTTCTAATTTCTACCGCAATCACAAAATAAATGGTGCGAAAATTCGGAAAAATTGATATAATTGTTCAGCGTATTGTTTTAACTTTTTTTTGAAATCATCACTAGGAACGTGGAAAGGTTCATAAATGGCAGTTGAAAATCACAATAGAGATATATATTTGTAATTATGTGAATAAAGATTTCGTCAGAATCAGTTCTCAGATATGATAAAACTGGGGGATCTATCGATCATTTTTTCTGAACTACTCATTTCTGATGAGATGAGGATTGTCAGGGCTATTCACATGATTTGTCATGAAGAAAGTGCTATTGTGGATATCGATTCTTAAATACTCCAAAATACATTTAAGAGAAAATAGACAGGAGTGACTTACTGAGACCATATAGGTAATAGTTTAAAATCCATCAATGAAAACAAGTAAGAACGTTGCAGTCGGACGTAACCGACTGCGTATAGTCATTCAAAGTACAAGAAGTTATTATTGTTAGATTGGAAAATTACAGAATTTTTAAATTTCGTAGGGCTGAGGTAGGCGTGTCCAATTTTTAGGCTCGATCTAAAGAGGAGGTCCCCCAAACATTGTCTCCCAAATTTTGTGAATATAGCTTTGAAATTGTGGGAGATATCGATTTTATCGGTTTGTAGGGCCGGGAGTGGGCGTGGCCGGGAAATTTTTAAAATGAGTGACCAGCCATATACCTTTAAAATTTGGTGACTCTTGCTCCAAAATTGTGGGAGATATAGGTTCTTGCGATTTTCGGGGATGGACTTGGGTGGGAAATTTATATATCCGTATTTAAAGGGGGTAACCACCAATCTACCTTTTAATTTGGTCACTCTAGAACAAAAACTGTGGGAGATGTGGCCATTTCCAATTTTTTAATGCGGGGTGACAGGGAGGTGTTGTAGTGGGCGTGGCCGCTAATAAAGCTCACCAGCAATCTACATATCAACCTTGGTGCTTCTGGCTTTAAAATTGTGTAAATTATACACATGTTCCCGCTTTGAGCGTTCTGATATATCGGTTTTAGCGATAACGGAGGCGGGGGCGTGGCCGAAAATTTTTCTGTGATGTTTGGGGGAATTTACCAGTAATATATATTCCAAATGTGGAGCCTCTAGCTCAAAAACTGTTTCCGATTTTTTTAAGGCGGGGCGCTTGCGGGCGTTATAGTGGGTGTGGCCGGGCAATCAATCAATTTTCGGAGTAGGTCACCAGCAATCTATATACCAGATTTGGTGACTCTAACTTTAATATTGTGGGAAACATTGAGCTTTTATCGAATTGCGATTTGAGATGTATCGCCATGTTATCGATCTGCCAGCTTCCCAGTGGGCGTGGCACATAAATCTTAACACTTTGTCTGAAGCAGATAACATCCCTGAATGAACATCCCTGCCGAAATAAATACTACATGTCTGTATAACCCATGGGTTTAGAGGTGGAGTCAGCAAAATTAGAAGGTAAATGGCTGCACACACCGTTCAATGATCAGTAAACAATTTTTTGGCCACGCCCATTTTCGCCTCTTCAAATTGGGAAAGTCTATATTTATCGCAGTGTTAGACCTGGAGTCTCCAAGTTTGAATTCAATTTCTCCCGCAGTGTTAGAGCTTGAGTAACAAAGTTTGAAAAATAGCTGGCTCAATGAGTTGAAATTTGGAATGTATAAAGAAAATATGTATACTCTCGTCAAATAAAGTGGTAAGGTTTTGTGGGTATACATTTGGGACATAGCATCGATAAAAGTTAAGTACCTTGCGGCCGAGTACATCAAAGATCGAACCAAAATATTTGCCGATTCCACTCTCACTCTCTAATTTTCCCAATAACAATAATAATAAAGAATGTTTTCGACTGTTTTAAGCTGCTATTATACTGTGAACGAGTATTACGTTCTTACATGTGAGTGAAGACATAGAACAGACTCAACAAATTATTTAAGAAGCATTAAGCTACAAAGTGTTTTTGCACAGAATATTATGTGATGATAAGGCACATTGACGACTGTGAGTGATATGCAGAAAGTTGAATATTCAAAAACCTTGAGTACAGTAAGGTATATTGAAAAAGAGCTGCAAGCAGATCGGCGATTCCTGGATCAGTGTTCAAGGTCTCTATTGTAAATGTGTCTGTAGAAGAAAAATAAACGTCATTTATATTAACAAAGCTGAAAATTTTTGTAAGGAATCTGCACAAACTATTATTATAACGTACAGAATTTTACCGACATCTTATACTTTTTATACGGAACCCATTGAAAATGGCTTAAAAGTTTATAATGGCTTTGTGCAACAATATGTTACGGGAAGAGGGAGGCATCTCTGAACCCATTATGTATTATATTCTTTGTCGTCTGTCCATATGAACGCGCCGATTTCACAGACTACTAGAGCTAGAGAGTTGAAATTTGGTTGTTTAAGTTCATGTGTACCATACGCAGATCAAGTTTATTTCAAATTCGGATTTCAGATAAATTCTCCAGTCTACCCAGAATTCAAAAACATGCAGTTCAAGTACTACAGATGTTGCACCTTATACGTAGATTTCAATGCTCTTGCTACAATCTGATCTTAATGTATTATTTAATGTATTATTATTATGTTATTTTATGTATGTCTGATGTCAAGGGAATTGAAATATATGACAAGACAGGGTTCAAGGTATTCCCTAGACGGGCACTCCCAACTGGAGCCCGCCTAATCACTTATTATAATATTTAAACTTATCATTTTTATACTTTTTTTTGCTTTTATGCACATGTATGTAACACTCAAAAGAAGATATCTCCCACCCCATAAAGTAAATAGAATATCAGAAAAACAGGATCAAGAATATATTTGATGATTTCTTCTGCTGTTTTCTTTGTTTTCTATGTAAAAAGCTTATTATATTCCTAAGCTACGCGCGGTATGTTTTTTCGTCAACTGAAATGTAAATGTGTGTGAACGAGTGCATTATTTTCCAATGAAAGCAACTTAAAACAGCTCCCCAGTCGATCATTTAACACACAAAGTTAATTGTCTATCACTACCATGCAAAGATAAAGCATCAAAATGGAAAAAGACAATACATCATATCACGACTTCCTGATATAATTTTGAATTCTTGCACAAGTTGCTTGCTTCCTTAATTGCAATTTCGTACATTGACATTCTTGAGGTAAATTGCTGGCTAAGAAAAACAGCGGTAAGATTTTAATGGTATTCTGCATCTGCATATTCGCATCTATTGTTGACTTATAGTGTTTCTTCTTTTTTTATGTCGCAATGTATTTTTATCGATTTTTATTCTTATCGATAACGTGCTTTAAAAATGAAAAATGAAAAATGAATGGCTTTGGCAAACGACAGAACAACAATTCTTGACAGTCTTTCAAAGGATTTAAGTCTGCAAATGTTATATTGAACATTATTAATTTCGTACTTTTGCTATGGAAATACGTACCTTATGTGAGGTATTTTGTACTTTTTTTGTTTGTATCGATTTTAAGAAATTTTAATGTACCGTTTGATGTCATTGATACATAAGTTAAATAATTTTACTACTTCAAAAGCTAAAAAGAAATATAATCTGTGAAAAAAAATTTTTTTTGGGTAATATTTAGAGGTTTACGTGATAATGGTGATTTGATGGCCTTATGCGTTGATTGCTAAAAAATATTTGATTGAAGAGTTTTTTTTTGGATGCACATTTATACCATTACGAATATTCTTTTTCAGTATGTGTTTGAACAAAATTGGCGCCTTAAATCGAATAATTAACGAATAAATACTTTATTGAAAACGCTGATCTGAGTGGAATCAATAGTTCGTCAAATGGTTCAATCAAATATATTATGAGCGAATCAAATGAATAAGTTCAAAAGTTCCATACTTAGTATGCTTATAAAATTTGTATGTTTATATATATAAAAGTCAAAAATGGATCGTAATAAAGCAAATACCTCTAATAGAAATCAAAAAAAAGTGTTATTAGGTGCTGAACTATTTGCTCTTGGTACTAAAAGTTGTCGCGATGATTCCAAGACAAAAGTTTTACCAATTAAAGTAATAAGTGGATCTAGCTCTAATTCTACTGAAAGAAAGAGAGATGCTTCAACAACCATTGTAAGCCATCCGAGTAAAAGATTTCGAGTGAGCCTCAAGGATGGTTGCTCTGACATCAACACAACGGCCGGCAATACGGCCGTACAATATGACATATGGGAACAATTGGCTGACGACTGTGATTTATCTAATATTATAGAATGTATATACGCTGCAATCGAGCAAAACGATAATGAAGTGGTTGTACGAATTATTTGTGGAGTTATAAGGCACGCAACAACAACGTCCCTTGCTTCCAGAGCTAAGGTAGACAGCATTGCATATTTAACTCTGTTGTTCATTGCAAAAGTGCATCCACATTTCTTCAACAGTGATGTTGTTGCATACGCACTTTTATCATTTTTGCGTCGAGAGACTAATGTTAAAATGCGCTATAATATAAACCTTCACATCCTTCTTACAAACCTACTTACTCGAGGGTTTTTGGATATATCAGAATGGCCAGAGATATTGTTGCGGACGTACATTGATGATGCAGTTAATGAACGTTTTTGGGCTGACAATGACTATTGTGCTCCGTTTGTTAAAAACATCTGTGCAGCTTTTAAGACACGAATTCCGCATTTATGTCTTCTTCGTTGGGATGTAAACACAACGGTTACATCAGGCCAAACGCATAGAGACAATTTTACTGTTGATGATGATTCCGGTGACAATTCTACCCAAAGTTTGGATGTAAGTCCTTATTTGCATTTGGAAGCAGATCAAGTAGCCGATACAATTTGTTCAGTAAAGCGTAGATTTGCAGACAATACTGTTCAAAAACTAGTAAGCGAGGCAATTCGGGATCAATTAAATAAACGGCAACAACAGGATAATTACACAAGAAACTTTCTCAAATTTCTATGTAGTAGTTCGGGAATTGGCGAAGTTCGCTGCCTAAGTATCTCACGCTTAGAACTGTGGATACATAACGGAAAACTAGTTAAATTTGCCCAACAATTATTGTCATATATATGCTTTAACATCAAAGGAAAAAACAGTCAAGATAACGAAGTCCTTCAAGTGTTAGTCAAAATGCGTTTAAAAACGAAACCACTAATCAATCATTACATGTCATGTCTAAAAGAAATGATACATTTGCAGCCAGATATACTAAGTACCATAATGAAACTCGTAGTACAAAATGAGCTTTCCAATACAAGAAATCCGAATAATATGGGCATGCTTGGTAAGTAAATATAATTTTAATTTGTACAAGCTACAATTGCTTTATTTATAAATGATATAATGCCTTGATCTCAGAATCTATGAGCTAGTGATTTTAAATTTTCGAATGTAAATTCTTCATTTCAAATTGTCGATCTTTACTGTGTTCTTAACATCGATAAAAATCTACAGCTAAAATTTTTATAAAATAATAATATAAATAATAAAGCACTTCAGGAATTTATTTCATGTAAATAATAAAGATTGTTTAAGAAACAGAAGTTATTAAAAACACGTGCAGTTTTAGTAATTTGACAAGCCGATTGACAGCATGCGCAAGCATTTTCTGTATTGTCATTTGCAGTTGTCGTAAGAAAGTTGCAGTCCAATGTAACCGACTGCGTAATACTCGTTCACATAACCATAACAGCTTACGTTTATAATTATAATTATTGTGGAAAATTATAGTTTTATGTATTTTGTAGGGGCGCGAATGGGTGTGTCTAAAATTTGTTGGTCTTTAATGATCTCTAATGGAGGTCATCCGAAAACTGTTGGCCACATTTGGTGACTATAGCTCTAATATTATGGAAGATATGGATTTTCGTGATTTACGGGAGTGGGAGTAGGCGTGGCCAGGAAATTTTTTAAACCTTTAAAGGGGTCGACCTGTAATCTACCTTCCAAATATATAGCGGGAGGGGGAGTTGCGTTTTAGATCATGGCCGGGATATCAAGTTTTACCTGCCTCCAACATACATATATAGATTTTATCGATTTGCCATGCCACCAAAAGGAAGCCGTCTCAGAAAAAAAAATTGTGATATTCAGAGGAGGTCATCAATATGTCTGAAAATCTGATGTATCCAACTTTTAAAGTGACTGAGATACATAAATCGGTTTGCTACGCCCCCGTTGGGAGTAGCCAAAAGCCTTCATATGTTAATCGAGTACACGAGTATATATAAATTGATATAGGCATTGATTTTCTATAGCGAGGAAATTTTGATAAACCTTTAAAAGGCGTGACAAGTAATCTACCTTCCCAATTTCTAGCTCTAAAATAGTCACCTTCGATAGTCAATTTGCGATTTGAGGTGTATCGACATGTTATCTATGTAATCTTAATACTGTCTGAATCAGGTAACTACAAAAACGCTGAAAAAAGTTGCGTTCATCCAGATAAACGGGACAGCATAACGGACAAAACATAATAGAATCTTCACTTTGTGAACAAGTATAAAAACAAAACCGACTACTTTTTTTAATGCAAATTATTAATATTAAGTGAAAACGTTGCAATCGGGTCTAACCGATAGTAAAATAGTCGTTCACAATGTAATAATAATTAAACTTACTTAAGTAAAATGGCTATTTGAGCAAAAATTATTTTCGATATTTCTTAAAAAGTATCAACTGCTTGTTTGTTTTGGATATGTAGTTTTTTACCTGAACCCATTAAAAATGGGTAAAAAGGGTAACAGGCTGAAGGAACCATCTTAGACCCCATAAAGTCTGTATTCTTGATCAGGACGACGAGCTCAGTCCAATTAGCGCTGTCTGTGTGAACACAGCAATCTCGAATACTGCAAAAGCTAGAGACATCAACTTTTTGACTATACATTCTGCGGTCCCGTACTCAGTATGAGTTTATAATTTTTTGTCAATATTTTTAAGGCTTGGTTTCTCTTAGCATATATCTCCTAGACTATAAGAGCTAGAGCTACCAAATTAGGGTCAATCTGTTCTCGTGAAGCATATGCAGGCTAAGAATATTTCAGATTTTGGATACTTCCCCCACTCTCCCCATATATGAAAAAAACAAAATTCAAATACTACAGGCTTCCGCTTTGGTTTGTACAAAGAATTAAATATGAATTTCTGTGTGTGTGATTTTCTGTATGTGTGAATGATTGCAAGACGGTTAAAATGTATATAAAGCAGCGCTCAGGGTATCCCCAGGTCGGGGGCCCCCGACTAGAGCCCCACACTTGTTATCTCTTATGGTGTCTGTCTAAAAATTCACGTCTTCTTCGAACCCTATTTGTGGTTCCATTAGCTTAAATAACAGATCTAAGTCGCACTCTACATAGAAAACTAATACATGTGAAATGTGCTTTATTTATGTTTTGTGAGTCACAGTATAGTATAAGTAAAAGTGCTTGATTAAGTAGGTAAGCATTAATTGAAGACAGTAAAACCAACCAAAATACAACATAAATTGCATTTTAGTTGAAATTTACCGTGGTAGTGAATTGCCAGAAAAAGATAGGGAAGGATCAAAGGAATTAATATAACCGTCATGAAAACTGGCCGATTCGGTTTATTAATATTAAAATTAATAAATCAGCATCAAAATACTATTTCGAAATTTTAAAAGATCCGAAAATTTGAACCTCACAGCCAAACACAGCTGGCAAACCCCGCTTAATCAAACGTTATATGAAAAACACAAGTTTTGGGATGTCGAGTTTAAAAACATCATGTTCAGTGATAAAAAAAATTTTTATTTGCAACCACAGAGGTTAATCGCTTATTGTATGGGCTGCGTTAAGCGCAAATCTCCAATATTTCTTATACTCGTTCACGAAGTGAAACTAGTATAGTGGTTTTGTGCAATGTGCGTCATGCTGTCCGTCCGTCCGACATCCGTCCGGATGAACGCAATATTTTTCGGCACTATTGAAGATAGAGACTTGAAATTTTGGATATATCTTGTAGTTATCTGCTTCAGACAAAGTATTAAGATTTTTGTGCCACGCCCACTGGTAGGCTGGCAAATCAAAACCATGTCGATACATCTCAAATCGCAATTCGATTAAAGCTCAATATTGCATTGCACATAAAGCCATTTCACTTATGTACATCTGCAAAAAAAATGGCACCACTTCGACAAGCAATGTTTACAAAGGCGTCTTAATTACATTTGTAACTTGCGAACTTACGAATATGGTTTTAGATGCAGAAGAAACTTAAAAAATAATGAAAGGAAAAATATTTATTATTATGTTTACTGTTTTCAATATAAGAAATTTTATGAAAAATTGAAAAAAGTGGTGAACAAAATAATAGAACCACTTTTTAAATATGTTCTTAAAATAATAAAAATTAGAAGTAATTAAGAAGCTCATTACATAAAGATAATTGTGTATCAAAACTAAGATTATTCCATCAATTTAATATATAGTTGCGTTGCCTTTATTGAAAATAAAGGCTGCGCAACGTCTTGGTATCGATTCAACCAAGTATTGTGTTAGAGGAATTTTTCTTCAGGATTCGTGAATAGCTTTCAAAAGTGATGGCATGCTTGGGGTCATTGTCTTCTTGGAAGCCCCATAATAGGGCCATCTTATACTTCAGCTTAGGGTAGCATTACTGCATCCAAAATATTGACGCAACCGTGTTGGTCAAATATGGGTTTGACTTAATGGACCTACTCCTGATAAGAAAAACAAGCCCATACCATTATGGTTGGCCCTCCATGTTTAAAAGACTATATGGTGAATTTTGGATTGTATTCTGAGTTTTAAGGATACTAGACGTTCGAACGAGAGCCTTGGCCACCAAACATAACACCTTTGCTCTCATCTGTCCATAAAATATTCCTCAATTTTTGGGTTGGCCAATTTTGATGTTTCTTTGTTTCTAACTTCATGCGCTTGGCAATATGTTTCGCGTTTAAGAGACGGACCTTTCTTGGGCTGCAGCCTCTTAGATTTTGTTGTTTGATACATGTGTGAACTGTTTCGCAGATGTATTAAGCTCTTTTTTTAGCTCAGTTGCAGCCTTGAAAGGATGCTATGTGCTCTCAAGGAGCAAACCGTAGACGTAAAACTGTCGTATAGCTCCTTTTTATCTACGTGTTTCATCGTTTTTTATAGTTCATGGCATTTAGTATATTTTTATTTGAAAATCCAATCAATTGTCCAAATTATCTTTTTGATTTCCAGACAATATCAATTTTCTAATGATTTTGCGCTTTTCCGTATTCCAAGGCCCATTGTATCGATAATTTTGGAATTATTTTAAATTTAATGATTGAAATAATGAAATCGAAGTTAAATTTCTTAAGGACGTGCTTTTTGTCGAAATAACAGATCGAAATTTAACGTTTTTATAAAGAAAGCGTAAGTGGTGCTATTATTTTTTCGCCAATTTTTCGACCCTTTCCCTTAAAATTACAAAAAAATCTATTACCATTACAAGCGCAGTACTACATTTTCATTTAGGAGGAATACTAAGCTATATATTAAATATCAAGTTTTTAAAATATCGCAATAATAATTGTTAATTTTTTGATCTATAAGAAAAAGTGTCATAGTGGTTTTATTATGTTTTTCGCAACTGCCTGTATCAGTGCACATTAAACATAATAATCGAGTATAAAAAAAAAAACAAAAGTTTGCTTCTGTGCAGTCTTGAACCTGGGATTAACCGCACAATTAACTCCACGTTCGACACCAGTGCAATTCAAATTAAGTCAGTTTATAATAATTATACGCAAAATTATAATGGAAATATAACCCAGAATTTTAAAAAAGCTTTAAAAACTGAAAAAAAAGTGAGAAGACTCTAGTCGGGAGCGCCCGACTAGGGCGGTCACACGAACATATTAAACCAAATTTGATGCCTCTAGCTCTTATGGTTTCTGAGATGTTTTAAAAAAACCGATAATTATCGATAGTAAGAACACGAGACAAGTTATGGATGATTTGAAATTAACTTAATCTGCGGATGGTATACACAAACTTAAAAAGTCCAAGTTCAGCTTTCTAGCTTCTGTAGTCTCCGAAATATATATACTTTTTTTTGCACAGAATGTTATACTCTTATTTTTACCCATTTTAAATGAGTTTAGTGTGTACAAAGTTTAATTTCGGATCTCGGTGTTCTTAAATGAAAATAAAACAGTAATGTTGATTGAGAAACTAAAATTTATTATAAATATTTGTAATACCTCATACTACTTGCCTTATTATTTATAAATATTCTTAAAATCTTTTTCAGCTACAATGTTTCAAACATCTCCGGATCAATCTGCAGTAAATTTAGCTGAAATATACCAGGAATTTCTACTTCAACGAGATGATTGTTTAAGGACCTTGCGTGTTTTTTTAAGAGAACTTGTACGAATGTTACGTTTTGATGTTAATCTTGTAAAGTTTTGCAAAACTTTTCTTAATGAAAGAGAAGAGCTGAATTTACAAATTGAACATTTTGATTTCAAAGAACGAATATTCCATTCAATGGTTGACATTATATGTCTTTGTATGTTTCTGTCAGCCACACCCCAAGCACGTGAAGGAAGTTTATCACTTAAAACTAATCGTGATGTAAAGAATAATCAAGCTCTTATTAGACTGTACAACCAAATGTCACAAATACAATTGGACTCAGTTTCGTGGATGTATGAAACAGTCCCCAACCTTTTTAAAATTCAAGGTATAGAATACCACCAGGCTCTGCACAAGCTGCTTTTACTTGACAACCCGGAACAGTACTCCCGTTGTGACCAGTGGCCATCTGAACCGGAAAGAGGAGCTATATTAAGAATAATATCAGAAACTCCTATTCACGAAGAGACTTTATTAAGAATTATATTAATAGGCATAACAAAAGATATTCCATTCTCTATAGCAAACACATTTGACATGTTATTGCTGGTAATAAAACGAGTCTCAGGGATGAAAGCAACCGATTTTCCAGCAGTTCAAGCAAATAAATTTGATATAATCGACTTTTTGTTTAGTATGTCGGAATATCATCACCCAGAAAACATTCGGTTACCAGCGGACTACGATCCACCGAAACTAGCTATCATTGCATTTTATTGGAAAGCATGGCTCATTTTATTAATGATATCTGCTCATAATCCGTCGACTTTTGGGGCATTTTGCTGGGATCACTATCCAACAATGAAAATGCTAATAGAAATATGTATTACTAATCAATTTAACAGTTGTTTAGCTCATAAGGATGAATTACAGGTATGTGTTTGATTTAAAAAAAAAAGTATTATTATTTTTATACATTACTGTATTGATTGCTTGCAGATAACTACTGTTGAAAGAGACCATATTCTTCAATTTGAAACATATTTGGCAGCGCAAACATCTCCACATGCAGTAATTACGGAGGAAAATGCAATTTTAATTACGCAGCTAATGTTAATGGACCCCATGGGAACTCCGCGAAAAGTACCCAATTTGGTTTTAGAACAACTTAAGTTTCTTAATCAAACATACAAGTTAGGGCATTTGTTTTGTCGTTGTCGAAAACCAGACTTGCTTCTAGATATTATACAAAGGCAAGGTACAACGCAATCTATGCCCTGGTTATCTGACTTAGTTCAAAATAGCGACGGTGACTTTAGTCATCTACCTGTACAGTGTTTGTGTGAATTTTTGTTATTTAATGCTCACATCATTAACTGAAGAGAATACCCGTGATGCAGAATTAGTGAATTTTATAAGAAATCTAATTATGGAGTCTAATTTTAACAATCACGTTGTGTGTGAAGTACTAGATTATATTTTCCGTCGTTTATCTTCAACAGTAAAACAGTCAAGAGTTGCGGCTTTATCTGGTTTAAAAATAATTTTTAAAAACTCTAGCAAATATGAAAACGAATGGTTATTAAAATCAATTCAGAACATTCCACATTTTTTGGAGGCCAAAATGTATATAATACCACAGCTACGAGCTGCATGTCAAGTTGAAAATTGCCCGGAACTTATAATGGCATATATACAATTTATTACGGCGCATACCCTTAACGATCCTGTTAACGAAATGCTAGATCATGTTATTGATATGGCACAATTAATTGTTGAACGTAATACAATGTTTCAACATATCATAATTTCTCAAGAAGATTACAATCTTCAACCAGATGAAAATCGAATTCAAACATTAAAATGCCTTTTTGTTATGTTCAACAATTACATTATTAAATTGAGGGAATTCCACGAACCATACGAATGGACAGAGTATCCTGACTTATTAATGGTTCAATTCGAGGACGGAGTGCAACTACCACTACATATAAACATAATTCATGCCTTTATTATTCTTTTAACATATTCAAACAGCAACATGTCTGAATCTATCCCAATTCTGGATTACTGGTTTCCTCCAGGACGACCCGCACCAGTTGCGTTTTTACCTGCTATGCCACAAGAACAAATTCAACTTTTACCAGATTGGCTAAAACTTAAGATGATTCGTTCATCTGTAGATCGCTTAATAGAAGCTGCTTTAAATGATCTTACACCGGATCAAATTGTTTTATTTGTTCAAAATTTTGGAACGCCAGTAAACTCAATGTCTAAACTATTAGCAATGCTTGATACTGCGGTACTAGAGCAATTTGACTTAGTAAAAAATGCCATACTTAATAAAGCATATTTAGCACAGCTTATAGAAATACAACAAGCCCGAGGAGCTAAAAATGGCCATTACACAGTTCAAGCACTAGACTTGCATTCACATTCCCAAACCGTTCCTGATCTTCCAAAAATCAAAGCGCAAAATCAGGAAAATCTCCAAATAAATCATTATGACCCAGATTCTGTTCACAACTCACATAATAGTTGTCCAGCAAACGCGATAGTAACAATTCTTCTCAAAAATCCAAGTCAAGAAATGGTTTCTATTAAAGATTCTCGAATAATAATTCATACCCTATTAGATCTTGTCGTTTGTCCTGAAAAAAATAACAGTGATTTTCTTACGTCTATTTCCGAAGTTATAAATCAGTCTTTATTGGATCATTCGCGTTTTGAAAAACATAATAATTATATAAACTTGAGTCGGAGCGCATCTACTTTACTAAGAGCATATTTTAGCTGTAAGCTGTCCAACGAAGCCTATCATGTTATGGAAAACAAACTTAAGCAAAGCGCTATAGTTTCAAAACAGTTAATTTCAAATTCAAAACAGACTTTTAAAACAGAATTATTTCATAATAGTTTATTATTCATGTTAAAGAGTTCCTTTCAAATCTACTTTATAAAATTAAAAGGCAAAGTGCTTTATTTGAAACAAATAAAGTAGTCCGAAAAATTATTGAAGGCTTTAAAAATTGTAGTACTTGTACAACATATTGCGAAGAAGAAAATTATAAAATTTTCCATAATGGGTTATTTATAGATTGGCTCGCGGAAGCAGATCCTGAAATAGTATATACAAAACTTTTAAAGGAAAGCTTTCTATTTTCGAAATCCTGCAGTGAATTTAGATTCTTTCTTTTGTCATTAATTAATCATCAAACAAATTGGAATACAATTGAAGGAGTTGCAGAATGTTTATTTCAAGAATATAAACTTGATTACGACTTTTGTACTGTGCTTAACTATTTTGAAGCTCTGACCACTAACCCAAATCTCTGGAAAGGTAGGGACAAATACATGTCTAAAAATGTACAACCAAATTCTTTTTTTAAGTTAGAGCCTTCTGAGCTAGAGCCGTTTGTACACTTCATTTTATATGAGGGAATCGCAGAGGTAAAAACAGATCTCAATTTTAACTACGATTTCAAACTATGCTCACGAATGAATCTTTTGTTTAAACTAACGGAAAAAAACAAAAGTTTAATGCTTAAAGTTGTAGAGTATGTAGAAAAAAGTTTTATTTCGGATTCACTAAAACAAAAAATTTTACAACAGCTTTATATTATGTATCCACGCATTAAATTTGTTAAATTTCGTAAAGCTGGTGTTCAAACCCATAAACTACAAAGTTTAAAGGGGTGTCAAGCTGATAAAATATCAAATAATTTGATAACGTGCTTAGGAAGTCTTGTTGCGAAAAAGGATTTTGAAACGTTATCTACTGATACAGAACTCTTATTACGAAAATTGGCTGCATCGCATCCTTTACTATTCCTACGTCATTTGGGTGTATTATCATCAGTTATGCAAGGAAGGGGGCAGAATAGCATGAAAGCTTTACGAGAAGAACATCATTTTCATCGATTTGTACAGATACTAAGGACTTTGGAATTATTACAGCCAACTATTTTTGAAGATGCATATAAAAATGAAATTCAAACAACTCTATCGTGTTACTTCACTTTTTTTAAACATCATAGCTCAGTTAAAGAGGCATGTCAGATGCTTGTAAAATTTGTGCAGGTATTGCAATCATATATAAACTTCAATCCCTCTAGCGCTTTATTATTTATTGAGCAATATGTCGGGATTTTGACAGAATTGGCTGTCAAATATACTTCAATCGCAAAGCTACAAGTTCTTGTACAAGCTGTTGCTTTGCTTCAGCATAAATCGAATGCATCCTCAGAACTTGATGACGAAGAAGTGAAATTGGAATATGAACTTGATGGGAATTCTGAATCAAAGGCGATTAATAAAATTGTCCCAAATGACATTGAGTCCTTCGATGGGAACCCGAATGTTCAAGATGTATGCAGAGGTTCCTTTTCAGTTTTGACCCTTGGTTCTTACTGCAAATCAAATTTTACTGATGTGTCTCCTCATATTCTCGATTTAATTAAAATTATTAAGCAGTCTAATATTGAAGATGTAATTTTAGGACCGTTGCAGGAGATGGAATGTTTGACATCAAAACGATTTGTATTTATAAATGAGTTATTTGAGCGATTATTGGAATTAATATTTTCACCAAGCGCACAAATAAGGTCAATTGCCTTTATTATATTGATTCGACATTTAAAACATAACCCTGGAAATTCAGATATAAATCAGTGTACTTTAAATGCCTATATTCAATGTTTGAGAGATGAAAATTCATCTGTTACAGCAACTGCCATTGATAACCTTCTTGAAATATGTATATTGTTACAGGAACATGCTATTGAAATTTTATGTATCGCATTTTCCCTTGGTATTAAGTCTTGCCTAAACACAAACAATCAAATACGTAAAGTCATGCAAACATTAGTAGTACAGCAAGGATATTAAATTTTAGTGCTCCTAAAAATATTTTTCTACGCTAATATGGAAGTAATGGGTAATGTGTTGATATTATTAATATATATTATATAAATAGCTATTTTTCATTTCATTGCATCTAAATAGAATAGGGTAATGTATTCAAGAATGAAATTAACAATGTAAAGATTTAAATTAAACAATAAATGATCGGAATAAAATTGTACGTTTGTTTGTTTCTAATTTCTGCAAGAAGATTGTAGACATAGAGAAGTCCATCGAACAATGGCTATCTTTTAAGCCAATCACTTGTTACTTGGAAAAGTATTAAAGCATTGAGTTGTAGATAAGAAAAATTTTGAAAAACGAGAAAAATTATTGGTCCAGAATTGACTTCTAGCACTAAGCTTACAATATATAGTCATCAAATCGACAAAAAAGTGGTTGTAAAAATTTTCGAGCTCGTGGCATCCCACATAGCTCTTGCTATTACTTGAGAGAGTAAGATTGCTAAGAGTGCAAGCTAAATAGTGCTAACCTCGTTGATCTCACTGCATAGCATCAAGATCGAGAACCCCGTATAGTGTGTCTTGCTTACACTGCAAGGTCCTGCTTAAAGTCTCGTGGGACCCCTTGCATGTGTGTCGTCTGCATGTGCACACAAGCTTGATCAGGACAACGAGCTGAGTCGAATTAACTGTGTCCGTCTATCTGTATGAACACAACGATCTTGGAATCTACGAGGCTGGAGACATAAATTATTCGACTATAGATTCTGCAATACCATACGCAGTTAGAACTACAGCTATGCGAGAGTGTGTGTTGTCAATTCAATGTAATTTTATTATTGGATGTATATGTACTAACAAATAGTACAATCAGGTGGCCCAACGATATCAAACAAGGGCTTGTTAACACGCGGACGCTGCCAAAATGCCATTGATTAGTTTGTGTATGAAGTTTAAACCGTGCATGGTTCTACGATTAGAACGAGAGGAAAGATTTGTTATGGATAGTCTACTAAGATAAGGAGGCCTGCAACAATAAGGATTCCAGTTTTGCACGGGAGGGCAAAAAGCAGAGATTGTTTTTGTGTAATTTCAATTCTGGGGATACACGATACATATTCGAGAATTGAATGAACAAGCACGAAGCTTGGTACTCCATCAGGTCTCGGTGAAAATACAGGATTGATGATTTAGTAATGCACTGTCTGTGATCAAAGGCCCAAAAATGCAACTAGAAAGATTGAAAGATTCTTAGAGCTATAAGTCCTTTGAAAAAATTTGACAAATTAATCAGCAATAGCCTGATTTGAGGCAGCTGTCATATTTTTCAAAAAAATACAGTTCATCGCAGTGCTAAATATCTACGCTTTACTTTAACGTAATTATTAAACCGTTTACGATCCTGCTGGAACTGTCTCCTACATCTTTTCAAGCAATCCTTCTAGACATTGCTTATTTAGGACAGAGAAATTAGATCGAACAATCAGATATCGCGTGTAATCCAAGAAAGAGCCCGTTTTCATGAACTTCTTGTACATCTTTTACTATCTATTTTTATACCCTGAACACATTGAAAATGGGTAAATCAGAGTATAAGGGGTTTGTGCAAATGTCTCAGAGACTAAAATGTTCGCGTGAAGCATACGCAGGTGAGGAATATTTATGCAAAAATATGCAAAAAACCCAATTCAAATACTACGGACTTGGGTTTTGGTTTCTACATATATTTCAATGCTCTTCTTAAGCCCTGAACTTTATTAAGATTACGATCTTAGTTTAGAAATCATTCACGAATTTAGTTTCCATAGTGGGGGCCAAGTGCAGCAGCTGTTCACAGCATGTAGCCTGCGTTTATATATGTGTGTGTGTATGTGTGATTCTGCCTATGTATGTATGAATGTAAGTATGAAAACACAGGGTTCAGGTTATCAGCTAGTCGGGCGCACTCGGCTCGAGCCTTCTCACTTGTTTAAGTTCATTAATTCCCGTGCAAATCAAGTATATATGTTAGACCTAATTGAAATACAAACCGCAACAAATAGATTGTTTAAAGAGGAATAAAAAATCATGATTGCAATATCCACTTCCCTACACCCTAAATTGTTTTCCCTATGCTTTCCGATTGTGATTTTCTTGTAGGTGATTTCAATATTGCGTGTTGACTTCTGACTATCCAAACTGATATTCTCGATAATTCATTTGGAGTGTTATTATGTCAAATCAATGCCATCCCACTTTCTCTTTTTAAAATGCCTGCTATTATTTTTGTTGTGGATCATTCCTTCTTATCTGTATTCCGTACTGACCCAATATCATGTCCTGAAGATCCTTATCACCGCACTTTAGAGATGTTGATTGATTAACCTGCCCAGGTAGTAAACTTCCAAAACGGGCAATTTCGGAAAACCTAGAAACTCAGCTCTTAAAACCAGACAAACTCAGCTCTTAGTCCACAATGACTGGTCTCGGAGTCACATGTAAAGGGACATGCAATCACAGTTTCTTATTTCATTTCAATCCATCCATTTGACACTTGGGTCCCGGTTTGTGATTCAATTAGGTCTAACAACCCTATGTGGTTACATGGGAATTAATCAACTTAAAAAAATAGGAAATCAGGCATGTACAAGAAGTTCAAGAAATCTGGCTTTTTATTGGAGAACATTCAATATTGTATTGTTCGATCTAATTTCTCTGTCCTAAATAACTAATGTTATAAGGATTACTTTAACAGTTGTGGGATACAGTCCCAGCGGGATCCTAAACGGTTTTATAACTTCGTTAATACAAAGCGTAGATCATCAGCACTACCATCAACTGTATTTTTAGAAAAAACGACAGCTAGCTCAGATCAGGCTATTGCCGATTCATTTGCTTAATTGTTTCAAACCACTTATAGTTCTCAGAATTATCATCCTGGTTTGCCATATCCTTATCAAGTAAATGTTTCTAGTAGCATGGGCCTTTTATCACGGAAATTTTACTACTAAATGATCTAAGGGTCACTAAGCCCGTATTTTCAACGGGGCCTGATGGAGTACCAGACTGGGTGCTTAGGTACTGTGTTGAATATCTCTTAAAGCCCTTGTATAAATTGTTTTAATTGTCCGTTTAGTTAAGTTGTTTTCCTAACATTTGAAAACATTGAATATTAGATTTCCAGATAGCCTAACTTTTGGATCTCTAATTATTTAAGAACCCAAAGTAACTTGAACTCTCGGTTGGTGATGTATGCCGATGGCGGAAAACTTTGCCTGTCGTCTACTAATTTTCTATCTGGCCAAAGTTTGCAATCAGATGTTCACAGATTTAAAACTTGGTGTCAATTAATTTTATTAAATCTATATTACAGCAAGTGTAAATTTATGTCGTTTTATAAACGAATGCCCTTTTTGAGTAATTATTCACTTAATGGTAAACCACTTGAGCGTATTGAGTCGGTTGATGATTTGCATCTCAAGCTTAAGTTTCACAAGCATGTGCTGTCCCCAATACATGGTTCACCAGGATAGAATTGAATATGTACAAAAACAATTTCGCTTTTTGCCCTCCAGAGCTTTAACTGGAATCCTAATTCTCGCAAGCATTCTTATTCCTTATTAGACTGTTACTAATAAGTCTTCCCTCCCTTTCTAAACGTAGAACTATGCTTGGTTTAATCTTCTTACACAAACTAATTAATAGAGAAGTTGATTCTTCCGAATTAATCAGCCAAATTAGGTATTCGTATCTTATGGTTTAGTTATAATAATCTTTTTCATATAATCAGTAATGCTAGTTCTACTCCTATTCTTAAAACTTTAGTTTTATGTCATCTGTTTATTTATTCGCAATCTTCATCACCGCACATTATTAGACGCGCCCCTCGGGCAATTGGGCGGGAGGTGGATGGCATTTTGCCTTGATCCGCGAGTTCACAAGCCCTTGCCTGATATCGTTAGGCCACTTAAATGTATGTAACAGGCAGTGGGAGGAATCTCTGACCCCATAAAATATATATATATATTCTTGATCAGCATCAATACCCGAGTCGATGTAGCCATACAAAAAAAGAACGCTTAAATTTCGGAGAATACAAAAGCTAGAAAGCTGAACTTCGACCACGTTGCAGATCAAGTTTATGCCAAATCATCGAAACCTCGTCGGGTTTTCTCATATCGATAGTTAACGGTTTTTGGCTCGGTTTTTTGAGAATATCGTAGAAACTATTTTGGATACGTCCCTCCATTCGCCCCAGTGCGACGTGGATTTGGCCGCGCTACAATAACCACAATATACCCTATCATTGTTATTTTTATTATTATTATTATATATTTATTTATAAAAGTCACAATGAGCACATAGGTGAAACAAGAATACTTTATATTTCATTAGTAGCATTGTCAAAACTGTTGAGGACCCCTAACGGTTACCGTTGAAGTTAAAGAACGGCGGCGCTGCGTAAAGAAAACATATGAACCGTTTCACACCACGAGAATTAAAGCTGCGTGGTGAGAAGAGCTCGAGCAACGGTTGAGATGTGCGAGCGTGAGAACAACCAAGGAATTTGTCGCAAGAGTCGAGGTCGTGAAGACGTGTGCAACGGAACAAAACAGGTGAGAAAAAAAAGACAGCAAGTGCAGGTGCGTGTGTGTCGCAATATATGGCTGTTAACGGGAAGAAAGAGGAGATACGGGCAAGTACAGACGAAGGAGGATGTCTCAGCGAATTGGCGCGACGGTCAACCCGACTTAAGAGTGGGAGTAGGTGTATAAGGGTAAATGGTTCAGTGCGGCAGGGCTAGATAGGCAGGGACGGCAGCAATAAATAAAATAAGTAATCCGACGAATAGAGATTGAAAGAAAACTGAAGAACGAAACTAACTAAAAGAGGTAAAAAAAATAGGGGTATCCATCACGGTGGGTACATCTGCGGCGTAGTGAGGAGTTGGAGGCGATCACTCTCGGAGTGGAGTGGAGGAGGTGCGAAAATGCGTGGTCAACTTCATTGCAAAGGTTGTCCATCCTACGCGAGTATGGACTCGTCTGGCCGAGATGGAGGCTCAGTATGCCAAGCCCACCGATTAGTCCGAAACCATGAGGCGGACGACGAATTGGAGGCCCGGTAAACGTCTGGCTTCTCTTCGTTCTTTCGAGGTCCCGACGTTTCAGCTAAGCGTGCTTACAACGGACCTCCCGAAAGAGCACTATCAGCAACAGAACGATGTGGCGGGAGTCCCGGTGGGGGGCATTGTGCTCCATCCCGCAACCGCGACTTGAGTTGAGGGGTCACCCTATTACTCCAAAGCAAGTTAGGAAGAGGGGTATGCGGTTTGACGGGTCGCTTATCCCCTATCCTTATTAGAAACAAATGAGCGTAACATATGATATGGACGTGGACCGGTTGCCTTGTACGATGAGCGAAAAATTGAGCCGCCCAGTTATTTATGTCGAGTCGTCTACGGGATGCTTCTTGGGAGGAGTTCAAGGCGGCGATTTTGGATTTCTTTCTACCCCCGGTTATTTTATAATCGACGACTGTGCTGCTGTGGTAGCGAGGATAGAGGAGATACGTGAACTGCGGACGCGGATAAGTCTGGCAGATGGATAGTGATTGCAGGTGGCGCGGATCTTACCAGCCGAAGTCAATTTGTACGGTCGCAATCTCAGTGTGCCTATGTTGATAATGCTCGCAATGGTAGACAACAACGTAATCTTGAGGGCAGTGGGATGTCCTAGCACGAAGACGAGCGGGGCGGGGCGTGTCAAAAGGCCCCAATGGGATTAGGATCGGGATGCGAGACGGACGTTTGCGAGGGGGCTAACGCCAACGAGATCTTAATTGGTGACCGCCGTCGCAACATGGTGAAACTCAACGGGGAAAACGAAACAGGGGTCACGACGGCGGATGAAATAGCCGATGTCGTGAGGAGAAAACCGATGACGCAGGAGGGTGCCTGGCCAGCCGACCTAGAACCAGAACTGCTAGAGTTCTTGAAATCGGAGCTGGCAATGATCGATGGATTGGAAATAATTATGCGGGATGACAAGCCAGTGAAGCAGCGATATTATCCTAAGAACACAGCGATGCAGAGAATCCGGACGGGTGCCATTGAGCCGTGTCGAAGCCCGCATAAAGTGCCCATCGTTCTCGTTAAGTAGAAGACTGGCAAGTGGCGCATGTGTGTAGATTACAGATAACTTAATGCCCACTCTGTGCTTGAAGCGTATCCAGCACTGCGCATATTCTGGAGCGTTTACGGCGTGCCTGGAATATCTCGTCATTGGATTTGAAAAACGGGTAATGGCAGATCTCTATGGCTGAAGACAGTGAAGCGTATACGGCGTTTACGGTGGCCGGAACGGGCTTATTCCAGTGTAAAGTGATGCCTTTTGGGCTTCATTCCGCCTGCGAGACTTTCCAAAGAGCCGTTGACACAGTCATAGGGCTGGAAATGTAGCCCCATGCGTGTGCTTATTAGTCGATGGAATCGTCGTCGGAGCCACCAAGGAGCGGTACCTCGCCAATCCAAAGGAAGTCTTTCGGTTTAGAGCGGCGAACCTAAAAGTAAACCGGAAGTACTGTTCCCTTTTTCGGGAGAAACTGGTTTACTAGGGCGAGGACGGTTTAAAGACGGACGTCGCGAAAGTCTCGGCCATCCAGAGCCTGAAGGCCCCGGCGAACTAAAAGAATTTACGCCAGTGTTTGGGAATTGTGCAGGCGATTTGTACCAAACTTTGCGTCGGTAGTAAAACGAATGACGGCGCTCCTGAAGAAGTGTAAGACATGGTCATGGGGCGAGGAGCGACAGGCGGTGTTAGATCCGCAAAATACTTGCTTACTCTCACATTGCCGAAAAGATCGTTCTGCAAACGGATGCCATTGATCACGGGCTTAGAGCTGATGCAGTCCGTCAACGACGAACAGCGCATCATCGCTTACACAAGAAAAATGTCTCACGATATCTGACCCATCCGGAAGTTCAGATGCTATCTGGAGGCTTATCGACTCGACGTGATCATCGACTAGATGGCTTTGGGGTAATTGAATTCGATGGAAAGTCCCTCAGGCCGAATTGCATGATGGGCTCTCGTGTTGCAGCAGTTCCAGTTCTGCTGCGGAAAGCTCAATGTGGAATACAGGTGGATGTAGTGAAGAAGAATAGTACTCAATGTGCAAACTGCAATTTTATCGGACACATCCCGCAAGACTGCCGTAAACAAAAAGCGAACAAGACTCGTGCTACGCATTTGGCAAATTTGGCCACTTTGTCTTATAGTGTACAGACAGAAAAGAACTAATTGAAAACAAAGTAAAGGACTTTATCCTTTAATTTTTTAGTCCACATTTTAAACCATCTTATTACTGCCTTATAAACTATGTGAGCTCCAATTTATTTGTAGACATATTTTTAGTACATAGCAAAGCTGAATTAGACCCTGAACACAATCAGATTTTGGAATAAACAAAAATCGCTTTAAAATTTTTGTAAAAACATTATGCCTAGTGTCCATTAAAATAATCAATAAAATCTTATTTTCATTTGACAGTATGGCAAACAAGTCATGATGTTGTTGTGGGTACAATTTTATTGGATGAACAAACGCACAGTTTAATAAAAGTTAAATGCAAAGCAAAACAAAGGTAATAAGTCTAGTTCATCTAGGGAATTAGTTTGAAATGACCAATAACACAATGATCATACAACAGATCAAGAGTAAATACAACGACGTTGCAAGAAAGGTTAATAAAAAAAATGTTTTGAGAGTTTTGAAGATGAAAAGTATTAACTAAAAAGATGATACGATAAACTATAATTTTGGTGTAGACATAATAAACGAAACGAAGTGCAAGTTCATACGAAAAATTGAAGAGAGGTACTTTAAAGTAATCAGACCTAAAAACCAATAGTCAGCGCAGAAATTAAGCTAAGGTTAGAAAACAATAAGCCATTTAATTTAAAGAGGTATAAACGAAGTAAACATTTTTCCAACTCCAGACAAAACACATGCTATTCCTGTTGTTTCCTGGGGATTAGTTCGTATTTCCGTAGATTTATATAGAATTATTCAGAAATTTCCAAATCATTATGCGTCGGTATAAAAAAACACAAAATTTGAAACTCCAATGAACTACAAGTAGTACTGAAAGGATTTGAACCAGTGACACCCGCCGAAATAATTACGACTCTTAAAGATATAAACTTCCATGCCAAGACGATCATTAATGTCCTAATGAAAATCAGGGAACCGCAACCAGTCTTCAAAGTTGAACTCGAGGCAAAATCTTCAAAGAGAAATGCAGTTCAGCGAATCACACGACTCCACAATGTGCCCGAAAAACATGCAAGAAATGTATGTTAAAAAGTTCAGTAATTGTGACGAAAAAGAACCTGCGAACAGGCGAGGTTGTGTTGTCTATACGGATCTGAAAAATCGCTTGAGCAAACGCGTTGACTTAACGCGTCCTCATACCACCTCAACGTTCCACATTCCCCCGCAACCGACTCCTTCTACTTTCCCATCCTCTCTTCCCGTAAACACCATTCCTGGCGTCTCATTCGCCAATCCTTTGAGAGCCCGTTTCAATTGAAAGAATCTTACAATCCCTGTGGAAAGAGCAAACACTGCAAATATACATCAGCAAGAGCAGTTTCTTTCAACTAGTATTGAGGAAATGATACTATCGCTACAGCAAAGCATGAATGACTTTACGACGTTCATGGAAACCACATTGCAATGGCTCATGGGAAACCAAACTATGTTGATACAATTGCTTGTATCGTCAACAACCACATAGTGCCCGAACGACTCTTTAGGATCACAAATAACAAAAAAAACTGGTTAAAGTACAAAGAATATGTATGAACACACATTAACTCCGACGTTGAGTACTGATTGCGATATAGAAAGATCATCAGATACGCTTACGATTGTACTACTTGCGGCCGCAAAGGTGACAACACCGCAAGAAACATGCAACATCGAACCACGGTAGAACAAACCGTGAAATCGAACAGATGATCCTGATAAAGCGACGACTGCGCCGAGAATGCCAATCAAACAGATCGCCACCCGCAAAGTACAGGCTGAAGATAGCTATACGCAGGCTGACCAAGGCAACTACATTATCTCCCACCAGCACAAAGTATCCACTATGAAGAGCCCACCTAAATCTATGTTCACTAATTGAAGCAGTTAAGCCACTACAGAGTCCCATTGGCAGCAGGCTCCGTAGTGTCGAAGAAAGGGCAAGAGCATTTGCTACACACTTACAAAATGTTTTCCAGCCAAACCCCACCACCTATTCATTCATGATCTCATCTTCATCTCGTGATAACTTAGTTGAACCACCGACTATGCGAAATTGTAAAAGTCATCGAGGAGCAACTGAAGCCCAGAAAATCACCTGGTTTTGAGTTAATAACTCTGAAAATAATCATCGCACTGCCAAGGTATGCGGTTAGGTATATCTGTCGGTTCTTTTATGCAATCGCTAAACTGGGCTTCATCCCTAAAAAATGGAAGAAATCGATCATACTGATTATTCCTAAACCAGGAAAAGATAAAATGCGGTTATCGTTATACAGACAGATTAGTTTACTAGTCTGTTTTTGAAAGCTCTTTAAAAAAATTCTCCTACTGCACATGAGCTCATACATCAAAATACGCAACACAATACCATTGCACCAATTTGGTTTTCAGGAAACACATAGAACTATTGAGCAGTCAATCACAGCACATCAAAAATTCGCGCTGCATTCGAACAACGGCAATACTGCACTGCAATATTTCTTGACGTCGCACAAGCACTCGATCAAGTCATGCTGGCCGGACTTATATACTAAATTACAAAGTTGCTACCTCAAAATACACGCAAACTGCTAGAGTCGAATCTCTACAAGAGTTTTTGCAGTGAGATGTAATACAAGCATCTCATATAGCCGAAGCTGGAGTGCCTCAAGGCAGCGTTCTTGATCCAAACCTCACGTCCTGTACACGATGAAGTAACTTACCTGAGTGTACGTTTGGACAGGCGGCTCACCTGGCGCAAGCACATAGAAGTCAAGGAAAACGCACCTGAAACTAAAGGCAAGCAGTCATCCTGTTGACCCGACAAACTGCTTTCTGTGTGTCCACTTTCCGCCGATTAAAATCTATTCCTTGTGCAAAACGAAATCGCAAATAATTAACCGTGTCATTACATATACACATTTTATTCCCCTGTGGTTTGGTGGCAATAGTAAAAACGCGGAGGCCGTTATCGACAATTTGAAATAAACTTGATCAGCGGATGATATACACGAACTTAAAAATCCGAGCTTTAATCCGCTCTTGCAACTCATTTCTTGCAGAGCTTGCTGCCAAGTGCCTTCCCAAATTTGTCAAATCTTACCGCACGTTTTCTTTAAAAACTTCTGTGTTTCCGATATCGATGTCACCTTTTGCAATAGATTCTTTAGATGCAATAGTATGTTAAAATATTTATATGAACCAAATGTGAGTATCTCTAGCTCTCATTATATGCTTAAAAATTAGAGGTTGTTGCAGAATTTTACCGATTTTAGGAAAACGGGGTGAATTATCGATCATCGAGCAATAAACTTTAACTGCGCGTGCCAAGGACGAGTTTACATTCTCTACACGGTTCTAACCCTTATAGTTTCCAAGATCAACGCCTTCTTAAATACGGACGGACATACAGACCAAGAATATGTTTACTTTATAGAGTCAGTGATGCCTCCTTCTGCATGTTACATACTTTTACACAAGGTATACAAATTACTCATTCTTTTGGGCAATGTAACTTCTTTTCAATGTCGGAAAGCGATTTCTTGTACTGCATAGATTTAGTAAAAGTCCAGATTATTTAACATTTTTTTATTTACCGAGTATAAAATAACCAATTATCATTTGAGATTCTTAGGGGTTAATCATCACATTTAATGGTTTTTGTCTACATATGTTTGTATAAACAAATATATTTTATGTATGCCACACGAGAACAAACATATACACAACACTTTTGGTGGCGCTAGTTCTGATAATATCCAAGATATGATATGAGATATTACTGATGTTGAAAAAAAACAAATATTAACTTTATCTGCGTATAGTATACGAAATGTTCATATATTTAATAATTTAAGATTCTAAATCGTAGCAATCTTCTCATCAAGAGTATTCATACATACGTAATGTATACATGTACATAATATTGTCGGATCCTTTCATTACCGTTGGTGGTGGTTTCAATCTTTCCTTTGTGAAAATGTGTGTGTTTCATCAGTGTTTATTGATGATACCACTAACCAAATAATATATAGATATGTACTTGGCTATCAGAATGTAAGAGGTCCTTGTAGAAAACGTAGAAAACTTTATCTTAATAATCTATCCTTTCCTTTTTATGTCATTCTCTGAGGGTCATCAAGCCCGTATCTTCACCGGGACCTAATGGAGTACTAGCCTACGGCCCGTGGAGTTAAGTCCTTTGCCTAACATTTGGAAAGAATCGTTTACTAGATTACACTCTTAGTTTAGAAGTTATACACGAATTTACTATCCATAGTAGGGGCCAAGCGCAGCAACTTACACCTCTTATAAATGGTGTCTCCAAGGTTCATCAGGATAAAATTGAATCTGTTCAAAAACAATTTCTGATTTTTGGCCTCCGGGTTCTTAACAGGAATCCGAAGTCTCACATGCCTTATTACCTTAGTAGACTCTTATTAATAAATCTCTTTCTAATCGTATAACCATGCTTGGTATAATCTTCTTACATAAACTAATAAATGGGGATATTGATTCTTCCGAAATAATCAGCCAAATTAGTATTGCGGTTCCGAGAAGAAATAATAGGTGTTTTTTACCACTTTCTCTTAAAATGTGTAATACAAACTATGCTATACATCACCCATTTTGGATCCCATGTTGTAGTTATAACTATTTTTTGCTTATAATAAGTAATTTATTAATAATTATAATTATTATTATTATTACTATTATTATTATTATTGTATGTCATCTATTTGTTCGCGATCTTGGTCTCCTTACGTTATGCTGCACACTCCTCAGTCGGTTTGGCGAGAGGTAGGTGGCAATTTGCCTGGGTCCGCGCGTTAACAAGCCCGTGCCTACGAAACAGATCATCTAGAACAAAAAATTGTCCTACTTATTTTTGCCACGGCAGGTCTGCCACTCGCATTTAATTTAAATCTTTGGGTAGGTGAGTTGTTTGGGGTACGTGCACCTGATATTTCACTTTCAGTTTTATGACCAACAGAAATATTGACATTGAAAAAAATAAGTAAAGTGGAGTAGGTAATAAGGGTCAAAAGTCTGGCCAAATCATTTAGCCAGCTCGTAACTGACGCAAGTAATGAAACGCTTTTCGCTTGCGCTCAAGACATTCATACATACAAACATATGATCACACAATTAATTGTGAGTGCACATTTATGCTGAAACATTTTTCTTGCAAGCGCACCCGCTTTTAAGTACCCTTACCAACAATTATTAGTAAAAATCGCAAGATTTCACGCCAAAGTGGCGAATCCTTTTGAATATTTCACAGCACTCTGAAAGCGAAAGGGAAGTAAAGCGTATGAAAATTAATATTTCTTAAATTTTCGGCGCATTGCTGCTTGAAATCACTCATTGCGAACATAGAAAGTGTTCTGAAGTGTGAGGGAGCAAGTTGCAAAAGACCCTCTATCACCCTCAGTCCACACTAAGCAAATGGGAGGTTCACATCCATATTCGCTGAGTTTGTGAGAGAAATGAAAGCCCGAACAAAACCGAAGTCGACCGCGGATCTGTCTCGCAAAACATAACTGGCACAATTGAACACTTGTTGCGCTATGGAAACAAAATAGTAAACTAAACTAAACTATACAAACTAAGAGCTTGATCTTAATGAAATGTTAAATGTTTAACAAGAGCATTGAAATCTATGTACAAACCAAAGCGCAAGTCCGTAGTATATAAATTGCGTTTTTCTCAATTATGTGGCGAATCCTTAATATTTTTAATCTACGTATGCTTCTTGCAACAATTCTGGGATATGTTAAAAAACTTGGTCAAAAACCGATTATTATCGATAAGAAAACGATTCCAGTTATCTATAATTCGAAATATACAGGCACTTAAAAAGTCCAAGTTTAGCTTTTGTAAGCTTCGAAATGGACGCATTCATACAGACGGACATGGCTAGATCAACTCGGCTATTAATGATGTCCAAGAATAGATACACTTTTCGGGGTCGGACAATTATACACTTTTTCACTTAAAAATGAATTGCAACTTCTCCAGCATTATTTTATTATTAATACAATCACGACGTGAAAAAAGTATTTTGGTTTTGTGCAATGTTCGTCATGGTGCTGTTGGCTGTACCGAAGAAAGACTTCAAATTTTAGATATATACTTGTAGTTATCTACTTCAGATAAAGTGTTAAGATTTTGTTGCCACGCTCACTTCGAGGCTGGCAAATCGATAACATGTCGATACACCTAAGATCGCAAATCAATAAAAGCTCAATATTTCCCACAATATACAAGTTAGAGTCATCAAATTTGGTATGTATTAGGTGCGCAACTAAGTTCCCGCTGTTTGTCAATAGATGCCGCCAGCAGTGTGTGCTAGTCGGTTCTAACATAACCTAAACGTCGTAAACCAAGCTTAGACATATGGTAAACAAACTGCATCGACACATTAGAGATTTTGTTTTGGTATCATATACTTTTGGTTTTGTGAAAATGTCTGATTTTGTGCCGAATAAACGTCATTTGCGGGAAGTGTTGATTTTCTTTTCATTCGAAAAAACGGCGGCTGAAGCGCATCGAGAGCTACAAAATGTTTATGGAGATGCTGGATTAAGTGAAACAATGTGCCGAGATTGGTTCCGTCGCTTCAAAGACGGTGATCTTAATGTTGACGACCGTCCGCGTGAAGGAAGGCCAAAAACCTTCGAAAACGCTGAATTGGAGGCATTGCTCAATGAGGATCCTTGTCAAACGCAAGAAGACCTTGCTTCAGTATTAGGAGTTACCCACCAATCAATTTCCAAGCGATTGCATGCTTTGGGAATGATTCAGAAACAGGGGACTTGGGTTCCTTATGAGTTAAAACCAAGTGATGTTGAACGTCGTCTTTTCGCCTGTGAACAACTGCTCCAGCGGCAAAAAAGGAAGGGGTTTCTTCATCGCATCGTGACGGGTGATGAAAAATGGACTCATTACAGCAATCCAAAGAAAAGAAAGTCATGGGGACTGCCCGGTCATGCTTCTACGTCGTCGCCTCGGCCGAATATTCACGCTGCGAAGGTTATGCTATGTATTTGGTGGGATCAGGTTGGTGTTATTTATTATGAATTATTAAAACCAAGCGAAACCATCACTGGGGATCGGTATCGACTTCAATAGATAGATTCAATAGATTGCTAGTGACCTCCCCCAAAAATTGCGACCTTGATTTCCCGGCCACGCTAGAACGCCCCACCCTTAAAAAATCGAAAATGGCTATATCTCCCATAGCTTTAGAGCTAAAGACTCCATATTTGGCATATATATTACTGGAAAGCTCCCGCAAACATCAAAAAAAAAATGTTGCGGCCATGCCCCTCCCGTCTCCGTGATTGTTAATATAGATATACCTGAATATCGATAAGCTCAAAACGGTAACATGTGTATAAATCACACAAGTTTAAAGCTAGAGACACCATTGCTGGTAAGCTCCTTAAGAGATTGTGATCTTGTTATCCTGGTCACGCTCACTACAACGCCCCTACTTTAAAAAATCGGTAACGGCTATATCTCCCAGTTTTAGAGCTAGTCACCAAATTTTAAATTCAGATTAGTGATTACCCCCGTTAAATATGGGTATACATACTTCGCGCCCACGCTTGCTCCCGAAAAGTGCGAAAGCCTATATCTTCCACACTTTTAGGGTTAGAGTCAGCAAATTTTTAAAGTAAAAATGGCTGGTCTAGCCCGTTAAAAATCCGTATCTCCCACAATTTGAAAACAAGAGCCACCACATTTAACAGTGTTTGGGTGACCTCCTCTTAAGATCTACCTGAAAAATTTTGGGCATGCCCACCTGCGTCCCTACGGAATATAAAAATGTTATATTTTTCTGAAATAACAATAACTTCTGTGTCCTGTGAATGAGTATTACCAAAGACAATATGAACACTAAGATACGTAACGCTGAACAAAAAAGTTATAAGGCAGCTTGATTTTCACAAAAATGAGAACGAAAATGAAATCGTTGCCCTTACGCTCTCACAACTTAAAGAGCGTAAATTCTAAAAATATATTGCCGATTGCCATGAGTCCATTTATGTTTTCAACTTAAGCATGTATGTGTTATTAGTCGTTGCATTGGTTTAGGTTGCCTAAAATCGAATTTTTACGTTTTCTTGGACCGCCAGCTATGTCTGAGAGAGTTTCGCGCGCAACAATAAAAATTTTAAATGCAAAATAACTTCACATTGAATATTATATTATTATTATAATAAGGTTTTAAATATTCAATATTTTTTATATTTTTCTAAAATTATGTATGGGCATCAATTATTATTTTATTCATTAAAACGTCATTAAATGTATTTTGTAATGGAATTGTGGAGTATTTATATACCTGCCTACGCCACTGAAATATTTATACATATTGTTTACTTGTGACTACATACACACATATATGCATGACAGGCTGATATATAAGCGCTCGTCTTCAGCACCGACCAGCTTTGCTGAAGCTAGCCTAGCGACTGAGATCGTTGCTCGTGTCAGCAGTAGAGCGCAACGACTTCGGCATTTCATCGTGTGAATTTTGGAGAGCGGAAAGCCACTCGGTTGGCGTGGAGTTTGAAGAGCGAAAAGCCACACTAAAAATGTTGTCTTGCATTCAAATGTATGCGCGTTACGCATCTTTATATTGTCTTTGCTATTACGCAGTTAGTTACGTCCGACTGCAACGTTCTTACTTGTTTTGAAATGCCTTTTAGATTTTCTTTAAATTATTGTCCATATCATTTATGCGTTAATTCGTTAAATGGCAGCTCAAATTCAATAAAATAAGATATTACTGCATCGTTGCGTTTTAATAAAAATTGTGGAACAAAAAATTATTCGATAGAAAAAATGTGCAGACTATATTATTTCAGTAATTGAACCCCATTGACTGGTGGGCTAGTTCGTCGTAGAAAATGTGAACATTTTTTTGGATGTGTTTCATATCATATAAAAGTATATAAAGCGGAGCCAATTTTGATTGTCAAAGGTATAGTTAAAAAGAAAACGTACGAATTTTTTTATTGCGATTCTACACCTTTTCATTGTGAACACGGTGTAATTTTATTGAATTCTCATTATTTTTATCACTTATATAATTTATTCTGTCAAATTTTAACCAATAGATTAGGTATAGGGTTTTAGATAGAAAGCCAACATTTAAGAAAAACCATCAAAATGTATGGTTTGAATATAATATTTCAGGCGCATATTTAAAGGCTTTCTAAGAAAATTCAAATAATCCAATAGGTTAAAACTACCTAACATTAAATTAGACATACGTCCTAATGAAAATATAAATAATTATTGTAAAATAATGTATTAATTTTAGTTTTATGAAATTTGAAATTTAGTTTAATTTAAATATTTACATTTTACAAATTAAAAACAATTTCAGTTCTCAATGAATTAAAAAAAGTTAAGACTATCGGGATTTTCATAAAATAATGTGATAAAAAATACGGTACACATTTTTGCTTGTAATTGAACAATTGAAGAATCGGTCGAAAATTTTGTTTTTGTATGATAACTCTTTCAAAGATCTCATAATAAAACTTAGCAATTTTTAACGCCACTGCAATATCTTATTAACATCGAAGTCATAACAGCCTTACTTAATCTTCGAAACGCCGATAATAACTGTTGCCTCTACTCTGTCTGACGGCTCCATGAATTATATTTATATTTAGGTTCAAGTTCCGCACTGTACAAGTCAATTAGAAATGCGTAAGTACCTAGTTCCGTAATATACTTATATTTTTACTCAATACATTCTTACATCCATTTAAACACAATAACCACAATTTAGACAGTCAATGCGCCATTGCTTGCTTTACACTATCGAATATAAAAAAACCTTTAATTATGATAAGACTACTCCATCATGAATTGGTGCAATGGCAACTATCAATCAAGAAATTACATTTTATATGAAAAATTTTTTTGTGCATATTATCAACATCGGACTACTATACAATTTATTCACGTTTAAAATAACGCTGGACAACACTGCAATAAGTAACCGTTCTTTCTTGTACATATAAAAAATAAAACTTGTATTGTCGCTTTGATATGGAGCGTATGTCAAGAATAAAAACACGGATCCTACGTATGTCATCGAAAAAAAATATATATGGTATGTAAATATTTAAAAACAAATAAATTAAGCAAGACATGTCCGTCAGCACATTAGCAACAGCCAATTATGTAGCTAAAATGTAAGCATATAATTTCACATTATAACATTAGTTTTGAGAATAATTATTTTGGAGGACTTTCAACATAAACGGTTGTATTATCTACGCTTAGGAATTGGGTAATGCTTAATGCAGATAACATTTTCATCTGGCCCTGATAGAGAACATCAGCAATAATTTTTTCGGCGTATATAGCTTGCGCATTTTCCATTGAGCGCAATTTATGAGCAATTATTTTTCCAAAATTTGTAAAATGATCATCCAACTGATTATCTGAGTTTTTGAGGGCTAGTGATAAAAGCCGGTCAAAATCTATATTGGAAATGTCTGCCCGGCATTTTCCTAATGGCATCTCATTGTCATCGGACACTTGGGATGATAGAGAAGTTGAACGTTTTCTGTTGTTTTTAATGTGTTTTTGACGAGCGATGATACGTGTATCTCGGTTGGACTCCACTATATGTACTGTAGAGTTTATTTTATCGTTCGTAATGGAAGTATTAAAGGATTTTCTCCTTTCTGAAATAATGCTGTTGTCGGATGGTAATATAACCTCAACTTCCTTTATTGATGCCTGGTTGTTAGAGTTAACTGTTTGGATACTGATTATTGGATCAACTTCTGCCTCTTCAAATAAATTGGGACAGAAGTCGTTTGCGCTGTTGGTAGGGGATAATTTGTTATCGCTTCTAGATAGTTTCGGCAAGCTCTCTGCATCAGAAAATTCCTCACAAGCTTCAGTTTGTGCTACAGTAATATCTGTATTTTGTTGTAAGGGTAGGTTGTCTTCACGTTTTAATTTTTTTTCTGGAATTTCCTCGTCCTTTAAAAACATAAGAGATTCAAAATATCTTCGCTTCGGGCAATACGGCTCATATTTTTCTCCTTTCTTCTTGACTTCGTTGTATTTTCGAAGCTGATGACGAAATGCACACCTTAGATTGTTAATTTTTTGTTTAGTCCTTTCAACGTTGTACAACTCTCCATGTTTAGTCGCCACAGCAATTAACTTTATATACGCTTCTTGTCGTTTTGTTCGATTTCTAAAATCAAGTGAATCGGCTTTCCACAAGCATGGGTTACTTTTGTATTCCTCTATGAAATCGTCAATAAAATCCATGACTGTTTATTAATTGAACAGCGACAAAAAATTGCAAAACAACTATACGTATGACAATATGAAGTATATATTACTACACGCAAACGACATAATACTAGATCTTACCATTATAGGTCGTGCACTACCGTGTTAAAATATAATATTCATCACAATTTACACGACTCCATGCGATGATTAACGTCAACTGTGGTACTCTGAAAATGGACTACTTGCAAAAAATATTTATGGAATGCATGTGAAATTGATAGATTACAACTTGTTTTGTTGGTGTTCCACATGCACATACTTAAACGAAATTGAATGTGTTCCTGATTCCTACCATAGTTTTTTGCTTAAACATATGTCAAACGATTATTTGTATATAAAAGAAACTATTTTAAATTATTGATGTACGAAATTCTTGATTAAAGGGATATTAATGTAGTCTTTAATAAACTCTACTCGAAATGTAATAAAACCTCTGCATATATGACGTGTATTTAGATTTAAAAATGCGTTATCACAAAATATGTGCTAAAATGTAATACAAGTAGTAGAACTGTACAAAATAGCTCGAAATATAACGAAAATATATCCATTTTAAATGATCGTGTTAAAGGTTCTTTGCACACGGAGAGCGCAGCTTATCAGTGCTAAAAATTTCAACACGCAGAATGTAATGAGCACTTACACTCATGGCTTCTCCGAGCGGAGTAGAGTATTATTGTCAAGACGAATAATTGAAACTTTATGCGCTGATGCAACTGATTTATTTGTGAGTATTGTGAAACAGATCAAACAAATGTAGCGATTAATCGCAAAATTTTGCATTTAAAATATGATATTTCGTTTTCTGTACTTTTTAAAAGCGAAAAGAGTATATTGGGCTTGTGCAATATCCGTCCTGCTGGATAAAGTGATCTTTCTGCTCCGCCCACTGGGGAAGTATTTATGTGCAAACTAAGTATAGTTTATCAGTAGGTGGCGCTTTTTGCCTGCTAGTGGCCTTATTAAACAATCACGCAAACAAAAACTTTCTTCGTTCTTATTTGAGTTTTGCTTTGATTACTTTAAAATAACTTGTCTTGAAATTCTTCACATTGATAACATAATGTTTTGTATCGATAAACTGTGTTAGACATTATCGATACCAAACATTATGTTATATGACACTTAAACTTTAAATAAATGTATATAGTTTTAAAAAAAAATGGGATGCCCTTGATGTTGCTGGTGATATATATGTAATCTATAATTATATGTAAATATTCCGCTTTGCGACGTCGTTTTGAGAGAAAAGCTTTGTACATACAATTAACGCTTGTGTTTTTGACTAATTGATTTGTAATGAATTTTATCTATGTTATTATGCATTTTTGAGTGGTATAAGAAAATTGAGAAATAAAATTTGTATTGAAATGTCACCCTTTCTAATTATAATTGTTATATTATAGCCAATAAAGACACGTTTTGATTTTATTTAGGTACTGTTTATGCTGGAGAAAATACAGGTTTTTCTAAGTTGTCTGCTATTCCTTAAAATTTTGAGTAGTTAATAATTTCTCAACCATAACATCTTCCATAACACTTCCAGCACGGGTTTAAGGAATATATGTAGATCTACTACCTTTAACTTATTGAAATTAATGTCGTTAATCATTTTTACTTTTACTTTTACTGCTTAAACTTCATTTTCTTCATCTTCCAAACAACATAATTCTTTGGATCTCTAACTATTAAACTTTAAGAACCAAAACTGCACGTAGATATGATGCGGCCTGCGGCGTTTAGCAACCAAGGCGGCTTGGAAGGTTTCAACGACTGGTGGATTTTGGAGTACTTCAATTTATTGAACTTAACCTAAATATTTTGTTACTTAATTCATAGCTGCACAGAAGGTGCGCCCGATCATTTGGACTGACGCTTACAGACTTCATAAATGCTTTTTAAACTCACGCTGTTGCTAACCTCGCACATTTTCAAAGCTTAAAACTTATCATCTGTGCTTTTATCTGTGTTCTCTCACATTTGTTCTCTTTGCGCTCTTTGCTGTCACTACGCTCACGCTTAATGTCAGCTGTAGACCGAACAGTTTACTTTAAAGGTCTAATTCTCGTTTGCGTTCTTCCCTTAGAAGACTCTTATTAATAAATATCTCTTTCTAATCATAAAACCATGCTTGGTGTAATCTTCTTACACCAACTAATTAATAGTGATATTGATTCTTCCGAATTAATCAGCTAAATTAGTTTTGTGGTTTCGGGCAGGGAGTATTTGCTAGTAGTGTAATACTAACTATGTTCTCGGATATTATGTTCTAGTTTTTATCATTATTATTATTATTATTATTATTATTATTATTATTATTATTATTATTATTATTATTATTATTATTATTATTATTATTATTATTATTATTATTATTATTATTATTATTATTACTATTATTATTATGATTATTATTATTATTATTAAAGTATAGGATATAGTTATAAACCATCAACATAACTATTTTTAAATAGCGCTGGCTACTGTGGCCTTCGGCTAAGACAAACACTTCATCCATACCCCAGCCTCGAACGCGAATGCTCGATTTTCAGTTGCCCAAAAGAAGTTTGCGGATGGTGAGTGGAATTTTGCCTGGGTCCGCGCGTTACCGGAGTCTGGATGCGGCCGACCCCAGCTCCTGCACCATCCTCTGTGAGCGACACGTGCGCATCACTCCCAAAATGCTTGCGCAAGCAAGCAGTTGCTAGCTCGTGAATTTCAATTCAGTGCATCCCGCACATACTGACACGCCGTAGCTAACAATGGGCCTAACCAGTGCTACATACATACATCAACATTAGAATTTTTGGAGATAAATCCCACAGTTTAACAGTAAGGGCTCTTCGGCTCATAAGAGCGAGAGTAGCCTTTTTAATAACCTGGTCAGTGTCAAGTTTCCATTTCAGTGTTTGATCTAGGATGACTCTCAGACAATTGCCTTCCGTGGAGAATGGTATAGTCACGTCCTTCTAACGATTTGTGAAGGTCACAATTGTGGTTTAGATTTATACTCAGTTCTACTGCTGTGTCGTACCTGTAATCGACCGATTTTGATGTTCTCTGAAGCGACTATGTCTCTAAGTGAACGACCTTACACATGTATCAATGCTTCGATTGTCGTAATTGACTAGTATAATCACAAGGCACAAATACTTTCATTTTCTTATTTTTGAATTTATTTTATCTCTGCACTATTTTAACTCAATTTCAACTTCGCGGTCTGCGCTCTTGAAATATTAACCGTTGATTGGTTGTTGCCAAATTGGCTTTACAAAATGATTCTAAAATATCCACACTTTCGAGATTTTCATATTTACTTAAATTTACGTACATTTAAATATAAGTACAGTCAGTACAGTCCTGGACCATTCTCTACTTACGTGCAATCCTAGCGCAATCCTGTCACCTATTGTGTGCTCTAATTTCGCTTTGCAGGCAAAGCTATGAATAAAAAAGCATATCCCTGTTAGCTGGAGTATTATTTATAAGATCTGGCCCTACTGAATGTAAAAGACTTCTAGAATAAGAAAAACTGGGCACACTTGCTAAGTTTGGATGATGAAATAAGAACGCAAAATGAAAGACTGAGAAATTTCTATTAAGAAGCTAATAAATAAACGTACGAAATAAATAAGGAACGAAAAGGAACATGCCCCTATGTAGGGTGCATGTGAAGAAGCTCGCCTACTACCAGACTCCACAGTGGGGCTGAGAGCACATACCTCGGTAATATGAGCCCTGACTGTTTTGGTGCTAACTGTCACCTCCGCTATCCTGGTTTCTAGGAGCTGGCCTAGACCTAAGAAAGTGAGGTGAACAGACTACACCATGCGCTGTTTTTTCAAAAGCACCCTCAAAATCCGTAAAAGGATAGAAGGCCACTTCTTTGGCTTGTACTGATTTTTTGAGAATGCATGTGATTTCCGCTAGTGCACACTCTGCCGATGTTCCAACTCGATATGTTTTGTTGCTGTGCTGTCGATGGGTTACTTATGTAACTAAGCCTTATGTAGTTGTCCACTATATTTCCTAAATTTTTGAGCAGAGAGGAAAGCAGTCTTACTGACCAACAGGATTTAGGTACGAAACAGTCCTTCTTCCCTACCTTACGCATAAAAAAAACCATTGTTACTTTCCACGCTTTAGGTAAGTACACTTGAACAATGCAGCCTGTAAATAATAGGGTTTGACATTAACAATTCCAGTCTCTATTGTAAATACATCGGATGCAAGGATGCATTCTACTCCTGGAGATTTGTTTGCAAAAAAACTGCCAACTGCCCACCTTACTTTGTGTTCGGTAGTAATCCTTGAAGCCAATTTCGAGTTTAGTTTCTTGGACACACCTATGGCAAAGACAATATAAAAACTAAGTTGAGTAACGCGCGTACATTTAAATGTGTCAAGTGTCTTTTACTCTTCATGCCAGACGAGTGGATTTTCTCTCTTCAAAAGCCTCACAGCCTAGGTTGTTGTTATCTGCATCTGACACGAGCAACGAAATTAGTCGTCTGGATGACATCAGCAAAGCTGGTCGATGCCTGTGTATGCTGGAGAGAAGTGTTTGTCTTAGCTAATGGCGTGCGAATTCATATGATGTGTGTAATTTAAGTTTAAAAAAAATGCCAATGTTTAATATTAAAAAACAATATTTTTTTTTGATACCCTTCTCCCACGTAAAATACAGCTTACAACTGTTGAAGATGTTATTTATGCACTGCATTGACTTTGGGTGCCGAAACCCTTTGAAAATGTGAAAATCAGGATATAATGGTGTTATGCAAATGTATGTTACACGCATCTCCGACCCCATAAAATATATATATATAGATCAGCATAACTAGCCGGGTCGATCTGGCCGTGTCCGTCATTCTGGCCGTCTGTCCATCCGCCTGTATGAAGGCGTCGATTTCGGAAACTACAAAAGCTAGAAAGCTGAACTTGGACTTTTTTAGTTCGTGTATACCACACGCAGATCAACGTTATTTTAAATCATCGATAACTTGTCAAGCTTTCCTATTATCGATAGTTTTTGGAGTTTCGAGCATATCTTAGAAGCAATAAGAGCTAGAGCGAAAAAATTTGATTCAATATGTTCGAGAGAAGCATACGCAGGTCACGAATATTTTGGATTTGGGATGTGAAAATGTGAAAAAAACGCAATTCAGATACTATGAAATTGCGCTTGGGTTTCTACATAGATATCAATGCTCTTGTTAAGCCCTGAAAATTCATCAAGATCATGCTCTTAGTTTAGAAGTTATTAACGAATTTTCCATGGAGGTAACCAAGCGTAGCAGCTGTTCACAGCGTGCGGCGTGCGTTTACATGTGTGTGTGTATGTATGTATGTGTGATTTTGTGTATCTGTGTATGAAAGGAATTGAAATGTATGAAAACACTGGGTTCTGGCTATCCCCTAATCGGGCGCTCCCGACTAGAACCTTCTCACTTATTTTTTATATATCTATAGATATGTTTTGGGTATACAAATTACTACTTTGTGCTGTTGTCTGTGCACATGCAAACAGAAATTGCTTTCAATTGCTGCTCAATTGGCTTGTCAAGTTTGTAAGATTTTAACACACGCTTTAAAATACTTATGTGAAACAAGTTTGGTATCTCTAGGTCTCATAATTGACGAAAAAAACTAAAAAACTTATGGTTGTTATAGATTTGTATCAATTTTAAGAAAATGGGATGCGTTTCGATCATTTGAAATAAACTTAATCTGCGCGTTCAATAGACAAGGCTATATTCGAAAAGTGGAATTCTTTAGCATTCATACAGACAGAGGGACAAGCGGACGGACAGACAGATGGACATGGCTAGATCGACTCGGCTGTTAATTCTGATCAAGAATATATACAGTTTATAGGGTCGGAGATGCCTCCTTCTGCCAGTTACAGACATTTCACAAAACCTTTATACCCTGTTTTACCCATTATCAAAGCGTTCAGGGTATAAAAAAAGCAACAAATATGAGATGTAGTGATTCCGGAAAAATATTTGCATAGGGTATATTTTATAGGTCAACATATGCATTTTTAAGAGACTCTTGCAATGAAATGTCCCTATTCGTACATCTTTGCTAAAATGGAATAGTAAAGTCGTAATGTTTGTACTCGACTCTTAAATTGCAATTATTCAAATGAACGCATGTGATAAGAAGTGCATAATTACTGTAAAGAAGCTTCTGTCTGGGGTATAATCCTCAGTCCCTCCAGGTCCAAATTACAAGAAAATTTGTAATTTCACTGAGACATAAGGGCAAGCGAGGGAAGAAATCAATCAAATTTGGCTAAATTCGATGTCTTGAGGCGGTACGACTTTAGCCTGCCGTGATTGCCTACTCTGGGCATGCCCCACTGATGGGTTTTCGACACGGTTCCAGGGGCGGCGTGTATTCGCGATATGCCAAATATATATATAAAATAAAAATAATAATTGAATAACTTCAGGCAATCAATGCCGAAAGTCTTCTACAAATATTATTTATTATTATTATATATATACGTTTTTGTATTAGAACTTTATATTATGTATTAAACGTATGCACTATGTATCACTATGTATCACATATATTTTCGTTAACATTAAAATAAAATGTGCTGACAATTTTCAATCATATATACTTCAACATTAAATCAAAATGCGCTGGCAATTTTCATAGCACGTTTCGAGCAATTGTACAATTAAAAGAATCACATAGCTAAAAGCGGCTATAAGCGTTAGTCTAAATGGTCTATATGGCAACGTATTTCAAATTTGATGTAGAATTTTGTGAAATGAATATGGTTAAATAGAAGAGCACTTGTGCTTGCAAGAGCGTAAAGCAGTGAAAATATTAAGAGCAAAGGACAGTGTATTATCTGTGTGGGTTTTGTTGTTGGCCGCAACAGTTGTGCAGTAGCACTTTTGGGAAGTCGTTTGCGAAGTCGTAGCAGCTGCCCCGTAACGTCAGCTTTAGCTGAAAACGTATATGTATGCTTATATGTGTTGTGCGTAAGTGAATGTGTAAATGAGTGTATGTGTGTGTGTGAGAGAGAGACGTGCTTTTTTTTAAGCCAACTTCTCCCTTTTGGGACGTCGAAATAGCCGAATATGCGGCACCGACTTGTGTATCATATAGTGTATCCAGCCGCGCTGCTATACGCCGATTAATCTCCTTTCGGTTTCTGTCATCAGATGCGTTTTGAGCACCAGCTTGACAAGTTCCTTTGGCACGACCACATGTCTGTACTTAAATTTATCATCATAGTATTTATCCGAATAGTAAATGTCTCTGCTCATCTTTGCTCTTTGACTTTTTTGGTGTTGGAATGCGCTGGGCCGAGGATATTGATGCTGGAGTGCGGTTTTTTTGCAAATTGGCGTCGACGTCCTTTTCTACTTGTCGTTTTTTGCGATCCTCTGTTTCACTCTAAGCCAGCCGCTTGTTATCTCGCTTTCAATTTGTTCAACTGTTTTGACGTTTTTCTGATATTAAATACGTTTAATTAATGACAATTTACTTTTAAAGTAAGAAATAGTTTCTACTGGTTTGTTTCTGCTCTGCGATGGTTCGCAGATAACATTCACTCTTTTCTAAATCTTTATTGCCCTCGATAAGGAGACTGGCTGAGGTTGGAAGATTAGTAATTTTTTGTGCCCTCTTTTTTTTGTCACATCTCTTCTTTCCCTTTTGCTTCTCTTATTTTCCCCTTTGTCGCAATTTCGTCCAAATCTTTGGTCTCGACACACTTCCTTTACTTTTTTCACTTTTGCTCACTTTGACTTTAATTAATACTTTTTCAATCTCACGTCCAAGCGATTAGATGTTTTTCTACTGAGCATTCTAATTCACCACGTGAATCTAGCGCGCGACAAAAGCTCCTCTGCCAGCTAATTGTCGTGTGTCGAAAGCTTGACAGCTGACTAACTACCTTAAAATTCAATTTTGATCCGCTAACGCCATCTCCTCGCCATCCGTTAGGGCCGTTGAACTCAGGTCTTCTGGTGACGTGCGGGTCGCTGACCATGCGGGCGACGACGGGGGTCTATCTTGATCGGAAGGGTTTTGTACTGCTTGAACGGGGGTGGCCACGGCAGCTTCTCCTCGTCTGACGACTCCTATGTCATCTACCATGAGGGTGGAGACGGCGTCATGAAAGATCAGCAGCATCGTGTTGCCAAGCTTCGAACGAGGTAGAGGCCCCACGAAATCTGCGCACTATCCTGCAAGAGGCTTCACCATTTGTCTTCAGTTGCTCTTCCTTGAATATCTAGCAAACCTCGCAGCATCTCACCTGCTTAACCGCATAGCGGAACATAGCTGGCCAATAATCCCCTTACACCAGTCTTGAGATCGTCTTCCTCACCTTTTGGTGGCCAGCGGTGGGCGTATTCTGATACTCCTGTAACACTCTACTCCGATGCGAAGTCGAAACGCAGAGTTTTCAGGGAATATAATCCTCGTCATCTGCCCTGTGACCCAAATGCCGGAAGAGTTGTCCGTTCTCTGTCGTGAATCGGCATATTTCTCTGGTGCCTTGACCATTTTCTGCATCAGCGACGTAATCCACTCTCATGAGATTTTGTCCTAAACTACTGTTATCACGTTTCCGCGGGTTTTCTCGACAGCGCGTCTTCTACCACGTTGAGTTTACCTCAACGGTAGTCTGCACGTCAAATTGGTATTGCTGCAATTCCAACAAACAACGTGCATTCCTATCTGAGGGGCTCTCAATGTAGTCCAGCCACTTCAAGGCCATGTGATCCGTAATGACCTCAACTCTATATCCCTCCGAATAATACTCTTCGGCTTTCAGAAGTTTTCTACTTACGTACGCTATCACGCGCTGTTCCCCCTTGATCGTCAGTACTAGAACCACGCCGAGATCATGATCGCTTGCGATTGTCTGAGAAGAAAGCTTTTTGTTGAAGCCAAGGCAGCCAAATACAGGGGCCGATGTCAAACGGACGTTGGAATGCCTCCCGTTGCTAGTCATTCCACGACCAGTTCTTACTCTTCTTCAATAACGCCGTCACTGGCTGCACGATCGTGGCTAGGTTGGGGACGCAACGCCGGTACTAGGAAGCCATTCCAAAGCATTGAAGCATCTCCATGCAGTTCGTCGGTGCTATAATTGTTTGTATCGACTCCAGTCGAATGCGCATTAAAATGTCGATAATCTATGCATATACATCTCTCGCCGGTATTTTTTTTTTGACGAGAATGATCGGGACGCTGTGCGGGCTTCTTGATGGCTTTATATCTCTCTTTTGTATCAATTCGGCCAGTTGCCCGAGCTCGCGTTGCATCTCCGGGTTCTTTGGATACTATCTCTGCTTTAAAGATTTGTCGTCACTCATCACGATTCTATGTTTGGCTATGTGAGACCTAAGAGCCTTAAAATGTAGCTCTATTAGAATTTCTTAAAATCTGGCTTCAAATACTTCGGCCACCTCTGGACTCGTTATCTCTGCAGGGTTGATCTCCTCGGGATCGGTTTTCAGGGATAACAAGGTCGGGAAACTACATTCGACAGATTTACCCTTTCACCCTCCCCTAAATCAAGTCCCTTCGAGACTTCGACTCAAATCACTTTTAGTTTTGTCTCATCCGTGGCCGCGACGAGCTTTTCCGACTTTGGCAGCCCTTGTTCTCTCGGCTCTTCGTGCCGAGGCCCGTTTGGCTTCGGTCTGTATGCGACCTCAATCCGTTTTGCCGACCCCGTCGACCCTTTCCCTCTCGGCTCCTACCACCGAGACACTCTACTACCTTCGCCCATCTTGGCGATACAAGCGGCATGATTCCTCAGAATATTCGGCGGATGCTCCCGGGGCACTCCCTCTCTCCGAGACCCCTTTTGGCGCTTCCTCGGCGCTGGGGGCAGCCTTAGGTTCTCTGCAGCGACATCTTGATCATTCTGCTGGATAGACCGACCTCAATCTGCAACAGTTGCCTAAGCTTTAATACGGAACCGTCCGTCACTCGTATCCCTATCAGCACTGACACGATTTCACCGTCTCCAACCAATTGTCGTGCGCAAGTCACGCCCACGAAACTACGAGTCGCTCCAGTGTCCCGTATGATAACTGATCTCCCGACTCGCCCGATCCCGACCGTGGCAATGATACGAACCCCTTCCATTCTCAGCGGGTGCTCTAATTCCGGGTCGCAATTGTATCGGCGTCTACCTGGGCCCGGCCAAGGTAGGCCCAACTCGAATTTTACTGGTCCTAACGCTGACAACATTTTCACTCCTGCGGCCGTGAGTACCGCACTCCCTACAAAAGCTGGTTTGACCATATTTGAAACACGCGTGCCTCGGTCCGCACAGTTGGCCCTTTTCTTGGCTTAGCATCCGGTTGTTGGCTTCCGGCGGCTTTACCGTCGGTGTTCCAGGGTTGTTCTTAACGAAGCCCCTGGGGACGCCTGAGTTGGCAACGAACGAAAACGATTTTTACTACCGGCGATTGCCTTGAAAACACTGGGAAACCTAGTGTTGACAAACAGTCTGACATTCCACTGCCAATTGTGTCAGTTGGGGCAGGTGGTGAAGTCACTACTCCTCGCTGACAGCCGGTACTCCGGTGCCGCGTTCCCTGGCGGCGTCGTGGCCGGCGTGGCGCGTCTTTTATATAATCCTTGAACTCTACCCCCTCCCGCTGATTTTGAGCATGGATACCGTTCTCTCAAAAAAATTTTGAAAATTCACTACGAAAAGTCGCCCAAGTCGCATCCCTCAGACGTCAGGTCAAGAAGCTCCTTGCAGCTCTGTCCGTCAAAACTTAGTCTTTTACCCTTGGCAGCCTATCCGAGCGGATAGCATAGGATTTCGCTCCTCGCACTTTCACGCGAAGTTGGATACGGTACAGGGATTCTGATATCGGCAGGGAGCGTGCGCTCTTGACGTTCCACTCTGTGTCTGTACGACGCTGATGCATCGAACATATTCCTACTCCGGGGTTCTTGGTCAAGCCATTCACAGCTTTGATATAATTTATATCGTATAATTTATTTTGGTTTATAGATATTTATTTTTTTCCTCCTTTCCTTTTTTCTTCACATTCATTTTTCACTAATTACACTAGGTAACAGCCAAATTGTATTGTTTGCAAAACATACTTTTTTTGATACATATGGGGCCCCATATGACGACAAAACCACTTTAAAAATTGTTCTATGTTGAAATTTTTTTTTAAATTTTCAAAATATGGTATTTTTTATTGGTATTTTTCAAGGGAATTATTTCATTATTGATTATTACTAGAGAATGTCGTAACTGATATTGAAAAATTGAATTAATATTAATTATTAGCTACTATTAATCAGTCATACACACTTTTAAATTTAAATTGTTGATTTTAAAACAATACATTTTTGAATAAAGAAAAATATGATTTCTTGTGCGGTGTTTTTCAAAATTTTTTGACTTTAAAATTCGGGGAAAAGTCGAAAAAAATATATGTTATTTACCCATTTATTTATATAGCTGGATTTATTGGGCGTCGTTTATAATATTATCGCACGTTATTTGAATTTTAAAGTATATGCAAAATGGTACAAGTAGCGTGTCTTTCTGCTTACGGTATTAAAATCAGATTTGCATATGTCACCCCACACATAATCGCCCATCATGTTCTGATTCCCCAATCCTTGATAACGTCGCTTCATAGATTTTAATAGTTGGTGATATCGTTGATGTTTTCCTTTAGAAGTTTTAAAAAGAAAGAAAATTGTCAGTATTTTTAAACCCAAACCCATTGAAAGTGGGCATATATATTCTTGATCAGCATCACTAGCCGAGTTGATCTAGTTCTGTCCGTCTGTCCGTCCGTCTGTATGGACGCGTCGATTTCGGAGACTACAGAAGCTGGAAAGCTAAACTTGGACTTTCTAAGTTCATGTATACAAAAACGCACATCAATTATATTTCAAATCACCGATAATTCACCGCGATTTCTTATTATCGATAATAATCCGTTTTTTAACTCGGTTTTGTGGGCATATCTTAGAAACCATAAGACCTAGACCCACCAAATTTTCGATACCTTCCCCATTCTCCCCATATGTGCAAAAATGCGGTTTCTACATAGATTTCAATGCTCTTGTTAAGCCCTGAACATTTCATTTAGAGCATACTCATGGATTAGAAGTTATATATGAATTTAATTTCCATTGTGGGGGCCAGGCCCAGCTGTTCATAGCGTGCAGCCTGCGTATACATGAATGTATGCGTGTATGTGTGTATGAATGCATGGAAGATGAAATGTTTAAAAACGCAGGGTTCAGGGTATCCCCAGTCTGGTGCCCCCGACTGGAGACTTCTCACTTGTTTTAATATGAATTGGTTTCGTATTATCTACTGTTGTACTTACTCCTGGTTTTTTTGTTTTGAAAAATGTGCTTGGCACGAAGTGCAAACAACAGTTGGTGCCCAAAATTTAAAATTTTTGGGTTCAGTTCCAAAGATTTTATTATATACACTTTGCAACCTTTCGTTGTATGTTATTTTCGAGTTCGTAGTGGTTATGTAGTTACCACTTTTGTAGCAAAACGAATCGAGATTGTATCGGTATGAATATTTGTGCACAATGCTGCTTATTCTATACATTATTGCATTGTTGCAATACCTGCAACAGATAGTTTTCCATTACATCAGGTACCAGTAGTAGTCAAATGGGGGCTGATCCTCCGGTCACCGTCTGATACTAGTAGATGGGACACTATCGCTTGACTAAAGTAGGCTATCTACATGCAAGCATCCTCGGCGAAAAGAAGAAAAACAAAACCACTGCCATCTGTTCGCGAACACCCTCAGTAACGGCAAACATTCCGCCGATTCGGACCGATCCGACGCAAGTTTGCGCACATGAACGCACGTTGACGGCCTGTTTGGCCCATGACTTATATGAGCGAAATTGTAAAACGAGAAATAAATCAGGTTTGCTGAAATAATACAGCCAAGCCTTCGACTCATTCCAAACTTAAATCAAATATGTTCATATTATCGCCAATATTTTTTATTTGTTTATTTATATAAATTATATATTTTTGTTATCAATTATTTACTTATTTACGTCCAGTCGTGATTTAAAGCGCTCGACATTGCCAAATTTGTTGCGCTTTACAGCATAAACATAGCATATCGGCATTGCAGCCGATAGCTACGTAGTTCTTGGATAATCAATAGGTAAATGGGCGCCTGCTTCGTCTAGTGTATATTTTCTTCATCCGCCCAGGACCACGGACCACATTCTGCTTGCCTGCTCTTTCTGCAGTGCTATTCTTATCTGCAATGTCATCCCAGTCCAGGTCTTTTAGTGAATAATTTTCGCCATCAGCAGGCCCATACACCTCAGTAAAAACTGCACTGGCACAACTTGAAGATCGGATGACTCATCTACTGGCTTGACCAACATAAACTCTGCACCAAGTGCCAGATCCTGAGGCTTCACATGGTCATCGTCTGTTAAAATAGACTCAAAAAAGATTACGTCACGAGCTTCTATTACATTACGTTTTAGCGAGCTATACAAACGATACGCTTTTGCAGTTTCCGAGTAGCCGAACATAATCTCTTTCACCCTTTGGCTGAAATTTTCTTTTATACAATTTGTTAAGCACAATGGCTCTAGCTGCGAAAACTTTCAGGTGTGACACACACGGCTTCACTCCAGACCCGGCTTCGCACTGAAAAATATCTCTTTTTCTCTTCGTCACTTTCACACATTTTTTTGCGTTCTTTGTACTTGCATTTCGAAGATATATTCCGACATATTTTTGCCGCTTCATACATTTGTCATTTGTCGCATTGATTTTTGTCTACTTCCTTTTGACTTCGGAAATTTTTGTCTTCTTGCTTTAGAGCTTGCATACTAAACATTCTCTGTTCTCCTTCTTGATCAAATCCCTCTTTCTTGCGCCGCTCCCCTTCCTCTAGAAGTTTAATTTTTAATGCGTTTACCGTTGGTAATGAGTCGCGCGTCTCCATTGTACTTGTACAAAGTTTTTGTATATGCTGTCCAAAGACGAATACACAGAATTTCACCTGGTAATTTAACCTCGATCTCATTGAGTTTCTCCTCCATGGTACCTTCTAGCCATGGTACCACCTTCTTTCATTTTTGTGGCCAACGGTTGCCGTAGTAATGTTACACGGCGTGCCGGTCCTCTCGGCACATGAATTTCCCGCAACAATTTCCAAACATTCGTCGACGTTGTACAATTCTTTATGCTGTTTATTTGCGTGGACTTTATACATAACATAATGCTTGCTAATGCTTTTTCATCCTTCGCGTCAAAATCGGCTTTTGCTGCAGCGGTATCGTTTTCTGACTTTAAAACGCTTCCACAAAAAACAGGCCATAAATCAGAATGAATCAAAACGCCTTTCATCTGAACTGCCCACGCGCTAAAAATCTCATCGTCTAGTTTCTCAATAGAATGCATCGAAGACATAATTTTTATTTTCACGATCAATCAAATCTTTATTTTTTGCAAACGGAGTCACTTGCACAGACAAGCAATGTCTGGGCCCATAACCTATTGGATTTATTCAATAAAAACAACCACTTTTTCTGGATCATGCAACGTGACTAACGAAGTTGTGCAGAGCTGCACACAGGCAGCATACCCAGACAAACAACCAAACATATATGCAATACATATACGTTGCTGTTTATAATATTCTCAACAATATTATAAATACCAATGATGAGTTGGACCAGAGACATGGCGCGTGATGGGGAAACATTGAAACCTCCCCGACTTGACAGCTTCTTTCTTTTCTTGTTGTTAATTTTTTTTTTGTAGTAGCCCATATATTTTTGTGGTTCAGTAGCTGTTTTGATCTCCTAAGATGACGTAGGTCATCGCTGTTTATCCAGGGAAGAAGGTCCAGGTGCCAGTCTAACAAATGGCACCCAAGCATTTCGTCTATTGGGTGGATGCAGAGAGAAAAATATCTTTTTGTTAGCTGGCCCTTGAGGAGTCACTGTTGCAGGCTTAAGGGTAGCGCAAAGCTGACCCTTAATAGCGCAGAATGATGAACGTTAGGGAAAGATATAAGAATCAATTTAAAAGAATTCTTGTATTATAGTCAGTTTGCCGCAATTCGATGTCACGGGTAGACATAAGTCACTACCGTTCATAAGTGAGCGGATAGCGACGGACACTTTCCCTAGTGGCCTGTAAAAACGAATAAATCTGTGATGAAATGTGATACTAAAATAGGTTTGGGTGAAGTATTTGATAATTATTTGATAGGAATAGTAACTCACCTGTTTGTAGTTAATTCAGCCGCTTTCGTGTTTTGGTCGAACTCAGCGCTCTTCCGCGAGGTTGCGAGCGTGGGTGGATCGGATGTCGGCAAAGACAACCTGCGATGCACCCACTAGCACGACATCGCTAATGGATGGGGGTCGGCACAAAACGCTAGCAAAGTGAGCAAATGCATCGTGAAACTTCTTATTTATCGGCCATCACCCAGAGTGATGACTAGAATAGATGACTATTCACACCAATGATATTTGTCCATAGAACGTATCAGTAAAGAGACGGTCAAGTTGAAGCGCATAGCGGTTTTTGGTCCCGGCCAGTTACGCGTCCATCCCATTTTTTTTATGAATTAGCTGTTGAAATTTTTTGTGTTCAAATTGGTTTTTCCGTCGGAATTTTGGAAATGGGTTTTTTTGTTGGTTGTAATTAATTAATCTATTTAAATTTAATTATTTATTTATCTACACACATTCTTATATATAGATAGTAGGGATTATTATTAAGTCGAGGGAGGTGGGCAGGAGCTCCGACACGAGAAGCGATCCCGAAAAGAAAGTCCTTGAGCACAATAGAGACGAAAGGAGTGTCGCCGAACCATTTTTGACTCGAAGTCGGCCGGGTGGAGGGGATACAAGACATTCCTCACATTTAGAGGCGACCGCATCCGGAGAGCAGTTCCGGCATGGTAAGCAGCAGGCGCGGAATTGGCGAAATCCTACAATTAGGCAGTCGGGTCAGTGGAGAGTCGAGAAGAGGAGAGCAAGCGAGTATCCGCATGAAGAGTTTGGCTCACATGCGCCGAACATTAAACCTAGACCGCGTTGGGGCCTATTCGAAAAATGGGATGTCACCTTTGATGGAGATGTAACAACTCTCTCTACCTTTAAGTCTTTTATAATGATATTATTTGGGAAAATATGTATAAAAAAGGGATTGATGTGCACTGTCGTTAAAGTATAACTGATGGTTTAAAATTTTTTTCTTTTTATATTTGTTTATGCAGTTGCATGCAAAAACAGCTCCATTGTTCCCTCCTTATATTTGCCAGGGGAACTTCGCGATGTAGCTTGTGCTTAGCTGTTTAAAGCATGTTGAAAATAAAACAATTTGAAATAAATTTAAATATACTTATGGCCATTTCCACTTTTAAAGTGAAACAAGTAAGAACTTTGCAGTCGGGCGTAACCGACTGCGTAATACTCGTTCACTGTACACTGTAGTTATTCGTAAAAAAAAATAAAATTTTTATATTTCGTAGGGGCGATATTGAAAGAAGATCACCAAAACACTGTTTACCGAATTTGTTGACTCTAGCTCTAAATGAGCAGTAAGCGTCTCTGGGAAATGTTGTAATCCTCATTTAAAGGGGGTGACCGCAAATCTACCCTTCATTTGTTGACTCTTGCTTTAAAGCTGTGGGAGATATAGGTGTTGGAGATCGGATGCGCCATGTGCGGAGCCCCAAACTACACGTAGATATGATGCGGCCTGCGGCGTTTAGCAACCGAACTTAACATAAATATTTTGTTACTTAATTCACAGCTGCACAGAAGATACGTCCGATCATTTGGATGACGCTTACAGACTTCATAAATGCTTTTTAAACTCACGCGGTTGCTAACATAGCACATATTCAAAGCTTAAAACTTATCTACTATAGATAACCAAAGTAACTGGACTTAAAGATCGCATGCAGATATCGGCTTATCTAAGTGCATCTGTGCTTTTATCTGTGTTCTCTCATATTCGTACTCATTGCGTTCTTTGCTGTCACTACGCTCACGCTTAATGTCAGCTATAGACCGAACATTCTTCCCCCTTTAATGATAGCAGCGTATATCATCAAAACTTCGCCCATCAATTCTCAGCATCAGCGTTCTTAACTTGAACTGAAAAGAGAAGAGTGCAACTCAATAATTACGTAAAAGTTCGGTGTCTTTATCAAGCCAATTTTCTTGTATGGGTAATGGACACAGGCTCGTAACTGGCCGCTTGATCACTCAACTACTTGTTTTTGGAGTAACAACTCTAACTAATCCATTTGCTCCTGCATGAGTGTGTATAATTCGATCCAAAGGTCACCGGTTAGAAGGAAATCGTTCATCCTTGATCAATACTATGCATCCATCCATACATCCATGTTTTGTTTTATCAGCAACCATTTTGGTCTTCTTTGCAATCGTGTCAAATAGTCAGCATGCCACCTTTTCCAAAATTGGTGTGTGTAGTATTGACAGGTTTTCCACCGATGCCCTAAATTCAACTTAGCAACTTCTGGTATGGGAGGTGACAAGGGTGCATCACCAGTTAGGAAATGACCGGGTCAGGATCCGGATCATTTGATATAGGACATAGACGCCTCGAATTAAGGCAAGACTTAATTTAGACTAAAACTGTTGCAATTTCTTCAAATTTTAGTACTCGCTCTCCAATAGTTCTTTTGAGATGATATTTCATCGACTTTACTCCCGCTTCCAATAATCCACCAAAATGCGGAGCTGACGGCGGGTTGAAATGCCAAGTGATTCCCTTATTTACCAAGTGTGGTACGATTAACTTGAAAATATATGAAGAGTATGCTATTTTATCAGCCTGTAATTTGTCTGCCTATGAATCGGTTCAAAGTTCCTAAAAACGCATCTGACGTTAAATCTCCAACTGGCTCTAAATGTATGGCTTTGGTCACCAAACATATGAAAACTTCAATGTATTCCCTCTGCGCTACTCGTCCTCTTCCTTTTGACGGCGAAATATTTATGGGCCCAGCATAATCAACTCCAACGGATATAATGGCTCTTGAGGGCCGAACGCGAACTGCTGGTAAATTTCCCATTTGTTGACTCGAAAACTGCAGTTTCAATTTGAAACATATGATACATCTATTAATACCAAAACGAACAGCGTTGCGCCCATTGAGGATCCAGAATTTCTTCCTTATATAATTGAGCGTGAGCGATGTACCTCCATGTAAGATACATGCATGACTATAGTTTACAACAAGACTCGTAAAGTGTTGTTTATAGGGTAATATATACGGATGTTTCTCATTCAATGGTAGAAGGGCATCACGCAATCTTCCTCCCAGTCATAAAACCAGCTCGTCCTTATCATAATAAGGATTAGGAGCCAATGAATGGCTATTCCTTTGAATTGCCCTTCCAGCAGATTGTGCCTTCCATTCCATATCAAAACAGTCCTTCTGCAGCATTCGTATTACCTCTCTTAGACCTTCCTCTAATTCATTAACTGACAAATCATTTCGCTTGCGCTCAAACTCTGGTATGCGGCAATTCGAATAAATCGTTTAACATATGCTATAGTCCTGAGGAGTCGTGTATATGAGGAATATTGACCTATGAAATTCAAACTGGGCATCTCTTCCAATGATATCTTGTGGCAAGTCACGATTCTGTTCTCATTGCTTACACTTGACAGTGCTCGATTATCCATGGCATTGCACGGCCATTCTGTTTCAGACCCTTGTAACTATTGTGCCCATGCCACCACAGTTCACATGACGCCAGCTTTAATGCGCTAATTCCGCGGCTCAAATGGTCAGCAGGATTATCCCCTGAGGCGACGTGTCTCCATTGTCGTCCATTCGAGACCTCCAGAATTTCGCTGATGCGATTTGAAACAAACACCTTCCAGTTGGCCGCTCCTCCTCTGATCCAACTGATTGTAATCATGGAATCTGACCGAAAAATAGTATTACATAAGCTTAAATTAATTCGTAAATTCGGTTTTCAATAGCGGTAACTTGTAACAGCTTCAAGTGCAGCACATAATTCAGCCCTAGGTGTGGTTATTTGTTGCTTAACAGGTGGTACCTTAGACTTTGACAACAGCAGCTCAGTGTAAAATGTGTGTTGTCCGGTAGGAACACGTAAATATGCTCCATAGACTCGTACTGATGCATCGCAAAAGATATGCACTTCTGCTGGTGCGTTGTGTAATCCCCATGTTATTTTTTTTTTGACGTAGATGTACTAATGAACAGTGAATTCACGTGGTCAAACGATACCAAGCACGGGCTTATTAACACGCGGACCCAGGCAAAATGCCACCCACCTCCTACCCAACCGACCGAGGGGCGCGCCGCATAACGTGCGGTGACGAAGATCGCGACCAAATGCACAGATGACAAAGGACTAACGTTTTAATGACAGGGACAGAAGATGCATTATTTAATATATGGATAAGATTGTTATAACTAAAGCATAAGATGCGAAAAGGATTATGAATAGCATAGTTTGCATTACACATTGGAAGAGAAGGCGGTAAAAATTTCTCGTATATCTGCACGGAACCGCAAAACTAATTTGGCTGGTTAATTCGGAAGAATTAGGTGTAAGAAGATTACACCTAGCATGGTTCTACGTTTAGAAAGAGGGGGAAGATTTATTAGTAATAGTCTACTACGGTAAGAAGGCATGCGAGAAATAGGATTCCAGTTAAGACCCCGGAGGGCAAAAAGCAGAAATTGTTTTTGCACGGATTGAATTCTATCCTGATGAACCTTGTATTGGGGAGTTTTAGTAATGTAGGGATCGTCAAATTCTTTCGACCAGCGCTTTATGAATCCCAGGACTCTAAACGCTCGAAGTAGAAATATGCTTGTCAAACTAAGCTTGGGATCAAGAAGAATACCCAAATCATTACCGGACTCAATACGCTCCAGAGGTTTACCATTCGGAAAATATTTATTAAAAAAGGGTATACGTCTATAAAAAGACATTTATTTACACTTACTGTATTTAAGATTTAATAAATTTACTGGACACCAGGTTTGCAAACTGTTAAGGTCGGATTGCAAATTTTGTCCAGCTAGAGAATTTGTAGACGACAGACAAAGTTTTACGTCATCGGCGTACATCAGCACCCGAGTGATTTATTACAGTAGGAAGGTCATTTATAAACAAAGTGAATAATAACGGACCAAGGTGTGGTACTCCGGAAGTAACATGAACAGGTTTAGAGACAAGGCCTTTAAAGTAAACTTTTGGGTTCTTAAAGATAAATAGGCAAATTAAATAATTTAAACAATGGCTTTGAGAGACCTTCAGCACAATACCGAGATGTTCGTATATCTGAAATAGTGGGCAGTTCCTTTAAAAACTTCTCCCATTCTCTCTTAACATTTGCTGGCACTAAATCGTCCCAGCGGCTCGCCTTCCTTGGACGCTGCATCAACATTTTTGCTGTTATAATGATCGGACTCAGCCATCCCATAGGATCAAATAACTTGGCTATTGTTGACAGAATCGATCGCTTCGTATATGAGTTCACTGGAATCACAAAATTTAAGCGGAATCGAAATGCATCCTCTGCAGGACTCCAATATAAACCTAAAGTACGGATTGTGTCCTCGTCTTCGAAGTATAGTAATAATGCATGCAATGCAAATACTCGTTAATGGTGTTGCAATATGTTCAAATTAGGGTCGGCACGTAGGCGCCGGTTCAGACTATCCAACCGCTTCAGTGCGTTGCGATATGAAGATCCAATCACCATAGCTAGATCCAAATTAGATTAAAAGCGTAAACGTGCAAGATATTTTCCGGAAGGTAAGCGACTATGTGTTTTGACAAAGAAGTCCTCACACCACCTCTCCTCCGGTGAGAGGCCTGGAAACTCCTTGTCAAATTGCTCTAGCTCCCAAAACTTGCGTAATAAGTTGTCGAGGTCCTCACTTGCATCATACGTGGATATCCTCACTGTGTATGATGATATAAGTGAGGCACGTTCGTGAATCTTTCCGGAAACGATAACCCAAATGTGTGTTTTGTGCTAGAGGTGATCCCGTTGGCCCTCGATAAACTTCACCTAACATCAGATCATCGTAAATGTCGCTTCCCAGTAAGATATCTACACCTTGGGGAATGAATAATAAGGGTCGGCTAAACGCAAATTTTTTAAATGTAGCCACTTTAAAGCTGATATACGTCTGTCTGGTATTTGTTGACTCACCTTAGGCAGAACAGAGGCTAAAACCTTGTGATTTAACGATGGATCGTGTAAAGATTTTAAATTTAACTCAATTGCTGTTGACGCTTCTGTAATTTTGAATTTGCCAAGCCGTTAATTTTTATATAAACCCTTTTTCTAGGTAGCCGTAATTGTTGGGCTCCGTTCTCTGAAATAAAAGATGCTTGGGACCCTTGATCCAGAATGGCTCAAAACTGTAGAGGGTATCCATCCGTGGAATCAACGAGCACCATTGCTGTTGGCAACAAAACTTCCTGCCTTGTAGGAGGCAAGAGTTCATGTTTTCCATTTATGAAATTGGTAGAAACTTGCAGAACATCTGTTTTCAGCTTCCTCGGAGAGTCACTCCTGGTCGTATCCATCTGACTACGTAATCTATCCAAATGGAGTAGAGTATGATGCCGCTTCGCGCACCGTGCGCAGTTTCGTTGACTGTCACATGCAGCCACTTGATGATTCGGATTAAGACATTTAAAGCATAGCCGATGCTTTAATACAACTGTCTTACACTCAGACACACTCATATCGAGGAATACCTTACATGTTTCAATGTAATTTTCCTACTTATCGCAAACTATACACTTCTCTGCCTGTCGAGTAACAAATGAAGCCTTTACGTCTCTTCGGTTTGCAGGTAAACAATAAACGCCTTGCCTTGTACTACTGCGCCTATCCCTTGATGACGTTTCCTCGCAATTACCCGACGATACCGTAATCATCGTTCTATATTAAGCATCGAGGTAAACACACAGCTCTTCAAATGTTGGCAAGTTTTGCGACGACGATAGCGAATATTCCCATTCTACCCTTACTTGCCCAGGTAGTTTCTTCATCATATAATATGCCAAAACTTGAGATTGCTGTCTTACATCAACTCCAGCCTTCTCCAATGAATTTACACATGAACGGCAGGTTTGCACAAACCGCCTTAGAGACCCTGCGTCTCCATGTTGAACCGATAACTGATGATCACATACATCCATATAATGTAAAAACAATACTCTTTTATTGTCATATAAATTCACCAGCATTTTCCATGCTAGCTGGTAATTCGATTGCACCAAAGTAAGATGCTCTATGTCCTTAGCATTTTCCTCTGATAGCAAGTCCCTTAAATAATGCAAACGATGTAAGTCCGTCAGTCTTGGACAGTGATGAACACGCGATAGGAACACTTCCTTAAACGCTGGCCAATCTATGAATTTACCACTGAAAGTCGGCAGTCAAACAGTGTGAAGCTTTACTTCCTCCATTGCAGGTATAGACTGTTCATTAACAGTCTGATGCAAGCACGTCTCATTGAATGCGGTGGATGCCGGAATATTCTGCTCCTTATGCCTATTCAGAGCAGAGAATGTTGGAGATCGGCTGCGCCATGTGCGGAGCCCCAAACTGCCGTAGATATGATGCGGCCTGCGTCGTTTAGCAACCGAGGCGGCTTAGTTTCAACGATTGGTGGATTTTGGAGTACTTCAATTTATTGAACTTAATCTAAATATTTTGTGACACAGAAGGTGCGTCCGATCATTTGGACTGACGCTTACAGACTTCATAAATGCTTTATAAACTCACGCTGTTGCTAAGCTAGCACATTTTCAAAGCTTAAAACTTATCTACTATAGACAACCAAAGTAACTGGACTTAAAGTTTGCATGCAGATATCGGCTTATCTAAGCGCATCTGTGCTTTTATCTGTGTTCTCTCATATTCGTTCTCATTGCGCTCTTTGCTGTCACTACGCACACGCTTAATGTCAGCTGTAGACCGAACAATAGGCTTTCTGGGGTGGCCGGGGTCGTTCTAGTGGGAGTGTTTAACCAGCAATCTACATACTAAATTCGGTGACTTTAACTTTAATATTGAGGTGATTTCCAAATTGAGGTTTATCGACATGTTATCGATTTGCCAGCCACCCAGTGGGCGACGCACAAAAATCTTAACACATTGCCTGAAGCAGGTAACTACAGGTATATCTCCAAAATTTCAAGTCTCTATCTTCAATAGCGCCGAAAAATATTGCGTTCATTCAGACAGGACGGACAGCAAGACGGACATTTCACAAACGCAATATACGCTTTTCCTTGGTGTACGAGTATAAAACAGTAAAACACATGTTCTGTACATATATTACTTTAACTAATAGCACTTTTGTAGCACCAAATTTAGTGGTAATGCTGATAGTAGATGTATCTATCAACCTGTCAAAATATTTGCATGCCACTATAGTATTTCTAAATTTGAAATTAATTATTCTCAAAAAACATTGCCATGATAAGCGAATGAATAAATAAATTAACAACTGAGAAAGACAATAGCAAAGAACAGACTTTTTTTTGTATTTTTTTTTATTATGTCCCTTACAAGAAAACCTATGCATTTCATGGAATGAGATTCCGCACGGGACAAACTTTAAATAATTAGAAAAAATTGAATTTTACTTTATTGCACTCGTTGTTAGTTTTTGTGATCATTAAATATATGCAACTCTGTTTACAGAACATTTTTTACGCACTTGCTGCAATCAAATTTCAGTGATAGGTAACACTGAATGAGAACAAATTTTTTTTTTCGATTGGAAACAGCACATTAGAATATGAAATTGAGAAATTGCAAAAATCCGCTATTACTAGAGATTTGTTTGGTTTTTTATACCCTGATCCCACGGAAAACGGGTAAAACCGCTATAATAGTTTTGCGCACATGTATATAACAGAAGAACAGAAGAAAGCATCTCCGACCTCATAAAGGATATATAGTCTTGCCAAGTCGATTTGGCCATATCTGGCCGTCGTCACTATGAAAGAAGCCCTCACGGAAACTACAAAAACTAGAAAACTTTTCAACTATAGATTCTCCTATACCATAAGAAAAAAGAGAGTAATATTTTTTTCTCGATACCATAGTTTTTTCATGCACCATTTCATTAATATCGAGAAAGATTGATTTGTGGACTTCGTTTAATATTATATATGGGATATTTATAAGAGCTAAAGCCACTCGCCACAAATATCAAAATATCAAAAATTGAAGTATTTCCAAAACCACACTGCTTAACCTTAGGTTGTTCATAGATATTAATGCTGTTGTCAAGTCCTCAAAATTTCACGAAGATAATACTCTTAGTTTAGAAGATATTCACGAATTTAGTTTCCAAAGTAGGGGCCAAGCGCATCTGCTGAGTCAGCATTCGGCGTGCTTTTGAGTGATTGATTGCATGTATGTAAAGGGGTTGAAATGGATGTAAAGGGTCAGGATATCCCCTAGTGAAAAGAGTATATTGGTTTTTTGCAATGTCCGTCATGCTGTCCGTCATGCTGTCATCTGTCTGTCCGTCTGTCCGGATGAACGCAATATTTTTCGGCGCTATTGAAGATAGCGATTTAAAATTTTGGATATATCCTTGCAGCTATCTGCTTCAGTCAAAGTGTTCAGATTTTTGAGCCGCGCCCACTGGGAGGCTGACAAATCGATAACATGTCGATACACCTCAAATCGCAAATCGGTAAAAGCTCAAAATTTTCTACATTTCCAAATTTCCAATCAGTCACCAAATTGGCATGCTGGTGACCTCACCAAAAGATTGCGACCTTGATATCTAGGCTACGCCCACTAGAACGCCCCCAGCCACACCGCCTTAAGAAAAAAGAGGAAAGGGCTATATCTCCCACAGTTTTTGAGCTAGAGTCACCAAATTTAAAAGCAAGATTAGTGGTCACCCCTTTAAAACACCCCACCCACTTCCGCCCCCGCACAACGAAAAAGTCTATATCTCCCACACTTTTTGAGCTAGAGATACAAAATCTTAAAGGTAAATGGCTGGTCACCCCTTTAAAAGTTTCCCGGCTACGGCCACTCCCGCCCCCACAAATCGCGAAAATCTGTATCTCCCACAATTTTTAAGCTAGATTACCCAAATTTGACAGACAGTATTGGGGACCTCCCTTAAGATCAAACCGAAAAATGTTGGCCATGCCTATATTTCTATATTTTTCCAAAATAACAATAATAACTTCTGTGGACTGTCCACAAGTATACGCAGTCGGTTACATCCGACTGCAACGTTCTTATGTGTTTTTAGGTTATTGTTGTATTAAGAGAGATATTGTGGAATGTGGGTCATCATGTATCATATTTCTTAACGAATTAAATATTGATCCGATAATGCTCTGAAAAATAACCAAAACGAGAATTAGCACTTAAGCAGCTTTGCATTCGGTTTACTCATCATGGGATATGAATTCAAGTGATTAGTGAATAATTTAATAAAGTTTAAATATTTTTCGTCGATACTTTTGGAAAATAACGTTTCTGTATTAATTTTCTGGTAATGGTTGGAATGCCTAAATATATGATATGGCAAAAATATGAGTGTACACATCACTTCTAATCTTATAGCATTTATTCTTGGCAGTTTAAATTGTGCATTAAACGGTATTTCGAACTGGTTTGTTTGTAAATGCAAAATTTGTAATTAAATAATCGTGGTATTCATGTGTGTGTTTTTAACTTTTAGAACAAATTTTTATATTTGGAACAATTATTAAAAAATAATATTTACATTATTTAACTATAATGTATACAAATTTAAAAAAAAACATGTACTTATAACCAAACTGTCAAACAACAAATCGAGTTATATTTATCATGCATACTCTGAACAAACCAACGAACGAACACATCAGAAGAATTATAATTTATCAGCTTCGCATTGAACTAACGCGACTAAATTGTTTGTAAATTACAATATACTAATACTTAACTGTGATTTCTAAACCGTTCCAAGTGCCAAACTAGGTACTTACCACCATAATCGTTACACAGTAACAAATGTTATGTGTATATTCCAAATGTACAACGATGTCATGCGTATATCGCCCATCTCTAGTTTGAGTATTGTTCGTTTTCTCCGAATGTTACTGGCCGAAGTTAATATTATCGAAAACTATGCTTGTTAATCAAGAATATAATAAATAATTCACAATATTGTTAAAATAAGTAAACATAAGGTGTTGAGTGTTGTTCGATAAACGCATTTAATTTTGCACAATGCCAAAACACATAAATCGTTCTTCATTGTAAACGATTTTAAATATAATTTTATTTTGGAACATTATTCCGTGTATATCATAAACAAGTGCTTTAAACATGCGCGAATTTAAAGTAGTTGTGCTTGGTTCTGGTGGAGTTGGTAAATCGGCCCTAACTGTTCAATTCGTTTCGGGATGTTTTATTGAAAAATATGATCCCACAATTGAGGACTTCTATCGAAAGGAAATAGAGGTTTGCTACAAAACTATTCAAAAGTTGTATATACATACATATGTAAACTTAATACAACATATATCGATGTATATGCTTCTATTTAAACATTTCTAGATTTACTGAGCTTTTCATACATATATACATAATATTGCCCATAAATACATTTATGTCTGTGCTTAAGGGTGCAGTGTGTACAATGTATTTATTAGTTTTGGGGATGTTAAAAATGTATCCAAATTATCATTAATATAAATGCCTGCTTATTTAATGCTTAATAATGACGAGATCTATACGTGTTGTTTTATGACTCATGAATTGCAGGTAAAACACGATGAAACTAGTAAAAGTGATTTACGGGAGTATACACCTATCATATACCCTGCACTCACTCTTACCTACAGCAAATTAGTAAGAACGTTACAGTCGGACGTAACCGACTGCGAAATACTCGTTCACAGTACACAGAACTTATTATTGTTATTTTGGAAAAATATAGAATTTTTATGTTTCGTAGGGGCGGAGGTGGGCGTGGCCATAATTTTTCGGTTCAATCTAAAGAAGAGGTCACCGAAATACTGTACTGCCAAATTTATTGGATATAGCTCCAAAATTGTGGGAGATATAGAGATACGCGGATTGCGGGGGCGGGAGTAGGCGTGAAAGAGAATTTTTCCTAACGGTATTTAAAGGGGGTGAGCAGCCATCTACCTTTAAAATTTGATGACTATAGCTCTAAAATTGTGGAAAATCTAGATTTTCGCGTATACGGGGGCGGGAGTGGGATTGAGTGGGATTTCTTTTTACGGATCTTTAAAGGGGTGACCAGCCATCTACCTTTAAAATCTGATGTCCATAGCTCTAGAATTTTTGAAACTAGTGGGCGTGGCCGGGATGTCGAGGTCGCCATCGTTTGGGAAGGAGAATATCAATATACATATCAAGTTTTATTTGAACTTTCAGGTGCAGAACTATCTATAATTCTGACAATTAAACACCAGATAGTGCTCGAATTAGCGGATTTTCCGGATTACCGATTTAAAAAAATCCACCATATTTATTATTAATCCAGAAATTCATGCTGTTGGCATAACGTCAGGTTAACCTTCTTGGATTCTCTTACGTTTTTATCCTTTCCGATAATCATTAATTTCAGTTTAAGACAAAATTGTAAATTTATCATTCTTTCTTTCCCAATTTTTTAGGTACGCAGAGCAAGGATCTATTTAAGCAACTTTAGTCGAAATAGTGCTGTCTGTTTCGCATTATAAAGCTGAAAATATAAAAATATGTAATACTCATTTCTGTCGAAAATTCTTTCTTTTGCATGCCAACTTTATTGGAAAAACTTGCTTTAACGATTTTAAAGATGACTATTCTTACTTATTTATTTTTTATTCGATTATTTCAATGTCAGATATATTAGATTTTATTAAACAAATTTTAATTCATTTAATATACATAAACTTTTTTTTATATTATTCGAGAGATAGACAGGTTTAATTTTGTTCTCAAGCGGGGCCATATTTTTGCAGCATAATTGTACAGTCACTCAAACTCATTCATATTATATAATTATTATTTTAGTTACTTCTCACCTTTTATTAAATACAGAGATTAATGAGTCCGGATTTTAGAGGTCACAAAATTGCGAGCTGTCCGAATTACAGAGTATATAATAAAAAATTTTAGTGTCCAAATTAACGAAATTGTACTGTATATCGATTTTATCGATTACGGAAGCGGAATGGGGCGTGGCCGGGAATGTGATGTTTGGGGGAGCTTTCCAATAATATATATTCCAAATATGGAGCCTCTAGCTCAAAAACTGTGGGAGATATAGCCATTTCTGATTTTAACAAGGGGGCGATCTGGTGGTTGTGGCCAGGATGGTGACAAACTTTAATATTGTGAGTAATATTCAGTTTTTATCGATTTGGGATTTTAAAGTGTGTATCGCCATGTTATCGACTTGCCAGCTTCCCAGTGGGCGAGGCAAAATAATCATATATTTGAAGTATCTATTTTCAATAGCGCCAAAAAATGTTGTGTTTATCCGGACAATATATTCTTCACTTCGTGAACGAGTATAAATATACCGCAAGGTGCACACATTATTCAGTAACTGTTGTTCTTTTTCCTCAGCGTCACTATAGAAAATATATTATTGAATAGCGTCCATGTTTATATATAGGATCCATATATCGATATGTACTTAAATACCAAAGCACAAGTCTGTTCCTCGTAAATTGCTGCTACTTATACTCGTTCACGAAGTGAAAAGAGTATATTAGGTTTGGGAGCGTGGCAAACCGATTTAGCCTATATAATTATCAAAATTTTTCGGGAAGTGTTCTGGTAAGTCCAGAAACAACTCACGAAAATATAATACGCCACCCCGCGCGTTACAAGATTAACTTTTAATCTTAATATTCATACAATAGTATACAGTGTCGAGTAAGACGTAGCGATTTATTTGGTTAGGTTAGTTTATTTTAAAGTGGTAAAGTGATCGCACCATGTTTTTGAAATGCAAGCACGCGCTCCTTTTTAGTGTCGAAAGTATATCGAAACGACTTCGTATAAGTATCGAACAATAATAGGTCAGGGAATGGCCAGGGTTGGCATGTCAAGGTGGAAGTTATTTTTAAATTTTATCGTTCCGTAACATCCCGCCCACAGTAAATCTACCCAGGAGTTTTACCCAATACCGCCAGCCTTAATACTGGTCGTTTCATTATTCCTGTCGTTGTTCGTACCTCCGCTATTCTAACGTGCCCATCTTTTGTCGGTATTGTTTCTATTATTATTCGCCTTTTCCAGATTCCTCTTGGTTGGTTTTTCTCTTAAATGATGACAAAGTCCCCTATGCTTATTGGCTTAGTAGCAGTGTATTTAGTGTGTCGAGTTAGAGTAGGATAATACTCTCTAATCCAACGCCGCCAAAAGTTGTCTTTAAGTTGCTTGACAATGCAATATTTTTATCTGTAGCAAAAACTGCAATCATCTCCTGGATTTTGAGAGGAATTTGCAGATCCCAGCCCGCATAATCGACATTGACTGGTACATGCGTTAAGGGAAGGGAACTTGGGTTAGACGGACAATAAAATTCCCACTCTATGCCTTTGTTTAGCATTTCTGGTTTGACGTAGTCCCAATCAAAAAAGTCATTTTTTTCTTTTATCTTTTTATCGTCACCAATAAAGTTTGTGCCCATATCCGATCGTATTCTGATTGGAATAGCATGTCTGCTAACAGAATTTCGTATGCATAGTATGCATGCATCAGTTGACAAATCCGCTGCTAATTCCTGATGTATGGCCCTTATCGTTGGGCATGTGTGCAAAGCAATCCATCTCTTCTTTTCGTCACCCAATCGCTACGTTGATATGGAGTTACTCGATCTTTTGTTAATTGTCCCATTAGTGCAGGTTACATGCCTGCTCTCTTGTTTTTGCAGTATTGGCAATTTTCTATATCTCGTTTAACAGCCGCTGGCAAGTTTATTATCCAAATTTATGATGCAGAACTTCCGCCTTATTTCGTTCACAATAAGATTCATCATCATTCTGATGATGGTAAATTACTGTAAGTTCTCCATGAATTTCCAAGTCACTACTATGACGAACCAGGTGATGCTTTCCTTCACATTTATAAGAAACTATTTTAGTATTATTTTGATCGCCAGTGCCTTTGATAGTCAGCATCATCTGATGTGGGCGTGGCTTATTATTGCTTGATGTTTCGACGTCATCAATGTAGCCCTTGCTACATTTTTTGCAATTTCGGCAGGAACTGAAATGACTTATTTTGTCCTGTTTTCAGTTGGTAAAAGTAATTTTCCTGCAAGTTGTTTCATCAATGTGGGGTTTTGAAAGTGTAGCCCCTGCGGATTTCAAATATATAACCAGGTTCTCAACTTTAATAGCAAACGGAACTATTGTTTCCAAGTTCTACCTGAGTCGCACTCGATCCATTATATGATTTACATTGACAGGGTTAAAGCAAGGCCTTCACCTACACTTTTGCCACAGCTTTTAGACACTTTTGGAGTCTCAGCATGTTCTCTAAACTTGTGTATCCGATTCTACAAACATAGTATAAAATACAGGTAATTTTTCAACGTTGTTGCAACGCCTGTGCCACCCTGTGTGCCTAAGTCGACTACGCGTCCATGTGCGCCGGTGTTCATTATCCGACTGATCTGCCAATTTACTTACACGAGTAGTCAATTCGTGTGATACAGTCGCCATTCTCTCCGTTTGGGACGAGAAATTTCTATGTTTCATAATATTGTAAAAGAACTTCTCATTTAAATTTCCTGCCATTTTGTCGACGACCGTCTTATTCAGTTCCAATTCGCCTTCAGATTCCAATTCGTCCGCTTTAACTGTAGTAGATGATCTCAACATCGCAATTTCGTCTTGATTCAGCTGTTTTTTATTTCGCAATTCCATTGAATTCGCTTCTTAATTTTTTACACCAGATACATACAAACCCGTATGTTCATCAAAGTGCTTTTCTCAACGTCTTTGTATGTGTGAAATTACGAAGCCTTGAATAAAGAACATTCTGGCAAGTCCAGAAACAACACACAAAAATATAATACGCCAACCCGCTCGTTACAAGATTAGCTTTTATTCTTAATATTCATACAATAGTTACAGTGTCAAGTAAGACGAATCGATTTACTTGGTTGGGTTAGTTTATTTTAACATTGGGTACCGTACGCATTCTGCCCAAATCTGAACTGATCGCGCCAAATAGATCAAATTTATATATTTTTCGGGCGGGTATCCATACCGCGAAAATCAATATCTCCCACATTTTTTAAACTAGAGTCATCATAATTGTCACAGTGTTCAGATGACCTCTGAAGATCGAGTCGTAAAATTTTGGCCACACTCACTGCCACACTACAATACAAAACTATATTTTTCCAACATAATAATAATTAAGAATATTTTCGACTGTTTTAAGCTGTTATTCTACTGTGAACGATTCACGTATTTAGTGGGGACCAAGCGCAGCTGGTGAGTGGAGGGCGCAGCGTTTGTGTGTGTGTGATTATGTGTATGTATGAATGCCGAAGCGTTGATATGCATGTAAAGACGGGATTCAAGGAGATTAGGGCATACCCTAATCGGGCGCTCCCGACTAGAGCCTCCTCACATGTTCAAATTTAATATTCTGTTTATTTCATTGGCTGTCTAGCAATTAATGCAAATTGCAATATGTTTAATATTAATAAAACAAGTTTACCGAAGACTACTTGATATTTTGGAATTGCTTACAGGTGGACAGTTCCCCTTGTGTTTTGGAAATATTAGATACTGCTGGAACTGAACAATTTGCTTCTATGAGAGATCTCTACATAAAAAACGGACATGGCTTTATTGTAATGTATTCGCTGACTAACCATCAAACATTTCAGGTTAGTATCTTTTGATGAGCAATGATTTAAAACAATATAAAGTAAGAAAAAAGTCAAATAAATTCCCTGCAGACTATATTGTGCCTTTTACAACTATATATAGCGCGTCCTATTTCGTTTTCCAGAATGCAATGATTAAGCTCTAATTTTCCGTGTACTACGAATCAGGCCCCCTTAGTTGAGATAATTTATTCTAATTACCTAGACAGTTCTTTTAAATGCACTACAGCGTTTCATCGGCCTCAAGACAGTCTGTATGTGCCATCGCAGTCTGCCGAATCCTATTAGGATACCTATGATAATCCGAAGTGATTTTATGCTCATATTGAAACATTTATCAGTGCGCTTGTCGTCATAGCTACTTACAAGTTTTTATACCCTGACCCCATTGAAAATGGGTAAAAAGGCGCCGTTTTACTAATATCGATAAAAACCGATTGTAATACTTAATTTTTTCTTAGTTTTCTTAGTATATCTATCTATCTATCCTAGACTATAAGAGCAAGAGCCACCGCTTGGTTTGGAATGTGCGCGTGAAGCATACGCAGCATAGGAATATTTAGAATTTTGGATACCTCCCCCCACTCGCTCCATTTATGCAAAAATGTAAAAAAAAAAAACCGAATTCAAATACTATAGACTTGGGGTTTGGTTTGTGCATAGATTTGAATGCTCTTATAACGTAGTACAAATTTCATTCATTCAATCATTAAGATCATGCTCTTAGTTTAAAAGTTATTCACGCATTTAGTTTCCTTCGTGGGAGCCAAGCGCAGCGACTGAGAAACGCACTGCCTGGAGCATGAATTTGTCTGTATGTGTGTGTGATATTGTGTATGTGTGTATGAATACAAGGGGGTTGAAATGTATGTAAACACAGGGTCCATGGTATACCCTCGTCGGGCGCTCCCGACTAGAGCCCCATACTTGTTTACTTTGTTTTGCAACCTGGGACGATTGCTAGTATTTTTCGCATTCCCGCTTCATTAGGCGCCGCCATAGTCCACCAAAAACGGTGGAGGGTAATTGGCTCATTTCTAGCTTGTTCATCTGCTATGCTGCTGCTGCTGCTGCAAAGTCAATACAATCCGCAATGATTCGTGGTCCCGGAGTCAGGAGCCGCAGACTCCAACTCCCGTATTCTCTGTAAGTATATTTATACCCTGAACCCATTTAAAATTGGTACAAATGGTTTTGTGCAAATGTATGTAACAGGCAGAAGGAAGCATCTCAGACCCCATAATGTGTATATATTATTAAAGGGCGACGAGCTAAGTCTATTTAGCCCTGCCCGTCTGTATGAACGTAGCTATCTCGGAAACTACAAAAGATGGAGACTCGAACTAAACGACTTTAGATTCTGTAATACTATACGCAGTACGAGTTTATATAATTTGTTGTCGATTTTTTGCACCGCTTCATTTATATCGAAAAAATTGGTTGTAATACTTGATTTTTTCTTAGTTTTCTTTGCATATCTCCTAGACTATAAGAGCTAGAGCCACTAAAATTGGTTCAAAATGTTCGTTTGAAGCATACTCAGGTTAAGAATATCGGATTACGAATACCTCCCAATGATTTTTAACTGTGGTATTTTCGCATTTTCTGGTGTGGATGTGTAGAGGCGGTAATACAGCTACGCGTTGCTCCCGAAAAGTATGTGCATGCACGCCTCTGGAGTTTGCCAAGTTGGTTATTTATGCACTCGAGTTTATAACGTCCCACCCAAAGCAGAGCCGTAGCTAACAATAATAACGCACAGTTAGCCAGTCAAAATATGATGAGTTGCAAAAAAATCAAAGCGGAACTCACATTAACTGTGTCCAGGCAACGTGTGAGCCAAATTTTGTACAAAAATTTGAACCTCGCATACCAAAACAAAGGTGGTCACAAGGATGTGCGCATGGCGTTTTATAAAAAGTGCAAGTTCTGGGACGTCGAATTTAAAAATATTATTTTTTGTGATGAAAAAAATTTTTATTTGAACGGTCCAGACGGTCATCATAAATATTGGATGGATCCGCGTAATCCACGGGCGACTTGTTACAAGCGAAACCATGGCGGTATATCGCTTGTGATATGGGCTGCCTTTAGCGCTAAAGGCAAGTCTCCAATATGCTTTATATCCGGTCGGGTGAATGCACAGGCATATATAGAATTGGTTTACAGTGAACTGATTCCAATTTCTGAGCATTTCCATGGTGACCTTTGGATGGACTTTTCAGCTAGATAATGCGCCGATTCATGTTGCACGGACTACATTAGGTTATTTTGAGAATCACAATATACCGCTGCTGAAGTGGCCGGCAATGAGTCCGGACTTAAATCCAATTGTACAAAGCAGTACGATAAAAAAAGGACTTAAAGCATGCTATCGTTGCCGAATTGATGAATATTGAGTTATCAACTCCACAAAACTTAGCAAGATCAATATCCTGAAGGCTGGAGAGGCTTCAAAAACATAAGGGCGGCACCCTTAATTATTAAGAGAGTAACTTTGTTTAAATACATTTAAAAAAAATTTTCCATATAACAAAAAATTTCACATACACCCATTTTTTTGATACTTAAAAAATTAATTTCTAATTTTCTTATGCTATTTCTTATAGTACTTATTAACAGGTAACCAAATTATAATATAAAATAAATAAAGAAAATATATTTTGAAAGAAAACGTCATTCAAAGCATTTTACTAGGGTATATATATTAAATTGATTGATGGTTGATTATATATTCGTCACAAAATTTGGTATCAGTAATTTTTGGGCTTCGCCACTGTTACCTTATGTAGAAGTGTTTTTATTTTATATCAAAATTTTCACAGATTTACTTTTACTTTGTCAAAAGGTTTATACTTCTAATATTCATTAATATACCTCGAATTGTCGTTTAAATATTTTGAGAAGGGAACTTCGAACAAGGATAAGAAGAAAAAGAAAATGATCGACATATAGATGTAGGTTCTATATTAATAAGCAATTTATTTGAGTAGCTCATGTATAGATTGATATGGCGAGAGCTAAATCTTGTATTTTGCAACAACATTCATTATTACTTAGAATTAATAAGTGATTCTGCCAACCGATTTTGATTTAATTTTCATTTGCAACACAGACAATCGAAATGAAATTAGTTCCGAGGCTGATTTAATACATAAATAAATTAAATATTGCAAAGATTATTAACTTTATTTCTGCATTATGAAAACATAATTTAAATTTTAATAATAATAATTTGCGGCGCAACCTCAAAGTAAAATCAGTTGTTCGCGCCAAATTTCAAACAGAAAACAAGTTTAAAAAAAACTTAATCAAAATCATTTGACGCAATCTCTTAATACATTTATGCGCAAAGAAACAGTTCAACTCATTTTAACTAATTATTACCCGCACTGTCTAAAAAAAGAAATACAAAGAAAAAACTGATTGGCAGTACTTATTACACATATCAAAGTTTAATGTACTTGCGTGACAGTAGTAGGAGTAAGTATACTAAACAAGAAATATCTTGCAAAAACTAATTTTTACAGATATGTGCCAAATACCAAAAGTTAGTGATTTTCAATGGCAACGATATAATAAACATTTATTAAAATCGATGGAGACGTTATATTATCTTTTAAATTATCATAATCTGTGTCGAATGTATGTATATAAGCACCGCTTTTGTAATGTGCCCAGGAAGCTAAAAACTGCGATCAAAAAGTAAATTGAAAAGATGTGTGTGTGACTCGATTGCGTAAATTGTGCAACATGAGTTCCCACTTTGCAATGGAGAAACAGGACACTGTAAATGAGTGTGTGAATGGTTCACATAAAAAGTTTGCAGCAAATCGGTGTTTATTTCTCTTCAAGAGCATAAAGAGATAATAAAACTAGCAGGCGAGAATTACATAGTGGTGGAGTGGTCCGGCACTGTTTTCTTGTAGCAAGGAAATGCCTTATAACTTGATGTATTATTTGTTCAAAATATACAATGTAAAGTCAATTCAGTGCATCAATGCAGAAGGAGTTTGAACACCTGCAGAACATAAAAATATGGTGCCTTGACAATCTTCCAGATTGTGTAAAAGTGAGTCTTTTACTGTAAAACGAGCCCAGTACGGCAACGTCGTGCCCTTTAAATCAAGATCGGTCGCAAAAGGCTGCGGACAGCAAAGTAGGGTCAATTACGACGAGATATTTTCTCCTGTAGTGCGATAATAAATCGATTATGTTAGTAATTGCGTTATTTGTCGAGCATGGGAATGCATCTGCACTAAATAGGTATTTCGGCAGGGTAGTACTCAAACTAAATAAATCCTTTTAAGGACTAAAACTAAGTGGAATCAGAAGCTGGACAGTATCCTATAGCAAAGTGGAATCAGAAACTGGACAGTATCCTATTGAAAATTGGGTTTGTTCCGTGTGCTAGTGAGCCATGTAATTATACCAACAAATTTGATGGATACCTGAACATCGCTGTTGTATATGTTGACGATTTACTATTAGCTTGTTTCAGAACCGAAGACATCGTCCCCATAGAAGGCCTCATATTGAATGAACACGTAATACGGCGGAGAGCTGCAGCATTTCCTGGGTATGGAAATCGAACTGAGAGAATATGTTATGGTAGATTGACTCCAAACCAAGTGCGAAATGGTTGTTCAAAGATGGAGAAAACGCGCTATCAATCGCTTATTGGCGCACTGTTATATTAGGCGATGACGACACGATCAGTGATTTCTTGGGAGTCGAAGAAGCAGAGCATTGGTGCCCACAGCACCACGACCACGAAACAAGTTATCACATTAAAATGAGTGACGTATTCGAAACACAAATTTGTATCGTCTGTACGAATTCCAGAAAGCCCCTAGCTCCAAAATTGTTAAATTTCGAGTTTATACGAAACCTTTCGATCGGTATATAGTCAACCTGATCAAACTATCGTACGCAGTGATAACTTTACCTGCTAGATAGGTTTTCTTTTAATGTCTGAGTTGGAGTGCGGTTTCACAATCTTGTTTTCACCAAAAGGTATTTGGCTGAATAAGCCGTAACTTTAACTTGAACACTACAACAACAAATTTAAGGAAAATGTGAATATCATTACTTATTGTAATATTTTATTATTATTTGCGAATACGATTGAGTATCAGTGGTAATAAACACGATTTTGTAATGTTGCAAATTAAAAAATTGTTAGTTGAAAAAAATAATAATTTTATAGAAACTAAAAAAGGATAGATTTTAGGATAGGGCATGTTGCACATTTTGTATACTCGCTCACGAAATATAGAGAGTACATTGACTTTGTGCAATATCCGTCTTACTGTCCATCTGTCTGTATGAACAAATTGTTTTCGTTGCTATTCATGCTAGAGATGTGTTGCAATCCTCGCTTTGCTTAATCGGTCGCGATATACAGGCAAGACAGAAGTCATCGAATCATTCCTGACGAGCGGCAGCGTGACTAGCCGAGTAATTAAGCTCGTGACGTTTCATCTCTGAGACAGAATTCCTTCATTGGCGAAATAGCCAACCTTGTGATTCCGAACGTTATCAAAGAACAGCACATACAAAACGAGCGCTCTTTTCTGCGGTCCATGTACATGTTAATGTCTGTCGCCCAATAGGCGACAAAGACTAATTTTTCGACGCAACAAACCTGCCTGCACAAGAAACGCTCAACGAAGAAGTTCAATAATTAAAGGTGCAAATCCAAAAACGTAAATTATAATTTAATTATAACAATTATCAACCAAACATCCACCAACTGTAAGTCTTCAGCAATGTATACAAATAGGTATTCCAAAATTTAGTAAATGCAAGCCTTAACTTTGGTTGCACAATTGGAGTGTTTGTTGTTCCCTTTGCACAATGTTTTGACGGACACAACGCGATAAACAACGGATTCTCGAAACATTTGCGAAATCAGAAGGACTCAAAACGAAAGAGACTTGCAAGGCCGCGATACTACGAAAAGAAAGTGGTCGGAGATTCTCACACACATGCGTTATTTATCACCCGTTCAAGTCTGGCAAGTCGTTATACACAATTAATTCATAGCCGAGCAGACAATGTCGATTGGTCCGCTAATTGCTGTGTGGAAGGAAGACAATTTAAATGAGTTGGTAAAGAGTGCAGACAAAATACTTAAAAAATGAGCATGAAACCGATACACGAAGTGCTACTGCTGAGAAAAATCAGTGAAAAGTCGACGCGGTAAATAGCAAGTGCCTCAACTTATCAGACATCGCTTCTGTATTGAACACTTTTTAGGAGAAAGTTGATAAAGTACAAAACGATGTGAGCTTCTCAAAGATGTCGAATGCTCCACGCACATCGATGACTAGACGACCCAGGAAGGCAGCAAATATGGCAGGAAATTTGATGATTGCTTACGAAAGTACCGGCCATGTTACCGACACCACCAACGGTTAAACCATGGCTGCTGCCGGGTCCTCAGTTAGTGGACGGAAGTATTTCTATGACAATCAACTGAGCACATGCGACAGGGGTCTAGACCACCATCTACGTGCCCAGGATCTAAACACTCAACACACCTTTCTTCTTGATTCCGGATCTATAAAGTTGAAAAATGCTGCAAACCGACCGAACCGTATTACAAACCTACGGTAATCTCAACCTAGAAAACTGGGGTCTAGGACAATATAAACACTAAGATGCGTAACGTGCATACATTGAATGCAAGACAAAATTTCTAGCTAGCTTCAGCAAAGCTGGACGGAAGCGCTCGTATGTGTTGTGTATATGCACAATAAATCTGTATAAATATTTCAGTGGCGTAGGCAGGATTTTTCTTGGGGGAAGGGGTTCCAAATAAATATTTTTTTTAATAAAGGCAGGGGGTCACACCCCAATCTAAATATATAGTTGGAAATTTGTAAAGGCAATGCGGAAAACTTGAAATTCCTCATATAAAAAAATATTTATTTTGAAAGCCTTTCCCCAAAGAAAAATCCTGCCTACGCCACTGCAATATATTATTTATGCACTGCATTGACTTTGGCTGCCGAAAAACGTTTCTTTCTAGTTTTCTTGCGCCGACCGCGACCTTATCCCAATGTTATAAAAATGTGTTGCAGAAGTTGGGTTGTACAAATTTAATAAATTTAAGGCAGATGATTGAAATAAATTATTATTTTCTATATGTTAATACGTTATATGTTATTTTACTAATGGTAATATATACATAAATCAATCACCGTTAAAATAACATTACACATTACATGACGTTTTAATGAATAAAATAATAGTTGATGCCCATACATAATTTTAAAAATATATAAAAAGTGTAATATTTAAAACCATATTATTATTAATTTTCAATGTGAATTAATATTCAAATTTTGCATATCAAATTTTTAATGCCTAAGTTGAAAACATAAATGGACTCATGGCAATCGGCATCCCGAAATGAGAGCGCAAGGGCAACGATTTCGTTTTCGTTCTCATTTTTGGGAAAATCAAGCTGCGTTATAACATTTTTTTTGTTCAGCGTTACGCATCTTAGTGTTTATATTGGCTTTAGTCGTACCTTCAATTGGTCATTTATCACCAACCCCTGTTAACAACAAAGTAAAAAAAACGTGAAAAATACCACACAAAAAATTATAATTTTCTTAATTCGAAAATATATAGTTGCAAAACCAATCATTTAAACTTAAAATTGTGTAGGACGGATTAATAGATATATTCATTAGCTTACAGTAATCGTTAAGCTTTTCAAAATCGGTTATGACATTCTCGAGTAATGATCAATAATGCAAGCTCACCTCTGAAAAAATCCTCTAAGAAAATACCATATTTTGAAAATTTTTAAAAAAAAATTTTTTAAGTTGTTTTTTGTCATATGGGGCTCCATATGTATCAGAAAAAGTAGATTTGGTCCAAATGACAATTTGGCTGTTACCTAGTGTAATGGGCAAAAAGAGTAAAATGGTTTTGTGTGAATGTATGTAACAGACAGAAAGAAGTTTCTCAGACCCCATAAACATTTTTTTGATCAGCATCAATAGCCAAAATTCCTATATATGCAAAAAATACATAATTCAAATACTACGAACTGTGGCGGTTCGGTGGCTTTGGTGCGGTTTATACAACGATGTCAATGCTCTTGTTAAGCCCTGAAAATTTCATCGAGATCACGCTTTTAGTTTAGAAGTTATTCACGAATTTAGTTTTCAAAGTGGGGGTTAAGCGTAGCAGCTGTTCACCGCGAGCGTGCGTTTACATGTAGGTATGTATGACTTATTGTATGTTGGTATGATTGCAAGGGGACTGAAATGTATGAAAACACATTTGAGGGTGTGCCGCAATACGTAAACGAATTTACAAAAAAGTTATGCATTAAATCAGCACCAAAACTGATTTTATTTTGAATATCCCAGATAACTTTCTGATAGCGGCCTGGCCACTTTGCCGCTTTATTCAATCTGTCTATTGATTATTATACAATTCGAGGTATATTAATGAATATCCAAACTAAACACCGTTTGTCAAAGCAACGCTGTCCTAAAAAAATGTTAACCAAAAAATGTCTGATATAAAGTAAAAGCACCTCTACACGAGATAACAATCTATTGGCGAATTCAATCCCCAAAATTTGTGATATCGTATTTTATGACGAATTATTTTCAATTTAATATATGTATATAAACACTTCCAAATTATATCAAGTGTAGAGGCTCTAGCCGGGAGCGCCCGAGTAGGGGAAGCCCAGAATACCCTAGTTGGCCGCTCCCGAATAACGCAATCTCACTTGCTTTAATTTATATATTCCTTCGTGACCAATTTTAATATCACGTTTTGGGGCTTAAATACGATTTTGTCTCTACAGTTGCAAAAAAAAAAACTTTTACTTGTAATTTTAAGGGAAAGGGTCGAAAAAATGGCGAGAAAAATAATAGCACCAATTACGCTTTTTTTATAAAAAAAAAAACGTTAAATTTCGCACAGTTACTTAGACAAAATGCACGTACTTAAGAAAATCCAAAATTATCGATACAATGGCCTTTGGAATACGGAAAAGCGCAAAATCATCAGAAAATTTATATTGTCTGGAAAATCAAAAAGATAACTTGGACCATTGATTGGCTTTTCAAATAAAAATTTTTTAAATGCCATAAACTATAAAAAAAACGACGAAACACGTAGATAAAAAGGAGCAACACGACAGTTTTACGTGAACGGCTTGCTTCTTGAGAGCACAAAACATCCTTTCAAGGCTGCAACTGACCTAAAAAAAAGAGCTTAATACATCTGCGACAGTGAAAACAGTTCACACATGTATCAAACAACAAAATTTAAGAACCTGCAGCCCAAGAAAGGTCCGTCTCTTAAGCGCGAAACACATAGCCAAGCGCATGAAGCTAGCAAAGGAACATCAAAATTGGCCAACCCATAAATTTAGGAATATTTTATGGACAAATGAGAGTAAAGGTATTATGTTTGGTGGCCAAGGCTCTCGTTCGAACGTCTAGTATCCTTAAAAATCAGAATACAATCCAAAACATGGAGGGCCAATCATAATGGTATGGGCTTGATTTTCTTACACTGAGCCAAACCCATATTTAATCAACACGGTTGCGTCAATATTTTGGATACAGTAATGATACCCTAAGCAGAACATAAGATGGCCCTATTATGGGGCTTCTAAGAAGACAATGACCCCAAGCATGCCATTAGGAAAGCAAAGGAATGGTTCAAAGGAAAATCAATGAACGTTTTGGAGTGGGTTAAAGTCAAAAAGGCAGTTGTTCCTTCTAAACCAACTAGCAGCGGATCACTTTTGGAAGCCATTCACGAGTCCTGGAGTGAAATTCCTCTAAAACGATACCAGGACTTGGTTGAATCCATGCCAAGACGTTGCGCAGCCTTTATTTCCAATAAAAGCAACGCAACTATATATTAAATTGATGAAATAATCTTAGTTTTGATACACAATTATCTTCAAGTAATAAGGTGCTTAATTATTTCTCATTTTTATAATTTTAAGATCATATTTGAAAAGTGGTGCTATTATTTTTTTCGCCACTTTTTTCAATTTTTAATAAAATTTCTTAAATATATTGAAAACGGTAAGCATAATAATAAATATTTTTCCTTTCATTATTTTTTAAGTGTCTTCTGTATCTAAAACCATATTCATAAGTTCCTTAAAGTTACAAATATAATCAAGACGCCTTTGTAAACATTGCTTGTGAAAGTGGTGCTATTTTTTTCCCAGCTGAGGTGTTTTTATTTTATACTATAGCACTTAAATGATCTATTGCGAATATCATTTTATCAATTTTATCAATATCGGCTAAGAAACACAGAATTTATTAAAGAAAACCGCAAGAGTAATCAGAAGTAGTTTTTTTGGTTCGATTTGTGTTTTATTAAATAATTTTCATATACATTTTTCTTCGTTTTTTTCGATAGGATATTTCAAGTATGAAAAATGTGATCACTCGCGTTAAAGGAAGCCAACCAGCACCAATATTGCTTGTAGCAAATAAATTTGATTTGGATTGCCAGAGAGAAGTGTCAACTGCTGAAGGTAATTACTTGTTGATGTTATTTTTTAATCTTAAATAAATATAGTAATCATCGCCATCACTAATCAGTAATCATCAATATTGAACGGACACCTGAGTTGCTACAGTTGTTTGTTTTCTTATATATAGAGACATACTACAGACTACATACATTAAAATACTCTTGTTAAGTCCGGAAAGTTTCATAAAGATCATACTTTTAGCTTAGAAGGTTATTTTAGTTTAATTTAGTTTCCGTAGTCTCGACCAATCGCATAGGCTAAGTAGAGTGCGGCGTGAATATGTGATATTACTCGTTCACGAAGTGACATGACGACTATATTGATTTCGGGCAATTTCTGTCATGCTATCCGTCAGTCTGTCTGGATGAGCGCAAATTTTTTCGGTGCTATTGAAGATAGAGACTGAAAATTTAGGATATATACTTGTAGTTATCTGTTTCAGACAAAGTTTTAAGATTTTTATGCTTCGCTCACTGGGAGGCTGTCGGTACACCTCAAATCGCAAATTGATAAAAGCTGAATGTTTCCCACAATATTAAAGTTATAGTTACTAAATTGGATTTGTATATTGCTGGTGACCTCCCCCAATTGCAACTCCGATATCCCGACCACGCCTACTAGAAAGCCCCAGGCGCCCTGTCCGTAAAAATTGGAAACGGCTATATCACCCACAGTTTTTGAGATTGAGATTATATATTTGGAATATACATATATATATATATATATTGAAAAGCTCCTCCAAACATCACAGAAAAAATGTTCAATAGATATACCAAACTTCATATGTAGATTGCTGGTGGGCTCCCCAAAAGATTGCTACCTTGAATCCCTACGGCCACTAAAACGCCCCTCTGCCCTCTGGAATCGCGAAAACCTATATCTCCCACAATTTTAAAGCTAGTCACCAAATTTTAAAAGTAGATTAGTGGTCACGCCCTTTAATAAGGGTACAAAAATCCCGGTCACACTCACTCCCGCCTCCACAAATGGTGTAAGCCTATGTCTCCCCCACTTTTAGAGCTAGTCACCCTCTAAAAAGATCCGTGAAAAGTTCCCGGCCTAGCCCACTCCCGCTCCCGCAAATGACGAAAATCTATATCTTTCACAATTTTAAAGCAAGTCACCAGATTTGGCAGACAGTGTTTGGGTGACCTTGTCTTAAGATCAAGCCGTAAAATGTTGGCCACGCCCATCCGCACCCCTACGAAATATAAAAATTTTATATTTTTCCAAAATAATAACTTCTGTTTACTGTGAACGAGTATTTCCCTGTCGGTTATATTCGTTACTTACTTGTTTAAGCTTATTTCGTATGTTATGAGACAGAGACACCAATTGGTTTCAAATTAATATTTGAATATACTTTAATACTTAAAAAACCGATTGTAAAAAAATTAGTCAAGAAACAAGTTATTTAAGGAAACGTTTGGTAGAATTTGACAAATTGCAACAAGCGACGATCTGGGAGATCAGTTGGGTGGATCCTCTGTAGCCTCGTTTAGCCCTAACACATCGTCTCTTGTGCGCTTATGACGCTAGTAATAATGGGGCACACAGCTCGTTTGTGATTTCACGCGTGCGGATATACTATTCAGCACATGTCACTATTCTGAGAAATTTGGCCTGGATAACGTGGATTTTATGCATGTGTGTCTTGGCAGCGATCCCATAAACTACACTCTGTGACGTCAAAGAGGAGCAATAATGTCAATTGACCTCCTGAGCTCTGTTGGCCAGTGCGGAAGGTGTCGGCATACGAGACGCCTTTTTGGACCAGCGCAGCTGGAACAAAATGTTGCGTCTCATGTGACTGGCCTCTGCATACGAGAACGGCCGTGTTGATGGCTGCTCGGTGAGGTAGCTGCATGGTTGCCGCCACAGTTTGCGCAGTGCAAATCAGTAGTTCCTCGTGTGGTCAAACTCGTAGCACCGATAGCACTGCCGCAAGTTTGTGTTTTTTCGCGGGAGCTCTACTACAACGCGCTGCCGACCCACTCTACCTATTTGGAGCCTGTCTTAGTTGTTTATATCGAGCTTAAGATCATTAAAGTAAATGTTTTGGCCTGTTAAATCAGTTGGGTTAGCAAAGCGCCGGGTTTCTTGCGCACCCTAGTCCTAGCAGTTGAACATGCTGGGAATGGCCCTCCTTGAGGCAGAAATTGGTGGAGGCACCCTCACTTTCGTAAGTTTACTGGTGAGTGAGGCCCTGTGTGTGAGTCTACGGCGTACAGGTCGCCAGATTTAGCAATTTGGAACCCGAATGAGTCCTACAGTACTGCCTGGTGCAAAGTTTGCTACATGGCCAATGGTGGTGACCCCAGGGTTAGTTATCGGCCAGGACTTTGCTGATTTGTTGCGCAGATTCAGGTAGCGTCACAATACTGATAAGTTGCTAAGTCTCTTCGGGTAACATCGTCAGTAATATCCATATGAGCGTCAACTGCCTCTGAGGCAGTAGGCTAGCAAACCATGTTGCCACTCTGTGGGGAGGGCCTGCGAAACGAGAAACTGTCGGCAGCGGGAGGGCTAGGGAAGTTCCTTTTTTTCCAATTTGCGTTTTGAGGTGGCGTTCAAGGGAGACACTGCCGCACGTCGCCTTTTGGTGGTAACAGCTTACCAACTCACCGCTGACTGTTCGTAGTTTGGCAAGTTTGCAGCCGTTTTAAGATGTGTGTGGTTGCCGAAGTTGATCCCGGTGTCGCTGCAGCTTCTTAACGCTAATCCATGGACAACATGCAGGGGCCGCTGGTTGACGCTCTTGTTGTTGTGGTCGTTTTTGTGGTGTTGCGAGCAGCACCAGCTGCAACAGCACCACTATTATAGCTTGCACTATTTATTGCGAGCAGGTCGTCGTAGTAGCGGTTGAAGTCCAATGGCTTATTCCCAACAAGGCGATTGACATTCACAGTCATGTCAGTAGAAGTTGTTGAACTGTTCCAGTGGCGCATAGATTGGCGATAGAGGATAGACGCCATTTTGTGGTGAATTTTTGGACACAGTTGTTGATTTTTTTTTTGAATGGAAAAATATAAAAAATGTAACAAAGACATATCGATCCAAACGGAAAGTTTCATGTACGTAAATAAAAAATAACTAGCATTTTCATAAAAAGTGATTTATCACAAACTCTGAACAGATCGCGACACGAATGACAGAAAAGGGTCCACCAACACACAAACACACACACACACACACACACACACACACACACACACACATATATATATATATATATATATATATATATATATATACAAACACACACACACACACCCACGGGAATGCACAAAAATCACGTCTGACCTCCAAGGAAACACAAACGTAAGTGATTGATGCGTTTTTGTCTATTATACGCTGTAAAATAGTCTCTTAGCGTTTTTATAAGCTCCTTAGGATTTGTTATCCTGATAGTGTATAATATTATAAACTTGCTAAAAATAAGTTTACAATCAGAAATGCATACTTGTATACCATATTGATCCAAAGGACTATCTCCTTTGGGTATAATGTGTAAAAATACTTATGATTTTCCAATTTTTGCCAAAAATGTAACGCACTTTAGACAATTTTCAATATGATAATTATAATTTTCTGTGGCATGTGCTATCAAATAACTTTTCGGAATAACATCAATTATTTTGTCCCTACCTATATATCTTAGTTTGTTGTTCTACCATAATTGGCTTTCTCATTTCGTACAAATTGTACTCGCTTTTTTCTAACATTCCTTTTAAGTTTTTTGTCTGAAAAATGAGAGTATTGTCTTCAAATCTGTTCGCTTCCACTATTAGGATATTCTTGCACTTGCCTTTAGCCTCAACATGTTGCATCTTGTCTCCAGCACTGTGAATAAATTCTTAATCATAATTTTGTAGTTCCAAAGCTTTGCTGGCAATTCTAGGGTCGAGGTCGAATTTGTTTAACGTTACGGTTAATAAATTGCAATCCGGCGCAATTTTTAAATTTTTTATATTTTTTCTTTGATAAATTGGCTAATAAAACAAACCCACAAAAACAGAATGAACTTTGTCTGGTATTGGGCAATTTGCTATTGCTTTTGTTGACTTAATAGAATTTTTTGGTTCGGCTTATACTTTCGGCTGACTTTATTGGAGATCAACCTCGATGTCTTTACAATCGGTAACATATAGCTGTTGACAACTAATTGAAAACAAGAATCTTGGCTATGACTTGTCTGTACCCAGAATAACACCAATAGACTTAACGATACATTATTATGCTTTTTCTCTTCCCCCACTATCCTTCTTTAAATGAACAGCCTATTTCAACTCTTTGGTTACATTGTTTCTTAATAATTTCGATTTGTCCATTCCGAACCTTGGTTGATTATTGACAGCTAATTGGAAACAAGTTTGATTTGGCAACAATATATTATATTTTGAACCATTTTGCCAATATTCCAGTAAGTTCTTTTTGTTTTTAGTTCTTACAATGTATTTGTAATAAATTTTGGTTATTAGAACCTCGTCAATCAAAGGTATTGGGGAAATCGGGCGTGCTAGCCGCACGTAAATCAAATATAGAGCTTTAGAGCACCGGCACGACCTATCAGGGTACAGCAACGCCATTAAATTGCTAAAAACAAATAGTTTTCAATGCTATTGACTATTTAAAAATAAATTACACAACAGAAAATGTGACAGCGCCATAGTTTCAAAATCATAGATCGCGTAGAAAAGAATTTGCTAAGAACCATGTTGTTTGTTCACCGAAAAATAGCAACATTTAGTCTGGTGTGATAAAATAAAGATTTATTGTCTTGGCTATCCAGACCAAAAACATGATCGACGACCAAAAAGCTAAATATGTATCATTGTACAGCAAGAAGGTGGCAGTATTAATAAATGGGGACGCTTCTACTGGCATAGAGTTGGTCCCATACACTGCACAAAAGGCATACATACCAAAGAGAAATATATTGACATAATAAAATAGTGTTTTAATACCGTGGTCGGATAAAAATATGCCAGTTACTCAGACATTCCATTAGGACGATAATTCTAAGCATAAAGCGCACCCAACGAAAACATTTTTCCCGGCAAAGTCCATAACTGTTTTAGAGTGGCTCGGACTTAAATCCTATCGAACATTAATGAGATAACGTAAATAAGTCATCGCCAAGCAAAAAATAACGAATTTCGATAAATTCAAAAAAGTTTGGGAGTTTTGGTATGTAATACCTGTAGAAAGGTTCAAGAACCTTATTATGCAAGTACAGGGTCGGTGCGTAGCTATATTGATGCAAAATAGATTCTCCACAAAGTACAAAGAATAACTTAATCAATTCTGATATTTTTTAAATATTTGTTAAGTTAATCTTTTGTTTTTTGTTATAACTTTATTTGTTCCAATTTGTTCACTCGGTAAAATCTGCAGTTTCTCTACAAAAACTTCTGTTTTATAAAGATATATAAGATCTGTTAAAATTCAACTTTGCATTTTGTGAAGTTAATATGTACCACGCTCAAACTATGTTTAATTTTTTCGGTGCCCAAACAAAGTTTTGGAAATATATATGGTAATCATTAGTGAAAACCTTTGTTTCCAATTAGTCAACATCTGCAGATGCTTATGATAACTATCGAGTATGTTTTAAATACGATATTTGTCGGTGACAGTTAAATTCCTTTAAAATATCTTAATTCTAATATGTAAAATGTAAATATACAAATATAATATAATAATATTGGTGCAACCATAACAACCATAATGTGGTTATTGTACACAATAACTTTGTGTTTCCTTATCACATTGGCAAAACCTTATTTACGAATCGTTAAAGAGCAGCAGAAGCATTCTCAAAAGTTCGTATTAGCACAATGGGGCTACGTATGTATATTTTACGGAACCCTCATTTTCAAACAGATGAAAATATCCATTGTTGTGAGTTCATTTAGTTTTATTAACCAAATCGTCTAAAAGATCGTCAATTGAAGTCGACGTCTAGTTAGCTTAGAAAAATTATGCAATTTCCGGAATTCAATCGATAATCGCAAATAACCTGCTCTCTTTTTAACTAAAATCATGGGCGACGTGTACTCATCGTATGGCGTAACTTATCTTTTTATACCCTGAACCCATTGGAAAAGGGGAAAAATGTAACATGCAGAAGGAAGCATCTCGGACCCCATAAAGTATATATATTCAGGCCACGACGGAGAGCTGAGTCGGCTTAGCCATATCCGTCTGCATGACTGTAGCGATCGTGGAAACTTCAAAAGCTAGAGATATAAACTTTTCGACTATAGATTCTACAATAGCATACACAGTACGAGTTTTACGTTTTGTGTCGATATTTTGCCACGTTTCATTAATATCGATAAAACGCAATTTTAAGACTCTGTCTTAGAATATCTCAGAGCTATAAGAGATAGAGCTACCAAATTTAGTTTATTATGATCTCGTAAAGCAGATAATCAGAAATATGTTTTATTATTTTGGATACCTCTTCCCACTCGCGTTGCGGTCGGACGTAACCGATTGCGTTATAGTCGTTCACAATACACAGTAGTTATTATTATTATTTGGAAAAATATTTTTCCGCTAGATCTTTAGAGGAGGTCACCCAAACACTGTCTGCCAAACTTGATGACTTTAGCGGGAGAGGGCGTGGCCGGGAAATTTTCTTACCGATCTTTAAAGGGGTGATCAGCCATCTACTTTTGAAATGCTGACCTCTAAAACTGTCTGGGAGATATAGAATTTGAACCTTGCGTATGGTGCATGGGAGGAAAATTTGTTTACCCTTATTTAAAGGGGGTGGCCACAAATTTACCTTTAAAATTTGTTGACTCTATTTTTGGAGGAGGTCACCAGCAATTTACATATAATAGTTGATAACTAACTTTAATATTGTGGAAAATATTCACTCTATCAATTTGCGATATATCGACATGTTATCGATTTGTCAGCCTCCCAGTGGGCGTGGCTCAAAAATCTTAACACTTTGTCTGAAGCAGATAACTAACATTATGTATCCAAAATTTCAAGTCTCTATCTTCAATAGAAGAAAAAAGTTGCGTTCATCCGGATAGACGGGCAGCATGACAGACATGACAGACTCTTGTCACTTCGTGAACGAGTGTAATGAGTAATTATATTATGTGCTCTACAAAATATAGCCAAAAGCATATCACTGCTTTACAATCTAGCACCCTACTGGCTTTGTGATAACGTTGTACAATAAAAATGTGCGGGTTTCTCAGGGCTTGCACGTAATGCCATAGCCCAACGTAAAGGCTTGGTTTATAGTTGCGAATCGTGTAAGGAGGTTGCTGGCGAAATACTAGTTTTTATGCGGCAGACGAGGACTGGTTGTAAAGATCTGATCGTTGATTTTCGCAAACTTAACGATGAACTCACACCTTTTGATACTCAACACATGTCAGTCTGTATGAACGCGACGATTTGCAAGACATAAAAAGCTAGAAAGCTGAATTGGTATTTTTAAATACGAGTATACCACACGCAGATCAATTTACTTAAATTTATCAATAGCTCGTCTCGTTTTTAATTATCGATATTTATCGGGTTTTTGACCCGATTTTTTGAGCACATCTTAGAAGCTATAAGAGCTAGAGCTGGTTCAATATGTTCACTTGAAGCATACACAGGTTAAGAATATTACAGATTTTGAATACCAACTTCCACTCGCCCCACATCTGAAAAAAAAACACAATTTAAATACTACCGACTTGCGCTTTGTGTGCATTTACATGTGTGTGCGATTTTGTGTATGTATGTATGTATGCAAGGGGATTCAAATGTATGGATAGACAGGGTTCAAAGTATCCCATAGTGCTCTCGGGTACTCCCGACTATAGCTTCCACATTTACTATTATCGTTCACAAAATAAAAAGAGTATGTTGGTTTTGTGCAATTTTGTAGTTATCTGCTTCAGACAAATTGTTAAGATTTTTGTGACACGCCAACTGGTAGTTTGGCAAATCGATAACATTAAAATTCCCCACAATATTAAATGTAGACTCATCAAATTTTGGTAGATTGCTGGTGACAACACCCAAAGTTCGCGACCTTCATGTCTCGGTCACACCCACTGGAACCCCCCGCTCCTGCAAATTGTAAAAGCCTATATGTCCCACAGTTTTAGAGCTAGCCACCAATTAAAGATCAGTTATAAACAATTTCCCTGCCAGATTGCGAAAATCTTAATCTCACAATTTTAAAGCCAAATTTGGCATGCAATGTTAGCGTGACCTCCTCTTAAGATCGATCCGCCTCTACGAAATATAAAAATTGTATATTTTTCCAGAATAATAATTACTGTGTATTGTGAACTAATATTACGCAGTCGGTTTTGTTTTGTTATCGTTCTTTGCGCAGGTCGTGGAAAGTTTTTTCACTTTATTTTTATCACCTTATTTTTATGAGTATGTTTACCATTTAGTGATTCGTTTATTAAGACCGAAGAATGTTATAGCCGGAGTGAGATATCACAACTTGAGCTTACAAAAGTTGTGGTCAAGTGTCGATTTAAATCTAAATTATAACAAAGTAATTCTTATAGCTAAATCTGGCCTTACCGCACGAGCCTGAGCCTACATCTTGTTCAAGGCATCAGGTTACCGGAGCGGTATGCTGTAATTCGGTTTTTGACCGCCTTCAGTGCAGCGTAGTACAGTATAAATTCTACTAATCTAGCATACCCAGAAATTTTGGTGGATGTTACTCGTCAACTTATGCATGTTTGTTTTGCTTTGAAGTTTATATTTATAAGCGATTTATATCCATGCTTTAATTTAACCTGAAAGCGTGTGTTATGTTATGCTCAAACCACACGCACTCATAAAATCTCTGCGCAGTACTCAATAATCACCCATCGACTCATTGGCAGCAATATTAAATTCAAAATATCCTTTAAATACGTAACTCGAAATTGTTCCTGCCCACAATATGGGCAGAATACAAGTCAACTCATTACAGCTTCGATCTGTCGTAACATATATAAAGCCCCTTCGTACTCATACATACATGCACAAAATCACACATACAGACTCACAAACGTACGTCGTATGCTGCGCACTCAGCAGCTGCAATTGGTCCCCACTATGGGAACTAAATTCTTGGAGTTATCCAGAAGTTATTCTAATCTAAAATTATGATCTCTATAAAATTTTGAGGACTTAACAAGAGCTATCAAATCTATATACGAACCAAAGCGTAAGTCTGTAGAATTGCTGAATTGCATATTTAGATATATTGTATATATATACTCATTAGTTTTTTATAGATGGGTAGATTGGGGGAAGTATCCAAAAACCGAACTATTTTTAATCTAGATATGCTTCACGAGAACTTTAACTAAATTGTGTGGCTTCCAGTTTTTATAGTTTCTGCAAAATGCTAAATAAAAACCGGGTAAAAATCCAACAATTATCGTTAATATGAATTTTGAAATTTGAAATAATTTTGGTCTGCATATGGTATGTACGAACTAAAATAGTTCAATTTCGAAATCCACGCGTTCACGCGACGAACGTCGGCTGTTTATCCTGTTTATCCTGATCAAGAATATATGGGGTCCCTTTCCTTCAGATACATACATTTGCAAAAAACCAGTAGTTTTTCAATTGGCTCAAGCATGCGCGTCGAATTAGAATGCAACCTGTTCTCTCTGAGTTTAATGATTAACAACATTGGTAAGCAGCTGATCTAGACCTTAAATTTGAGGTATGTTATTTAATTGATCGACCCAAATACGTGCAATACCACAGTCATCGAATTCTGAAGTCGCCTCCTTTGCAAAAGTGAACGCTCGAGCTGTCAATGGTGCTGGCGCCTTTTAACGTTGCCTGATTCCGTTGAATTTAACGAAGTGCAACATTGTTTGCACTAATTTCCGCTTGTTAATCCTCTCGATTTTCAGAATTTTACCAAGTTGCAAAATGTTCTGGCCTTCTACGTGCAAATGAGACGACATTACGCCGATTTCGTTATTTGGCGTCGCTCCCTCGTCTAGCAAATTATCCATGTAGGTGTTACAACCTGTCGCATTATCACGCGTGTCCGGTGGAAAATTATTAAATCGAGTTATTAATTCATTCTGTGCTGCTCGCACTGCAGCTAACCAGCTTTTTTAGCCGAATAATTCAGAATTCGTTCAAATATGATTTTTCTATTGCGCGTAGTCGAACCACTTCTGAATTTCTGGAAGACAAATGACATTAGCGAGTTAAAATGGAAAATCTGTAAGTGCATTTTCTTTATTTGAAAAGCTAAAATAACAATAATAACCAATAATGTTTTAGACTGTTTTAAATTGTTATTGTACTGCGAATGTGTACAAGTAGTCGGCTAGGCCCAACTGTTTTATTGGGTTTTTTTGTAACCTCCTTAATATTAAGGTACTCCATGACAGTATTAAATACCCTGAACCCTGTCTTTGTATACATAATATCGACAAAAATTGATAAAGTCTTACTGCGTAATGTATTACAGAATCTAGTCGTTTAGTTTGAGTCTCTAGCTTTTGTAGTTTCTAAATCGACTCAGCTCGTCGGCCTGCTCAATAATATAATACTTTACTACCTGTTACATACATTTGCACAACACCATTTTTACCAATTTTTAATGGGTATAAAACTCAACTACGAAATACAACTTTTTAACCACAAATCTATTTTTACTCATACATATATTTTTCAGGTAATGCATTGGCGCAGCTTTGGGAATGCCCTTTTATTGAAGCATCAGCAAAAGATCGAATAAATGTCAATGAAGTATTTGCAACCATTGTTCGAGAGATGAATTTAACACAAGAAAAACGACAAAAAAAAAATACTGTTGTTGTACGCTTTTATAGAAATTTGTAAATATGTAAGATTAAAATAGCTAAAAATAAAATCACAAATATGTATGTAATAAATATATTGACTACATCATATTTTATGTATACGGTATAAAGAAGCAACATATACGATGGTTAACTGTCATCTGGTGCGCACCTAGTGAAAATAGTTTGGATGCCTTTGAAAATTTTTTAAGATCAATTCATATGCATATATACGTTTTAAATCGTTTTTATAACATGAAGCAAACTACATTTTTTTTTATTTTTAAGCGAATATTAAATTACCTGGATATTGTCAGAAAGCTTAATGGGCATGTTACAAATAATAAATAATGTAATTAACAATTGCTTAGCTTGACCTAAGACTTACGCGGGTAATGCATACTTTGTAGTTACAATCTGAAATATATGATATAACACTTGACCACCTCTGAAAAAAGCTTTACAAAATACCATATTTTACCCGCACTCCCGTCCCCGCAAAGTGCGAAAGCGTATATCTCCCACTTTAAAAGCTAGGCTTTTGCTGTTTGTTTGACTCCGTTGTGTTTTAAATTGGTCAAATGTTGTTGTTGTTGTAAGTAAGAACAAATCAGCGTCAAATTTTTATTTTATTTGTTTTTTTTTTATATTAAATTAATTTTTTGTTTGCCATGTGTGTGTGCAAACGTTAAGTTGGCTTTTTTGGCTGATGGCTGTTTGACAAGATGTCGCTCAAAACAAGCGCTTGTCTCAACGGCGGCATTAGCGACCTGATTGAGTCCAAATAAAAAGGATATGTTGGGATTCAAGAGGTAGACTAAGATTGGTTTTGGAGATATTTTCGACCGGCTTAATAAACTGTCCGACGGTTTCTCCGCTTTGAATAGTGAGTTCAAGGTTATGACTTTTTTGAACGAATCTCCAAGGCGTATAAAGGCCAATTTTAAGCTGTCTACATTGGTCCTAACGAACTTTCTGTACCTTCTGTACAATTGCCCACTACATCCGTTCCTAATAAACAATTAATGTGACCCTTGTATGTGTTCCAGAAAAGAAACAAATATTTGTTTCTAGGCTTGGCGCTGATACCACAACTGATGATGTCAAGGCCTTTATTCTGGCGAAATTTAAAGCCAATAATACAGTGGAAAAATTTCAATTTACGTGAATTCGGGAAATTTCGCATTTAAAACAACTGTTCCCGTCGAACATTTCAGCAAAATTTTTTTTAAAGAATTCCGGCCAGATACACTTTGAAACATAAAACTCGGTCTCTGATTGCATTTCCGCCTCCTGGAGTTAATTTAAATCTAGCTCTGACAGTCTATGTTAGCACAAAAACCTAACATCCTCCCTTGGATATCAGTATGTAAGAGGTCTTTGTAGTAAACTTAGTAATCTTTATCTTAATAGTCTATTTTTTCCTTTTCATGCCATTGCCTTCTCTGAAACATGGTTAAGGCTTAACATCCTAAATGCTGATATCTTATGTAAAAAATTCTTTATTTATAGAAAAGATCGCATTTCTCTTCGCGGTGGTGATGTGCTTATTACTGCTGTTGCTGAATTAATTTCGGAGATAGTAATAATAGACTATAGTAGAGACATAGAATTTGTTGCCGTCAACTTTCTCCTATATTCCTCCTACTTCAGATAATTCTGTCTATTCAATGCACTTCTCTGCTATACATAGTGTCTCCGCTATGCTTTCCAAACGTGATTTTATTGAAGCTCTCGGTGAATTCAATATTGCTGGAAATACTTGGATTTCTAGTCCCGATTCTAGCGTGTTGACTTCCACGACCCAAAATGATTTGATCGATAATTTATTTGGGATGCCATTATGTCAGATCACTGCTATCCCAAATTTTCTTTATAAAATGCTTGATCTTATTTTTGTTTTGGATCACACCCTCTTATCTGTAAGATAAGGGTCGTACAGACCTTATATCATGTCCTTAAGATACTTATCACCCCACTTTAGAGGTGTTGATTGATTTACCTTCCCTAAGCCCATGTAGTAGACCTGCAGAGCGAGCTCGCCAATTTCGGAAAACTGACTTTGCCAAACTAACACTGCTCTTATCCCAGACTAAGTGGTCGCTGCTTTACATGTGTATGGACATGGATAGTGCTATCACGATTTTGTATTCCACTTTAAGCCATCTATTTGAAACATGTGTCCCGGTTTGTGATTCAATTAGGTCTAAAAAACCTGTTTGGTTTACACGGGAATTAACCAACTTAAAAAATGAATAGTCCAGGATGTACGGGAAGTTCAAGAAATCTGGCTCTTTCTTGGATTACATTCAATATCTAATTGTTCGAACTAATTTCTCTGTCCTATATACCCAATGTTATAAGGATTACTTAAAAATTTTTAGGATACAGTTCCAGCGGGTTCCTAAACGGTTTTATAACTTCGTTAATGCGATACGCAGATCATCAAAACCACCATTAACTGTATTTTTTGAACAAACGATAGCTGGCTCAGATCAGCCTATTGCCGATTTATTTGCTACATTTTTTCAAACGACATAGTTCTCAAAATTATCCTCCTTCCAACTACATCTTTGTAGAACTAAAACTTTACCCTGCAAGCACGGGTTTATGAAATTTAAATCTACTACCACTAACTTTTTGGAAGTCACGTCTTTTGTAATAAAAGGATTTCAAAATAAAATGTAAACAGATCTTATTTATACAGATTTCAGTAGGGCGTTTGAATCTGTTAATCATTCGGGTTTACTGCATAGGCTTCATCTTCTGGGATTTCTAAATAATTTTTTTAATTTAATTTATTTATTTAATTTTTTGTTCTCTAACTATTTAACTTTAGGTCCCCAAAAAGTTTACTTTAACTCTAAACCTATTGAAGTTACTTCTGGAGTACCACAAAGGAGTCACCTTGATTGTTCATAAATGAGCTTACTTCGGCTTACGCCGATGACGTAAAACTTGGCCTGTCGTCTACTAATTTTCTATCAGGTCAAAGGTTGCAATCCGATTTTGACAGTTTTCAAACCTGGTGCTAAGTAAATTTATTAAATCTTAATTACAGTAAGAGTAAATTACTATCTTTGTATGGACATCGTAAAGGTAAACAATTTGAGCGTATTGAGTCGGTTGATGATTTGGGTTTTCTTCTTGATCCCAAGCTTAAGATTGACAAGCGTATGTCTACTGCTGCTAATCAAATTTTTTTGTAGTCTTGGGATTCATAAAGCTCTGATCGAAAGAATTTGACGATTCGTACGTTAATAAGACTCTATATAGTTCACTTGTTCGTCCAATTCTTGAATGTGCATTTTGTTTATGGTGTCCTCTCCTTCTAATCGTAGAAACATGCTTGGTGTAATCTTCTTGCAAAAACTAATCAATGGCGAAATTGATTCTACCGAATTAATCAGCAAAATTAATTTTGCGGTTCCGAGCAGAAATACTAGGAATTTTTACCGCTGCCTCTTCAAATGTGTCATACTAACTTTGCCATTCACAACCGATTTCGTATATTATGTTCTAGTTATAATGATCTTGTTCAAGTAATACGTAATGCTTTTTCTGTTCCTATTAAAAGATTATTTCTTTGTAATCTGCCCATTTGTTCGCGATCTTCGACATCGCGTGTTATGCGGCGCGCTCATCGGTCGGTTGGGCAAGAAGTGGTTGGCATTTTGCCCAGGTCCGCGCTTTAACATGCCCTTGCTTGGTAGCGTTGGGCCACGTTAGTGTAGTATTCGTTAATACATATACGTCCAATATAATACAATTAGGATATTTATGCCTCGACGCGTCAAAACAATACACACTTAGCCGTTCCAATACAACAGCACAACGCTGAAGAATAAGCACAGATGACAAAAAGTTCCTGCCTCTTTGGGATGCTGCCTATTATCTGCACCCTTTGTTTTTTGTCTTTTGTTAAGCCCTCCGCCCCACTCCTTCGAAATCAGTTTCTTTACCTGAATGAAATCAAGCCGAAATTAGTGGCGTAGTCCTTTTCCGTTCCAAAGTCGCCTATGAATGCATCTCAGCATGCAACCGTCGTAGAATATCAAAACAAAAAAATGAAAAACCGGTTACCATGCGAACTGTTTTTTTTTTTTAGTTTTGTCATCGCATACTATGGTAAATTTGTCAGCGTTTGAATTTGCGTTTACAGACCAACCCACCAAGTAACTAAATGTAATAGAAGTTCGTGTTAAAAATTCCGCTCTTTATTCTTATTATTCTACGATAAAGATCATTACCGTTAGTGTTATAATTTTTAGTTAACTTCCTGTTATAAGTTTTTACTTTTTACATTTTCTCTGATCAATGTATTCTCGAAAGTATTTTTGTCCTACACTATTACGAAAATCATTTTTCAACCCTAATATTAAAAATAATTAGCATTATTTCTGAGAAGCGTAATATATTATTTTCTAAATATAAAATAAATTCGACAAATAAAATAAAACAATTTTAATTTGTTAGTGTTAATTGTCCTCGGTTTCTCCTACCGCCATTTCTACCAGCATTTTTAATTGAGTTAAAATAATATGCAATGAAGAAAGCATACAAGTTCCCATATTATTGCTGTGTGCCATGTGGCGCCAAGATTTTCAACGCAAGCAAAAGAGCCTACTAAGAGTTCAATTTTAAAGTACATTAAAAACTCTAGAGCAACGAAAAACTATTTGCATTTACAACTCATTACAACTTGTTACCCAAATTAAATAGAATTTATATAATAGTGTGTTTTAAGTCTGTATTTCAATAATAAAATTATTTGATACTTTTTAAAAATCCAAATTCAAAAACAGCATTCCACACGTTTACAGCTTCAATTTAGTGCGCCTCCAATGACGACGCTTGGCGTTGTACCTGGAAGAATTTTATTTAGTTAATATACATACACACTAATAGTTTTGGTATAGTAAGGTTTACCATAGCAGTAAACATACATATGAACATACTATTTTCTTGATTAGTCGATTGTCATATCTGTGTCTCTAAGATTAAAGTAACTTCATAAAATTTTGCACGTCTACCATTACTGCAGGCCGTATAGTACAGGTCCCTCAAAATCAATATTCATTAGGACATATTAAACAAACTCATCCAACATGCGCAAAATTTAAATACATAGGATATTTAATTTGTGGAGCTAACGCTGAAAACACACCGAACAAAGCAAAATGTTTGTGATTCGTGTCAAAAACATTTTTTATTTTAACACTCCAAAGGAATAACAAGTGAGAAGGTGCCAGTCGGGAGCGCCCGAGTTGAAGTTGTGGCAATATTGTTTTCAATTATTTAAATTAGTCAAAAAAAAAACAGCAGATTAGTGGGTGCACTCATAATAAAAAATGCTGAGGATGTCATAATAAACTTAATATCAGAGTTAAGAATGTACCCTAAACATAAAATTATCTCCATACAAGCACAAAATACATTTTTGTAAAAACGAAAGGTCGACTATCGGAACAAAACATGTTTTTATTGTCTGCTTTGCTTTTTCTGATTTGATTCATATGGTGTGTTGCTCCATACGAAATAATGCAATTATCGATAACGGCGCTGGTTCGAAAAAATTTTGCGTTATTCGGTGTTCGGTTTGTATTCAACTGCTTATACTTTCGACCACTACAAACCAAAATGAAAGGCTTCGTTGCTTCGAAAAACAAAACATGCTTGGTTTTACCCGATTTTTTCAACCTTAGTACACTAATAAATCGCTAATATCTTGAATGTACGCAGATATTAATCTGTGGAACCCCGACACGTTTTTTCTTATCACCTTGTTGAAGCCACTGTATTTTGATTTCAGTACACACATACAGTGGGTAACAGCTTAAATGATACAGTTCGATTTTTCAACTTTACAGCGCAAAATCTCCGCATCTAAATGCAATAGACAATAAGTTTCAACTAGCAAATTTTAATTTGACAAATTATACATATTATAGGAAAAAAAGTTTACAATATGTGAGTACATCCAGCGCAAGAAGCAACGGAAAAGAAAAAGGCAAAAATGAAGCGTTACAGCTTATTTGATACAGCAGCTTTGGTGATTTACTTTACTCGTACGCATCACATTCTAACGGTTCTTTTTTTCGTTTACGTCTTTTTTATTCATTCTGCTTCAGTTTTGCTAAAATTTGTTTCATTTGAAAGCGGTAGTCAATTGAGAATAGTGGCATATTTTAAAATGGGAAAGCGCACAACCATTGAACAGCGAGATCTGGTGATTTTTCATTTTAAAAAAGGACTTTCATACAGGAAAATTTCGGAAATTGTTAATATACCATTTGGCACCATTCAGCATATAATAAATAGATTTTTGCACGAAAACAGAATTAAAAACAAAGGGCGAACAGCGCCAAATTAAATGTTTACACAAGAGGAAGAGCGCTTGATCGTGCGGAAAGTACGGAAAAATCCAATGCTATCGGGTCCAAAAATAGCTGTAGATGTTGAAAAAGATTTTGGCAAATCATGCAGCGCTCAAACTGTCCGCCGAGTATTACATGAACATGACTTTTATGGCCGAGTAGCCCGCAAAAAGCCATTTCTAAACAAAAAGCACCAACAGGCTCGTTTTGTATTCGCAAAAGAGTATGAATTGAAAGGTCCAGAATTTTGGAATACTGTTATTTTTGCAGACGAGTCCAAATTTAATATGTTTGGATCGGATGGGAGGAAATATGTGTGGAGAAAAGCAAATAAAGAGCTGAATAAAGAAAATTTAAAGCCAACGATGAAGCACGGCGGAAGCTCCGTTATGGTTTGGGCCTGCATATCAGCTAGAGGAGTAGGACATTTGGTGTTTATTGATGGAATGATGGATAAATTGCAGTATCTAAATATTGTGAAGAGCCATTTGCTTCAAAGTGCCGAGGAGTTGGGAATAAAGGACTCTTTTTCATTTTACCAAGATAATGACCCCAAACATAAGGCGGGAATTGTGCAGAGTTGGTGCATATGGAACTGTCCGCACTTGCTAACTCCACCTGCACAGTCCCCAGATTTAAATATAATTGAGAATTTGTGGGCAATTTTAGATGAAAAGATAAGAAATAGACCTATTTCTAATAAAAATGATTTAAAACAGGCCCTAACGGAGGAATGGGCCAAAATACCCAAAGAAGTGACCCAAAAATTGGTCAATTCCATTCCAAACCGCTTGAAAGCGGTAAAGGATGCAAAAGGGTATCACACAAAATATTAATATAATTTTTATTAGCGTTAATTTTAGTTTTAAGAGTTCTGTATCAAATAAGCTGTAACATGAAATTTTTGAGTTTTTGCTTTATTTTGAATTTTTATTACTGTTTTCTTTCCCCCTTTTATTTATTAAGCATTGTTAATAAATTGTTATAAAATAACTGATAAATAGCCGTTTAAACAAAGTTAATACCACATATAGGTAAGGAGATATGACCCCTTAAAGTTGAAAAACCCAACTGTATCATTTAAGCTGTTATCCACTGTACATACATATATGTACATAAATACCAACTACCAGAAAACTTTGAAATTCACAAGACATAAGCTGACGACAAATTAAAGTTAACTGATTTGTTCAATGGCTACGATTGTTTAAAATTTAAAAATAAATGTAGGAAAAGATATCCAAACAAAAAAATCTGCGAATAATATAAACATTTCTACAGAGGCCTGTAAGGAAATGGCTGCATATCAAACGCCGACACGTTGTACATATCTTACCGTATGGTATTTCCAGTGCGCAAGCGAACCCATTGCGGAACGGATCTGTTCTGCTTCAGTTTCTTAGCCAACTTCTGCTTAATTCGAAAGGATTTATGTGCCGCCTAACATAAAACAATATTTTAAAGAAAAGTACACATTATACTTGGAAAAATGTAACACGATTAATCTACATTTAAATACATTTAATATCAACCACCCACCATTTCAACCACGACTGTCGGTGTCCAAACCGGAAAGAGCGTTTTTACCAGAGATGTGACACCACAAACATCGGTGCAGTTGCTATCATCACCAATAGATCAGAATTAATCGATTGTTTTAAGTGTCCATTTTTTAGTCCAATTCCACTATACCCAACATAACTCACATTTAAATAATTAACATTTTCAGGTTCAACTAGTACGTTTACATTGTCAGTAACATGTCAGAAGCCAATTTGTCACTTACGTTTATATAAAATGAATTCGGTTCTCTTACAAACCGTATTGCACACATAACAATAACATCGCGCCAAACAATTAAGTGGAAAATAGGTTCAATAGAAAAGGAAATGTAATGAGTTTATTGCAGAATATAAAAACGACTTGAAGAAGTTTCAAACAATACAACAAGTTCGTCCAACTAAGTCAAAGTATTTTAACTAACTTCTTTCGGGATTTACCCATCGTTAAATATTGAAAATTGTGAGGTTATTACAGTTACCAATAAAATTTTACAAAGTTTGCTCAACTACGTTGCTTTATCAGATACTTATTGTATGATTCTTTCATTCTGTTTTGTAACATTGATAAGAAATTCGATAAATCATCGCAAAAAAACGAATTACTCTGAGAAAATTGCATAAATAGATGCATTTTTCTGCCTCCTACATACATTTACACAAACCTATTGTACCGGTGTTTACAAATTTTCAATGGGTTCAGGGTATATAAATCGCGTAGAGAACGGAAAATTGTGAGAATATGTTTACATTATACTCTATACTATACTATACTGATATTCTTAAGAATCCTAAGGTTTTTATAGATTGTATGTGATATGATGAGCCTATACTCGAGCACTTATGCCGAACATATCGGCAATTTTGGCAATTGCATAATCACAAATATTTCCTGTTTTCTTAAATTTTTTTAATATTTCGATGTAATACTTTTTAATATCTGTAATTTATGAGACTACCAGGTAGGCTGATCTGACCTCATCTGTACAGTTGTATATTTGGGACCAGTCGGTATGCTGTTAAAAGAAATATTACGAAAAGAACATATCATATGATCTCAGTTTTGAGTTGCCCAGTGGTTTAACCTGAGCTAAGGGCAACTCATATTGACGTCAATTAAGACATGTGACTTGGAAAGCAACAGAAAATTTTAATCCTTCTGTGCAGACAAGGCCTCGCCAGTAAGACTAAAATTACCAAGTAGAACCAAAAGGTCTAGATCTTCGCAACGGACGTATTTTTTTCTTGCACCTCGAACTGTTAGTTTTTACTGATTTAATCAAACTTAATTTCGTTTATTTTGGTCTAAAAATAGTCTTGTAATAGAAATGTGTGATTCAATCGGTTCTGTGAAACACTCTATTCGAATCTCTTTGGCAATCTTCTGAAGTTCGTTTTTGCATTTTCACTCTTTGCATATTTTTTCTATCTTTCCGCGCTCTAAAATGGTCTAATTACTCTCTCCGCGCTTACATTAACATTGATGTTGATGTTGGTGTTGCCACTACATGATGCATGATGATGTCAAGGCCTTTGTTCAGACCAAACTGAAAGCCAATATTGCGGTGCAAAAATTCCAATTTACGAGAAATTTCCCCAATCAAAATAAGTGTTCCGGACGAAAATTTGACCAAAATTTGCTGTGAAGAATTCTGGCCGGACGACTTAGCCATTAAAGAATATACTGCGAAAAAGAAAAATCCGATTGCACTTCCACCTCCTGGTGTTAAACTAAACCTACTTCTTGCAGTCTCTATTAGCACAAAAAGCTAACATCCTCCCTCTCACTTGGCTATCAGAATGTAACGGAACTTTGTAGAAATCTTAGTAATCTTTATCTTAATAGCCTATCCTTTCCTATTCATGTCATTGCCTTTTCTGAAACATGGTAAAGGCCTGACATCCTCGATTCTGAAATCCTATCTCACAAGTTCTCTGACCATATAAAATGATTCACTTAGGTCTAACAAAACTGTTAGGTTTATACGGGAATTAACCAACTTAAAAAATGAAAAGTCCAGAATGTACGGGAAGTTCAAGAATTCTGGCTCTTTCTTGGATTACACTCGATATCTGCTTGCTCAATCTAATTTCACTGTCCTAAATAACCAATGTTATAAGGATTACTTGAAATGTTGTACTATACCGTTTCAGCGAGATCCTAAACGGTTCTACAACTTCGGTAATGAGAAGCTACACTACCAGCATCTGTATTTTTTGAAAAAAAGTACAGCTGGCTCAGATCAGGTTATTGCCGATTTATTTGCTAAATTTTTTAAACGAGTTAAAGTTCTCAGAATTGTAAACTGATTTGACATATTCTTATTTTATGTTTCTAACTGCACTTTTGGGCCTTTGATCACATAAAGTTCTCTACAAAATAATCTAAGGGTTAATAAGCCCGTAATTTCGACGGGACCTGATTGAGTAGCAGGCTGTGTGGTTCAGTATGAATCCAATCAGCCGTCCGACGTCTCGTTGATATGCATGTTATTTTTGTTCGTGTTGTTGCCATTCTGTTGAGCTTCTTACATTTCAATTTAAAGTTGATTTTTTTAAATCTCAAAATAGTACTGTTGTCTACGAAGTTTGTGTTACTGCCCCATAATTATCTGCTCAATTTGCAATTTTCTAATTTTGGGGGAATGTAGGCACGATGCCCCATTCAATTGAAGGTGCGTATATATCCCACGTGACTGTAGGCACACAGGGTGTCGATACCACCCTGTTGTCAAATTCGGTGTCGTTTAAATAGCTTGTGTTCAATTTCTTAATAAGTTTGTTAAGTATATCTTTAAACACAAAAAAATAGTTTTTTTATACATTCACTTTCATTTTTCAACCGATCATCATTATAGGAGTTATTTGTATCAGGGGTCAGTGTCCAATGTGCTAGTAGCACCAACAAAAGCTAAGCAAAAAAAAAAAATTATAGAAATGTATTTGGTTTAAAAACATTGCCTTTTTGGTTGAAATGTAACGAATTCTACACACCACAATTTTTTCATTTCTTTCGAAATCTCCTTATTTGAAATGAAATTTAAAAACTTTATTTTAGTAATATCACTTTCGCCATACATGTAAGAATATTTAGAAATAATATAGAAATTAGTCAAGGATAAATATAAAACAGCCAGAAGGAGGATGCATTGCGTTAGCACATATGCACACACTCATCTTACATCACAATTACATAAAATCAGTAATATTTTAAGTGTTTAGTGGAAATTAGTTCCCAGATAAAGAGTTTTGTAATTTAATAAGACACGAGAAATCGCCGAACCATGCCAGACAATTTCGCTCTCACCGCATTGAATTAACAAAATCACAAAAATAAAAATGCTGTGAATACCTACAGTACGTTCCAGTTAGTCAAGCCTCTTTTTGTTCGCGCGTACGCCAATGCTATGTGCAGCATCCCACCTCTCGCCCAATTGTACGATACGAAATACAAACAAAATATTCAACCTATCTACGATCTGCAATAGTTTAAGAGAGAAGATTTAATACTAGGAAGGGAATATTCTGTAATATTAATTAAAATCATAACAAAGGACGCGGAATGGTTTATGCAAGGCATTAGTTCAGCAATACTTAAGTGATAAAGGCCTATCATTACGTCTTAGTCTGGTTCGAGTTGAGAAATTTCAATGGCTTACTATTACAAAGCCTTTTTCGAAATACCGATATGTCCGGAGTAATGAGACAAGCAAAAATTTAACATGTGTGTCATGAGATTAAATTAAATAAACAAGTTGGACTTTAATTTCATTGAACCTAAGTTAGACATAGCTATATGTGTTAACCAATTAATTCGACTGGAAACAATCTGAAATCTTCATTTGTCAAAGTGAAGTTTCATATTTCTTTTTCATGCAATAGACAAACAAATTCTAAAGTATCGGCAGCCGCAAAATCTTGTTGCTCTGCGTATTTCATACACTTGCGAAAAGAATATTTGTATAACTACAGATGGCGAAACTCTTGTACATTGATCTTCATTTTCAACAGAAATGTTGATAGCGATATTTTTTGTCATGTAGTTCATTACTAAATGGTTGAACAGCCACAGGATTGTTTGATAGAATTTCTTAAAATGTGGCGGGAAAGGAAATTTCATATTGTGAGCGAAAATTATTAAGCCATTTGTTTCTAGTCATAAATTTAGCATGAAGATATAATTTTCTTCACAAAAAGGTTTCGCCTTTTCACTAAAGATTTCGAAGTAAATCGGTAAATGTTGTTGTCGTTTATTTGAAAACCAATTATATAGACGCTCTTCCATTAAGTGGTATTCAGCATGGTTTTTCGTTTCATCAAACTATTTTCTGTTCTAGCTATTAACTAGGTATAATAATTATTTGTTATACATTAACAATAATTTCATACTCTTACCTTTTAATCTGTAATATATTTGATTTAAGATCAGAAATTGGAGATGTTCTTTTGATATTGAATTTACACATTTCGTAATTACCTTGATTTTTCAACTGTTAAGTATTATATCTCAAAATAGAATACAAAAAATGAATAAAAGAAATTTTTGGGTAGGCGAAAAATAGCAGGTTCCAAGTTACAGCGACTTGATTAAGAGCATATCCGACTTAATTGTGTGAACTACCGATATCCTACATTGTAATTTAATAAATTAATATTATTTGCATATCCAAAGTGGAATCTAGTGTTATGGATTTAATGGGTACTCTAAAGAGTTTGAGGAACGATATTAAAAAACTTGATTGACATTTAAAGCTTGTTCAATGGTATCTGATAAATCTAAATTTAAATACTAATTAATCGCAAGTCTGTTTTTGCTCTTTTTGTGTTTCATTTTTCATTCCAAACCGCCGTTTTGGAATTTATCGATTGTACCGGAAACTGACAAGCTCTGATAAATGTCTCAAGACTCTTTCTTTTTCTGATATTTTTGGGTGACGGTTCGCTATAACTTTTGTCTGTATAAAAATCGGGAAATATTAACATAATCATTTTGTTTTAGCTGTTGGAACCATCCATATTTAAACATGCCTCCTAAGTTTGATCCCACGGAAGTTAAATTAGGTACTTATATCATTTAAACTTCAATTCAAAGATTTAGTTAAATTAATCTTAATATGTAAATATATAAATATTTTAGTTTACTTGCGCTGTGTGGGTGGCGAGGTTGGGGCTACTTCATCATTAGCTCCTAAAATTGGTCCTCTTGGATTGGTAAGCATAAAAATGTATTGTTTTTATAAAGCTAATTATCGTTATAGTCTCCCAAAAAAGTAGGTGACGATATCGCAAAGGCTACTTCTGACTGGAAAGGTTTAAAAATTACGGTATGCCTTACAATACAAAATAGGCAGGCAACTATATCTGTGGTTCCATCGGCTGCTTCCTTAATTATTAAGGCGTTGAAAGAACCTCCACGTGACAGGAAAAAACAAAAAAATAGTAAGTTTATCAAATAATGACTCCATGACTCCATCACAATTTGAAGTCAATGTAGACTCAATAGAGTAAGTATGCAGTGGGCCTAACAAACAACATTTAATAAAAAAAAGTATAGAAATCGTAGCCACAACAAAAACAATATATATATATATATATATATATTCCATCCGTATCTAATGAATTAATTTAGGTATAATAATCAAATTTAAAAATTCTACGCTTTCAAATTATTCGAACTTAAATTGAAATATCCTTGACATCACATCAAAAATGTATATATGCGAAACTAAATGTATAGTATTAATTTGTATTCATAACAAACATAGGAGATTGGTTTTTAATATTTTGTAGGATAGCGCTTTTGTTTAATAACCGGATTTAGTCTCGAGATCATTGATTTTACCAAAGAGTCATTGTAACCGTAGATGATGTATTCTCCAACTCTTTCAACAGGAATTTTCATTTCATCCTTGCTGTTGATTTCTTATTTTCTAATTTGGCGTTGAGGTGGTTCCACAAATGCTTTATGGGGTTAATATCAGGACGCAGGTGGTGTTTTGAGCTGGTTTTCTGGTTTTATAAAGTAGCCACTCTTTTAAAGTGGTAGTGTGCTTGAGGTCGTTGTCTTGATGAAAGACAAACGACTTTCTTCAAGACCAATTTTCGACACACTTTCATGTAAAGGATTTTTTTAAATGCCAAAATATCCAAATCAATTTATAGTGTCATCAATAAACGCGGGCTTACCGGCTTGTACCTAAACAAACACGAATCCTCATCGTGTTTCACTGTGCCTTTCAAATTAATTCTCCGGTTGAAACTCAGAATTGACATTTCGCGATACATTGGCTCGTTCTTCGGATCTGAAAAAATTACAGGTGCCAGAATCTTTCATCAGTTGTTTCATATTGTTTCGTGAATACAATTTCGTTTCATTCGGTTTGCTTCGCTTATAAAGGGCTTTTTAGGCATGCTAAGCGGTATTCGGCAGTGTGCAGAACCTGCCGAATTGTTTCAGGATTGCAGACTTTTCCAACTTCATTTTCAATCTCTGATTGTATCTTCGCAACGGATTTTTTTGAATTCTGAACGTTGCGTACAATTAAACGTTCTTTTGAAGGTGGAAGTGAAGTGCTTCCTTAATTTTTATACTCTCCGATGATATTTTGTACTGTTACATTTTCTGCTTAGGATTCTTCTCTTTGTGCAATTTCATAGTCAAATCTTTCAAGTCCTTCCAATTCAGATTTGTTTTGTTATTGTAATGTAATTGATAGTTTCTATAGTGACGAAAAAGACTGAAAAGAAGAAATATCATTTGCTACCCCGTAAGTATAGATAGTATAGTAATTGTGTCCACTCACTGCATACTAACTTTATTGAGAGACTGTATAACGATTAAAAAATTCTTTGACGTACTTGTATTGGGTTCATAACTTAATCTTTCAAATTGCATTTTATATTTGAGTATTAAAATCTTGTTTGTGTGTAAGAAGTGAGGGGGAATTGTGGTGTTTTTTATGCCATGAAAGATGGTAAGATATTTTTGGCCACGCTCATGATTACTCGTTTACACTGAATATCTTTTTTGGCCCCAAGCATTCCCGGCCCTAAAAATTACAGACAGAAACATACATATATTTTTTAAATTAAAATTTTGGTTTAGTTTGTCCTAAAGCATATGGGCATTTCCGTTATATCGAACGTGATCGTCGTACACATTTAAAATTATATAAAAAAAAGATTTTTCTTTCATATGTTTCAACATATGTATTGTTTTATGTATTTTAACTTTATTTAATAATTAATTAACAAATTGAGTACTATATAAAAAAAGCTGAAACAAAACAAAATTGAAAAAATTGCTTAACAGAATACGCAGTTCGAGCTGCTATTATTTGGCGTCTATTGCCAGAAAATATATGTAAATTCTTGATGCTACATTTTTTAAATCGTCAAGAATTTTCTGTTTTTTGGACTTCCCCACCCAACATCCCTCATTCGGTCCAAGTGTGAACAAACACAGGTAAAAGTAATATAGACTTGTACTTTGGTATGTGTACATAGATTTTAATGATATGGTTAGGTCCTGAAAATCTCATACGACCACACTTTCAGTTTAGAAGTTATACAAGAATTTATTGTCCTCAGTGGGGACCAAGCGCAGCCACTGAGTAAAAATGTGCAGCTTGCGCAGTTTATATGTAATTTTGTGTATGTATGTTTAACTGCAAGGGTGTTAAAATGTCTTCAACGACAGCTCGCAGATGGATTCAGGGTATCTCCTAGTCGAGCACTCCCAGGGTATCTCTCTTGCTTTGCTTTAATTGAGGCTTCCTTTTGCACAATTATTTCAATAATTACAAACATATTCATCTGAGTTCGACCACAATTGATCAAACTAATTTGTTTTATTTCGACGCACTGCAAGATAATAAAATGTTTTGTGTTAAAATAAAAAGCGTTTTTAATGACATCTAACTCGAAAACATTTAGTTTGATCTGGTTTATTTTAGAATAAGGAGGGGTTATCGATTTTTTCATTTTTCTAAATTTAATATTAATACTTGTAGTTTAGTTTATAAATTCATGGATACAAAAAAACGCAATGCAAATACTACGGACTTTGGCTTTGGTTTATACATATATTTGAATGCTCTTATTACGAGTACAAATTTCATAAAAATCATGCTCTTAGTTTAAAATTTATTCACGAATTTACTTTTCATAATGGTGGCCAAGTGCAGCGGCTGAGACACGCACTGCCTGCGGCGTGAATGTGTGTGTGTGATTTTGTGTATGTGTGTATGAATGAAAGAGGGCTGATATGGGAAGTATATGTGTATGTGAACACAGGGTTTTGGGTACTTGTGTTTTAATGTTTTTTGGTACCCAGAAGATAGCCGCCCTTTCACTTTTGTTCTATGACTGACATAACTTTCATATGATAATGTAAATTGATTTTATTTTTCAGTTAAGCACAGTGGAAATATCTCTTTCGACGATATTTTAGCTGTCGCACGTACAATGCGACCGAGGTCAATGGCTCGTGAGCTAAAAGGAACCTGCAAGGAAGTTCTTGGTACCGCCCAGAGTGTTGGATGCACTGTTGATGGAAAACATCCTCATGATGTTATTGACGAACTAAATGATGGATCCATTGAAGTCCCTGCTGAATAAATATATATATTGGAAAATAATAAATAAAACTAACGTTTTACAATCAGCAAAATAATGTTAAAATGATTTATAATTTTATGTGGTATGTTATTTAAAAATTCACAATATCACAAGACGTTTAAAACGGATATTCCCAGAAGAACGAAGGTTGCAAACCGGGTTGGAGCCGAACCGGTTTGAACCCGGATCATCCTTTTTTTTAAACTTAGGAACCGAATTTTGAACCGAACCCATTTGAAGAAAGAGCCGAACCTAAACCCGAATCAAAACATATTTATAAAAAATTGTTTGGCTCATAATGTTTCTTAATTTTAAATATTTATTTACACAGAGAGGACTAAAGGACGCATACGCGGTTAATACTGTTATATTTATGGCGGGCATGAGATGCAGGTGGTCCGCGAAAGTAAATTCAAACGCGGCAAATTTGCCATGGGATGCAACAAGAAAGCTCTATAAAACAACAACAGTTCCTCTTGTTTTCTGTCTTGTTTTAATATTCTACGCTGCTTTTGTGCTGAGAGGATGACATAGGCAATTTCGGGGGAAAAGGGTTACATCAGCCATACTAACGTCGGCTGGACTTGTAGCGTATATTGTTTTGATATTTTGCGTTGCTTCTGTGCTGAGATCAAGACATCGGTAACTTCGGGGGAGCGGGATAACAACCACAGCAATTTCGGCTGAATTTGTTGTAATCGGTAAAGAAACTGAGTTCTTGGGAGAGGGGCGCGGAGCTTCAGGACAAGAGACAGAAACTATTTCGTTGTATGCCTTGATTCTTCGGCGCAGTGCTGTTGTAGCTAAACCTTCCGCTCAAAACTGGAAAATTATAAAAATTGGCCGCCCTGCTGCAAATAGAAACCAATACAAGAAGAAGAAGACATATGTTTGCGACTTTGCAAAGTACAACAGTAGATGCGCGCATAGACAATAGGACGTTGCGTTTTCATTTTGTGTTTGCATCACGCGGGAAAAATTTGCTATAACCCCGTATGCGTCTGAATTCCGCTCCTTATACTTTATTTCTATGATCTATACATATGTATGTAAGCATGTTGTAGCAAGCGCCTAACGATTTTTTGTCATACAACTGGCGTTATCAATTTACAAAGCGAGAATCGTTTCTTGGAAGCAGTGGGCAAAAGAGTTAATGAATTTTGAGTTTTGTTTGTGAAGAAATTATGAAACATAAAATAAGGGCGCTGAACCCAGGTTCCAACCAAAACCTGGGTTCATGAATCTGAAAAACCAGGTGAACCGAACCCAAAGGTAAAAAATGGGTTCGAACCGTGAACCGAACCAGCGAAATTTATTTTTGGGTTTCAGCCCTAAAAAAAACTGCCATCAAGACTACACATACCAAGAAGGCACAGGTTACGGCCCAACCAATCTCCACTGTCCATCCGTCTGTCCGGATGAACGCAATATTTTTCGGCGCTGTTGAAGATGGAGACTTGAAATTATGGTTTTATTCTTGTTGTTATCTGCCTCTCCAAATTTGGTATGCAGATTGCGTGATTGGTGACCTCTCCAAAAAATTGATATCCCCGCCACGCCCACTAGAACGCCCTCCAGCGCCCGCCTTAAAAATCGGAATTTTCTATATCTCCCACAGTTTTTGAGCTAGAGGCAATATGGAATATATATTACAGGCTGCGACAGAGGGTCGCATGTCACAGTTACTCACGGTCACAAGCCGAACTAGTAGGAATGTGGAATGTGAAGCAAAACAGGAGGATAATAGCGATCATCAACTATTGCTCAAATAACTAGAAGAAAAAATGTGCGTTAAAAATGAGTATGCGATTTAAGTACACCTTACTACGCTGCCCCTCGATCCAAACTTTGAATGCGTAACACCACAACAGGCAGTCGTCTGGCAAGCACTGCACAGGGATCTGCGCATCTTTGGTGGAGACCCCAAGGAATGGCTGCCAAAAAATATAATCCGGTTGCAAAAGTGCTTTAAAGGTAAGGCACTAGAGTTGCGAGATAGCCTTATGCTTCCGAACACTCTACCGGACGTTATGCCGATGCTCAAAATGTACTTCGGCCACCCGAAACATATAATAAAAGTGCTTATACAGAATGTGCGAAATCTACCCTCACCGAAGGGCAAGCTTGCGCGATTATTTGAGTTTGCCCTTACAGTCAAAAACAATCATACATACTTGTCAGCTTGGTTTGAATAATCCAATACACTCAAGGGATTTGCTCATATTGCCCAAACTTACGATATTATGCAGATTGGCTGTTTGAACTTGCAGATGTAGCGTGCCAAGTTTCCGCTCCGGCATTAATAACTATAAACGAAAATAATAATACACACCGAGATAGTCTGATAGAAGCTAATTTGGATGACCCGCAGCGTCATCCACCATGCCCCATATGCGACAGGTTACATTGAGGCACCAGATGCGATATTTTCAAACCTATGTCCATAGTGGATCGATGGGAGACTACCAAGAATGACACCTGTGTAGCCAGAGTCTTATACAGCACTCACAGACATGCTTGCATCACAACAACAGGGAAAGTTGAAATCCATCAGGGTCAACGCATTTATAGATGAGGAGGAGGACGTAGCCATCGAACTAGGCGAAGATGGTATCGCCATACCTTTATGCAACAGTTGGACGGGAGAAGTAAAAAGCAAGAGACCCAATTAAGGAGACTTACTCTCAAAATATCCAGTAAAACTTTAAACTTCAGTTTAAACGATTTACACACCATTAAAAGGCTGGAATGTCTGCCGAGACAATAATGACGAACCAAGTTAAGGTGTAGTATGCGTACCTAAAAGGTCTGCGTCTACAAAGCTACGTAATAGCAGTACCCACAATAATAATTCGAGTGAACAACCCAAATATATTAGTCTCGCTGAAAATATGTGAAGGCAAATGCTAACAGACAATTGCTGCCAAAACCAGGTTGAGCTGGACAGTGTACTGAAGTTCGCTCAAAAGTGCAGGCAAAGTTTACCTGAAGAGATGGGAGTGCGATCGGGATCTTCATGAACTAGTAAAATATCATATGCTCTTGACAGCGGCCCACAAGCCGCCGCTGACATCAACAAGCAAATAAGAAATCTCATCGAACAAGGCTGAGCCAAAAAGCTTAGCGCAAAAGCCACCGCCAACAGCACCAAAAATGTATGGTATCTGCCAATATTTACAGTTCGCAATCAACACAAACCAGACAAGGTCAGGCTAGTATAGGATACAGCAGCCAAGTCCTCAGGAATACCGACTATTTGATGAAGTGCCCTGATCGGCTAGTGCCTCCCAATCACATAATGTACAACTTCAGTATTATGGTATATGTGGAGACATCGCCGAAACGTTTAATCGTATCTCTGAGCTTGCTGTGGACGCCAGACCACACAAACAATATGAAGTCAACATACTGCAGTGAACGGATTCCAAAACCGTTGCATGGCTGGCAGGAGATCCGCTGCGATATCAGCAGTTTGTTATGTTCACAGTGGCAGAAATCACTGAACTCATAAACGCTTAAGACTGGAGATGGGTCGTTACCAGGTGCCAACGGGGAGCAATGGTTCAATGGACTCAAATTTGTAAGTTGCCACCAGCTGAGTGGCCAACAACAGCCGTTGGTCGCTCGTAGTGGATGCATCGCAGCCAAATTTCTTGTACTTCTCACATTGGAGCCGATTGAACCGAACAGTTGCATATTGGCTCATTTACAAAGGGAAGCGACTCAACAAGATCCGAAAAATAAACGGAACAACCCTGCGCCCAGAGGTTCCCATATCGAACTTTCCAACTAGCAAATTACGTAGACGTTTATGCCGCCCCAAAACAAGTACAATTAGTTTGCTGCAACAGCCAACTGCGGAAACTGTTACTGTATATCGACGATGACTGCGTGTCTAAGTGGCCGCTAGGTGCTACTCGATTATTTCAATGGATCTCATCGAAATATCGCGCAGACATTGGGCAACAAAATTGTTAATTCGTTATTGTCACAGCAAGTATTAACATATCAGCCATGAAACTACAATAAATGAGGTGAGATAAAAATACTTAATTCCAAAATTACGAGACTCCCGATCGTGTAATTTACGAAATGATCAACCGGTGCCGCCACTGATGGCAATCCACAGCACGGTTGAAAGCATTCAAGCCAGATTTTACATATATTGGCGTGGACTACTTCGGGTCGCTTAAGGTCATGGATGGATAAAAGGTTCTAAAGTGGTGGGGCAAGCTCAACATGTGTCGGACGTGTCTTTACATCGCTCGTCGCGCTCGTTTTTTTATAATTTGTAAGAAGTGAGTGTTAAAGAAATTCATAAAACATAAAACATAAGTAAGGGGCTCTAGTCGAGCGCGCCCGACTACGGGGTATCCAGAACCCTGTCTTTACATACATTTCAACTCCCGTTGCACTTGGCCCCCACTATTGTGGCAAACAACAACATAACATAACATTAACATAACACTAGATGCTCATAGACAAACAATCAGCACACAATGAATTACACTACTCTCACACTCGCTATCTAACACGAATGATAAAAGACTGGAAGAGAATAAGACTGTGAGAGAAAAGAGAAAGAGTTAGTCGTGTACCAGTGGTTGAAGAATAAAGCTGTGATAGAAACGCATTCTTGGTGTTCTTATTTGGAGTCCCGTACAACCCTACTACAATTCAGAAGTGGTCCTAATCCACACACCTACTTACGTACTTCAAGCCATATCATGGAAAATAATAAACCAATGAAAAAAATAGACCAATTCTCAGTCATCCAGTTAAAAAACTGGCTGGTGGCTTTGCAACAACCAACTACAGGTCCCAAGGCCGAGTTGATTACGCGAATCTACGCAATTGTCTCGAAAAGAAGCGGCACCAAAGAATCAAATTTAGTTCAAAATGCGCGAAAGGTACGCATGTAACGAATATTTCGGATTTTGGATACTTCGCCTCATATATGCGAAAATGCAAATAAAAAGCAATTCAAGATGTGTTTACATGAGTGTGTGTGTATGTGTATATGTGATTCTGTGTATGTGTGAAAGAATGCAAGGAGACTGATATGTATAAAAACACAGGGTCCAGGGAAGCCCCCAGTCAGGTGTTCCCGACTGGACCCTTTTTACAAGTTTTCTGCTGCTGTGTTACTATGCTCGAGTATAATTTCTTATGAATAGCCGTTGCATCGAGTTCAAGAGTTCATGTATGTTCCGCGCGCAATACAGATGAACATTGAAGCACCCATATGACAGCTCGCTCTCGGTATGTCTGTCTCTCACTCTCTCTGCGTACTTTAAAAGTTAACATGGATCTGCCACCCGGGTTGCAACTATCAATAGTTACGCACCCCATGCAACAAGTTTTCCGGTTTCGAGGGATTATTTTATTGATTGCAAAATCAATCACATACGTAAAACTTCCTAAATCTGCAAGCTTTTGTGTACATTTATTCAAAAACTGTGTTCTTCGATCGATATGGTCGATGACAGCTATGTAATTAACTGTCCACATACAACAAGTCGTGAATGTATACTGGCTCCTGCACGTATCTTTGCCAAATTTTTGGAATTTTTACCAAATTTTCTCCACATGCTTTAATAAACGCGGTTAATGATCTTATTTAAATTTCCCGCGATTAACAAAAGCAATTATGAGTGAGCATATTGAATTCTAGCTTTTATAGTTTCTGTGATAAGCTCAAAAAACCGGGTGAAAAAACCGATAGTTATCGATAATAAGAAAACAAGACGAGTTAAGAAGATATCGGCGCGTTCATATATACTGACGGGTAGACATGGCTAGATCGACTCGGCTATTGATGCTGATCAAGAATGGACATAATTCATAAAGTATGCGGAGACCCTCCTTCTGCCTGTTACATACATGTGCACAAAACTGTTATGCCGTTTTTAAACAATTTTGATAGGTTCGGAGTAAAAAAATACACCGGACACATCAAGCACTGCATTTATGCAATAATTTCACAAAAACGGTGTTACTTATAAGCCTATTATTAGTTTTATTGCGGACTAACTTCTTACAGTGATAATGAGATGCGAATGCATAAATGAGAATACACATTGCGTTGTAATCAGGCTAATCAAATATATTTCCAACACTCCTTCTCAACGCATGTTGTTTACTTTTAAAAAATTCAATTAAAAGTATATTCATTAATGCATACCCATCATGTCTATAAATTTCTTATGCTTCAATTTACTAAGGTTTTTAGTTAGAACATCAGCAACCGTTTCTTCAGTTGGTACATATTTTACTTCAATAACACTGTTCTTAACCATTTCTCTTACATGATGATATTTTGTCAATGTGTTTACTTCGCGCATGAAACTTAGAGTTTTTAGCCAAGCATTGCGCACTCTGATTGTCGCTGAACACTTTCATTACATGGCCACTACCCAAGCCAATTTCATTCATGGGCTTACAAATACATGCGCCTCTTTTGCAGCTGTTGAGAGTGCAACATACTCTGCTTCAGTGCTGCTTAATGCCACGTACTCAGTACACTTTGCTTCTTACTCTCCCATGAAAATAATGCTCCTGCTGCATAGAACGCCCAGCCACTGAAGGATTTCCTATCCGCGCTGTCTCTAGACCAATTTGCATCGACATATTATTGTCGCATTTAACTTGACATCCTGCTTCTAAGGGTATAGCATTAGTTTTACAGTTTTGCATACCATACTCACACAGCAGAGCTTCTATATACTGCTTATGACTAATAGAGATGTCGCCCGCTCAATTTCCATTTCAAGGAAATACTTAGTTGACTACCGTCAACCAATTCGAACTCGTTCGCGATCAGAGTCTTTACACAGTTGAGATCTTCTTTGAATGAGCTTGCCACGATTAGATCGTCAACGTATACAACGATAATGTCCAGTTTAATATTATTTCGACGCGTATACAGACATGGCTCACTGGCGCAGGGAATAAAACAAATCATCAGTAGCACGGTATTTAATTTTTCGTTCCATTCCCAGCCACTTTGCTTCAGGCCGTAGAGACTTTTGTGCAGCTTTACTACACGCCCAGGGTGGTCACCATCGACAAATCCCTCTGGTTGACGCCCTGGCCGACCAGTATACACGTACTTTGGCCGTCCAGGCCCCCAATTGCTGTGGGCGGCGTACACATCAGCTGTTTGTGCCATTCCTTCTAAACGTTGCTCGGGGTTTTGTTGTTTCCCATCAAAGTCTTCTACAGCATTTGCATGACCCTTGGATTGGTCACCATCCACAGGATATGTATGATCATGCTAGATCTTTTGCAGCGGAACTTCAATGTTAGATGCCGCATGATCGACGTTCACGTTGTTATCTGCAAAATTCTCATTAAGGAATATAACATCACGTGCTATGATTACCCTTCTTGAACTTGGATTGTACAATCGATTCGCCTTGGCTGTCTCTGAATAGCCAACCATTACGCTCATTTCACCCTTTGAGGAAAATTTCTTGCTTTGCGTGTTGTTGAGTACGATGGCTTTCGTGCCGAAAAATCGCAGGTGGTTTACAAATGGTTTTTTCCCAGACCATGACTCAAAGGGTGTCATATCTATTAAGCATAAAGTTTCAGACCGATTTCGTAAAAACCTTCAGCCCAGAATTCTTCATTCAGGTCTGCGTTCAGTAGCATGCTCCTCGCCATTTCCACTAATGTTCTATTTGCGCGTTCTGCCACACCGTTTTGTTGTGGTGTATGTGGCACAGTTAGCTGCCTTTTAATGCCATTGGCAATCAAATAATTTTCAAAATCGCCACTCAAATATTCGCGACCATTGTCACTTCTGAGACATTTAATCTGCTTTCCAGTTTCTTTCTCTGATTGTGTTTTATATTCTTTGAATTTCTCAAATATCTCACTCCGGTTTTTCATAAAACATACATGCACATGCCTCGATTAATCATCAATAAATGTGGCAAAATAACGTGCACCACCAGCCACCATTGGGCCAGAAATGTCGGTATGTACTAAATCTAGCACATCTCTAGCACGACTATTTGATTTCTTCGGAAACAGTTTTACGCATATTTAACACCTAGCGCAAGTTTCACACACATGGTCTTTAAAATCAACGGATAGATTTTCTTTTAAGCCATGGACTAAACCATTCTTGACCATTTTTTCTAGGCTTGCAAAATTTAAGTGACCGAAACATTTATGCCACATAAGTGTGTGTGTTAAATTCGCTTGTGCTCCAAAACATTTATTGTCATTTCACTTGATTAAAAATAAATCATCTTGCTCTCTAGCAATCAATACCACATTGTTTTGGCGATTTATTATGCACGCGCTTTTCTTATTAAATTTTACATTAAATCCCTTTTGGATCACTTTCGCAAGTGAAATGAAGTTGCATTGCAGGTCTTTTACATATAGCACATCTAACAAATCAAATGTGCTATTTTGCCATTTCAAACGTACTGTACCACGACCGCTTGATTCTATAACATTATTCCCTGCCAAAGCAATTATTTTTATTTGCTTTTCAAATTGTGTAAAATACGATCGCTCTGTGCACATGTGCGCCGTGGTTCCACTATCGAGATACCATACATTTTTTGCAAAAATGCTGCCGTGATGTGCCGTTGCTGCAAACACAGAGTAAGATTTCTCATTGCTCTTTTTCTTTTCAGAGTCTCTCTTCTTCGATTCTATATTTTCTGCGCTGTTTTTTGCTCCACAACTTGCCGCAATATGTCCATGACGTCCACTTGACCAGCAACCAGCCCTTTTTGCTCTTTTTTGGTGTGCGTTCTGTTTACCGTTGTTTGCTTTGCCTGCTCGATTGTCCACTCGAGCCGTGAACATTTTCTGTTCTTCATTCACATCTGTGTCCTCTTTACGCATTTCGTATTCTTCTAGCAATTTTATTTTCGGCGATCTTAGCGATAGGAACGTATCACGTGTTTCTATTGCTATTACGAAATTTTCAAAGGCTTCAGTTAAACTAGACAACAGCAAAATGGACAGACATTCCTCAGACATTCTAATATTACCAATCTCAGACAACTTTTCTATCAAATTTGTAAATTTGTTTGTGTGCATTACCATACTATCCGAATCCGCCATTTTTATGTGCAACAACTGCTTTAACAAAGTTACGCATAGCATGACGTTTGGCTATTCTTAATATTGTTTATCCGTGAAGGCGTTATGCACAGCATACGACTTGCAAGAGCCTTTTGGTCTTTTACATCAAATGCCGCCTTCTGTTCAGTAGTATCATTTCCGTTCTTGACCACGCGGCCGCACACAGCGCCCCACAGATCAGCATATATTAGCACGCTTTTCATCTGTATGGCCCAAGAATTATAATTCTGATCGTCTAATTCCTCAACCGTCTGCATTGTGAATCTCATTTTTTCACGTTCAATAATTACTTGTCCAAAAATAGTCTAGAATGTTCGTTCACATTCACATTACAAGTAACGGTAAATCACTAACAATCCGACGATCTTTTCGACTCACGATTGCCTGGGCCCATAACCTATTCGTTATAAGTTTTATTGCGGACTAACTTCGGTTGCCGAATGTAAAACTGCACGCAGGCAGACGAATTACAAGTGCATAAGAGAAGAACAAGTTGAGTGAGTTGCTCGCAGGCAACAGCGAATTATATCTAAAAGGAATTGCTCATAGGCAACGATTACTTACAGTGATAATGAGATGCGAATGCATAAATGAGAATAGACACATTGCGTTGTAATCAGGCTAATCAAATATATATCCAACACTTATATACTGTAATAATGATCAGAGCATAAATACACATACAATCTGATATCAATACATTAACTCAGATCGTTTTTATGATAAAGTTATCAATATGGCTCAAATAAAATGTAATGTCTAGATAACAACCGCCTAAACGAAGCGTCCGTTCGTTTCCATTTTTTATGAGAACTGTTTGCCGATTGAATATCAACATAGCACAGAAAATAATAATTGCCAATTGAATTATTTTTTATTGTTCTTTTGAATGGTTGTCATTAAAACAGAATTGGTTCAATCAAATATGTTTCTTGCACTTGGTCCAAACAAAACTGAACACATAGTTGGAAGAATAGACGGGAAACCGAGGTGGTGAAGACATATGTATCTTGCGAAATAAACGTTGGTGGAAACGTCGCATTTGTATTATAACGTGATTATACATAATATAATATTCATCGTGAGAATATGCTCCTTCACCCTAATAATATACTTGTAAGTGGTTCGTTAATATCGGTCATCTCTATTAACTAACCAACAGATAACAAAACTAAGTTTATTTTTGTGGAAGCTCGGGCTTCAACAAATTGTTTGGTACAAGCCATTTGATAGATTTTTATTGGTGTTTAATAAATATGGTATCAATTCTTTACTAATTTAGTGTATCTGTCGAATAAAAACGTATATATTTGCGGTGACATTGCTATTTATTGTGGCTTACGTATTGATTTTAAACAAAACTTAAACGCACAATAGACATATCTACATATATGAGGAACCAACGGTAAAAACAATGCACTCTCAAGGACAGGGTCAACAAACGCAGCAGCATTCTACGACACATTCCCTTCTGCAACAGCAAAATCATTTACCTAACAACAATGTAGTTGGGAAACCTAACGAACACCAATCTCTGTCAACCGTGGGTAAGCGGAATATTTTAATACTCGTACATATATTTTATATGAATGCATTAACCAAGTGTGAATGTGAACAGAATAAATTTATATTGGAATAATTCTTCAACACACATATGTAGAACGCTTAAGTTGCGTCAGTTTGTTATTTTTTTATGGTTAATTTTTATTCCCTGTACCAATATTGATAGTTAAAAACTGTTTGTGTGATCGGCTGTTCGTCTGTATGTATGAATTCGTCGATCTCAGTGAACATTAGAGGTAGACTTTTAATTTTGAATATATGATCCTGATACCTTACGCAGATTAACATATTTAAGCATATAGGAGCTAGAGGACACGGATATATATATATTTGGTTTCTCCAATGTCAGACTTCCTTTATTTGTGTGTAAAAGCAATTTTGTTTGACGACTGATGAGTATGAGACCTAAAACTTGGAATATATACATATTTGAATTTATCCGCGTTAAATAAAGTGTGATGTTTGGGCTTCCCACAGTTAAAGAACAAAAGTTCCCAAGGTCGTAAGCATCGAACTATAAACACCGTAAGTATTTAAGAATGAATTTACCATAGTATGGTATGAGAGAAGTACATTCAATGTGGGGTCTTATCCCCCATACCAGACTATTTATTTTTAAATTCTACTACTATTAATTTCTTATATCTTAACGAAACTTAGCAATCGTAAATCTTAATATGGTGCTAACATATAAGCAAAATATCAATATCGCATTACTAACAGTATTAAGATCCCATTGAAACGATCGTTCGAAAAATGGGTTTTGTATTATATATATTTTACATTTTTTATACGCGTTCACGAAGTGAAGAGTATATTGAGTTTGTGCAATGTTCATCTGTCCGTATGAACACATTTTTTACGCCGCTTTAAATATACGTATACACGAGTTAAAGTGTTAGCTATGCCAACTGGGAGTGTGGTAATTCGATAAAATCGATCTATCTTCCTCAGTTTTAAACTAGATACAAAATGTTTATTCCCTGCACCCATTGAAAATGTGTAAAAAATGTTAGTGATTGTGTGCAAATGCATGTAACAGGCAGAAGGAAGCATCTCCGATCAAGTATGTATATTCTTAAGCATCATCACTAGAGTCGATTTAACGCTGTTCGTTTGTCTGCATGAACGCATCAATTTCGGAGATTACAAAAGCTTATCGATAATTATCTGTTTTATGACCATATATTGAAACTAGAAGAGCTAGATCCACCAAAATGGTTGCGCGAAGCATACGCAGGGGAGGAATTTGCCCCATATCTGCAAAAATAAAAATAAAAAAACATCGGACTTGGGCTTTGGTACATAAATTTCAATTCTCATGTTATGACCTGAAAATTTCATCAAGATTATGCTCTTAGTTTAGAAGTTATTCACGAACTTAACACAGATTGCGGTATGAATTTTGTGTGTGTATGTGTGAGATTTTGTGTATGTCTGGACTGAAATGAATAAAAACACTATGTTTAACGTATCCACTAGTCAGGAGTGCCCGACTAGAGCCTCCTCTCGTGTTTGGTGTTTACTTGGTTTTCTTCCGCTGCACCGTCTGTCGCTCAAACTCTGTATCTCAGTTCTGTTAACATCTTTGGTATTAGCCACCTCCGCTGCTTCTGTTAATTTAGTACGCATACTTGCGCCATTTTGTGGGGGACGCTTCGACGAAGCTTAGATGGTTACACTTCGCTTAAACTGGTGGCGTATCAAATCGTCGCGATCGTTATAGGCCAGATTTCGCGTCCGACAGTTGGTATCGCGCTCACGTCCATTCCTCCGATTCGTTTTGGCACTGGGGGTCCTAAGCCGAAGCTGGCGAGGAGTTCCAGCATCATCGCTGATGAGGCCTCCTTGGGCGTCGTTAAGAGGGAGATCTCGCCTTTTGTCTGGGCGGCGGCCGATGTGCTATGTTCCAGATGTAGGTAGATGTAGGTCCTATTGCCCTCGCGTGCTGATCGTGATAATTTTCTTACTATCAATAATTATTGGATTATTGACCCAGTTTTGTGAATATGTCTTAGAAACTATAACGCCACCAAATTTGGTAAAAATGTAAAAAAAAACACAATTCAAGTACTACGGACTGGGGCTTTGTTTTGTACATAGATTTCAATGTTCTTGTTAAGCCCTGAAAAATTCATTAATATTATGCTTGTAGTTTGAAGCTATTCACAAATAATTTTCCATAATGGGGGCCAAGCGCAGCAGCTGTCAACTTATTCCTGTCTCCTCTATTAATATGCCTATTCTTACAACCTTGTTTCTTCTAGTTCTGACTTTGTGCCTATCATTTTCCAAACCTCCCTTCTTTCTGCTTTTAATTGTTTAAACTGAAGTAACAAACTGTTGGGGCATTGCCAAACAATCTGTTACCGATTGTATCCCCTGCTCAGCATGGATTTGTAAAGGGTCAGTCAACTACGGTCAGCTTGCTTAAATTCACCTCGCTGGACAATGCTTTCTGGCGAAAAAGCAAACTAATGTCATTTACACCGACTTCAGTAAACTTTTACTGCTGAAACTTGACCATATAGGTTTCCCTTCCTCTCTCCTGGCCTGGATGTCATCTGTTTTAAGAGTATAACCTAAAAAGTTTTACTTAGATCTAAAACCTCCAAACAGTTTCTTGCTATTTCAGGTGTATCAGTTATATCACATGCTTGCATGCTTATGTATATGTAATTCTTTTAGACTTTTAGTTCTTACTAGTTTTATTTATATTTATATTTGTTTTTTACTTTTGACTTTTGTTGACACTCGCTTTATCGACTTAATATATAAATAAACAATATTTTATTTTTATATATTGAACCAACTCACGAAACATAACCATGCCAATTTGTTGCCACCACTATACTAAAATGTTTCTATTGTATGTTTTGGATTGAGTGCAGTACATTGCGCGTCTTACTTGTGTTTTAGTGAAATTCAAGCAAACCCACCTTTGTTTATTCTTGTAGTCAGAATGTTTTTCCAATTCCTCCACACTAAATATCTTTTCTCGATATTGTTTTGGATGTTCTTTCTTTTTAAGGAATTGTATTTTATTTGCTGAATATGCCTTCAATTCTACTTTCATTAGCGAATTCTGAATTGTCCAACTAATGACAAGTGTTTTTAACTCTTTTCTTAGGTCTTGCCCAACTTAACGAATGAATTGCATTTATATTGCATCTTCATCTATTGTTTTGCCCAATTTTTAAAGATTTCTTTTAATTTTTCTTTTTACAATCGCCCACGACCTATGTGCATTTTAATACAAAAACCAACTTCACACGAATTGTATATTTAGCACTTTTCATATATTAAAATTGCGAAATAATAAATATTGTTTTTTAATTCAATATAATAACAAAATTGTATTTTATATTTTTATTCAACCCAAAATCGTGGACACTTAACAAATGGACATACACAGCTCATATTTTTTCCAAAATATGCATAAACCCAGAAGTAAAGTAAAGTTGGTTTCATGTCTAAAATTATACTTATACTTCTAATAATATGTACTTATAAACTTATACTTATAATAATAATATGTTGAAAAGCCTGTCCTTTCTATTATTTTTTCCATGACTATATATATACTTTATCAGTGAAAATATCTGAGTTGGTATTTTTTTTTATTTCCTGAACACATTGAAAATGATTAAAAATGGGTTGAAACAGGCAGAAGGCATAAAGTGTATATATTCTTAATCAGTATCACGAGCAGAGTTGATTTAGCCCTGTCCGTCTGTATGTACGCAGCCATCTAGCAAACTACAACAGCTAAAAACATAAACTTTTCTACTATAAATTATTCAATACCATTACGCAGTTCGAGTTTATCGATTTTCTGGACCGTTTCAATAATATCAATAAAAATCGATTTTAAGACTTGGGTTTTCTTAGGTTTCTTAGCATATCTCATAGACTATAAGACCTGGAGCCACTAAATGTCGTGAAGCATACGCATTCGGATTTTAAATGCGTCCCCTCACTCGCCCCATATATATGACAAACGCAATTATAATACTACATACTATAGCTGCACTTTGCTTTGTACATAGATTTAAATATTCTTATAACGTACTAAAAATTTCATTACGATCATGCTCTTAGTTTGAAAGTCATTCACGAATCTAGTTTCTATAGTGGGGGACAAGAAAAACGCCAGCGTCTGACAAAATTAATTGCGAAATGAGTTTGTGTGTGTATGAATGCCAGGGGGTTCAAATGTATTTAAAGACATGGTTCAGGGTATCACCTAGTCGGGCGCTCCCGACTAGAACCCCTTACTTCTATTGTACTAAGTTTCGTTGTCAGGGTTTGTCGCTATAAATCGCATTGCTAGGAAGTGACATTTGACGTTGTGTTCTATATTTGTTCATAATCTTCCTCTTCTTCTTCTTCTTCTTCCTCTTCTTAAGCGCAGCTGCATGTGCAGTTCTATTGTTAGTTTTATTGCCTGCACCTGCACCTAAGCTTAAAGCTCAGTAATTTTCCACTCTAACAGAATCGACTACCAAGCAGGTCGGTTGGTCACGCCATCGACTCTGGCAGTCAGTCACATTTTCGGCACTGCAAAGTAAAGAACCTTCTAACTCATATGTTCGGTGAAAGTAAATAAATATTTAAAATACAGTCCACTCCTTTGTGTTGCTAATTTCTTAACATAAATTCTGGTCCTTCGAGCCGGATCAGTTACACGTTTGCTTTCGGGACAAATAGAGTTAATTTCTATAACTCTTTAAACGGCGATCTACAGATTTCTCCATTTCTTCATGAGAATTATCTCCGATATTATAATCTTTCGGACGAGCTGCACACATTTCGAGATCAACCCGGTTGCGAAGATCCTGATGAGGACTTTGATACCTATAAGGATAAACAGTTTTCGACATATGCCATATATAGCGAAAGTTTAAAGACTAAAGCTAGTGCCAATAGTGTTTCACAGATTGATCCACCTCAAGACGGTATTCGAATGAACGACACACGAGGCCACGTGGATTTGCACTTTGAGCAAATTAAACTTCCAATGTTTTCTGGAAAATATGAAACTATGAGGGCGAAGGGGAATAATTTGAGCCTGACCGATTGCCAAAGGTTTCATTATCTAAAATCCTATTTATCTGAAGAAGCGCTTGCTTTGGTCAAGCACATTGCCGATACAGATGACAACTATAGTGAAGTTTGGGACAGATTGGTACAACGCTATGACAAAAGAGCTTTTATTATTCGTTCGTTTATAAACAGTTTCCTGACGCTTCCTGGATTTCTGCAACCATCGCAGTATCTTTTCGTAAACTAGCAGATGAAGCCGATGAGGTCATACGTGGATTAAGTGCACTGATGTGTGAAAAACGAGATCCTTGGTTAATATATATTCCTTTGTCAAAACTGTATATCGACACTTGTCAGGCATGGGCTGAGCGTCGTAATTCTGAATCTTCCAAAGTGACCATCAGCCAATTCCTTGAGTTTCACTTTTCTCGAAGCGATACCCTTGAGGCAGGTCAAATGCTACGTCCGCCACAAGGTCGGCGTATAGCTACCACTCATCACGGAGTCACAGATCAATAGCAAAAAGCTCAGCAGAAATGTTCATTCTGTCAGCAACCCCATCAACCCTTCAGATGTAACCAATTTTTGGCTCTGGACGCATCATCTTGTCGAAAATTTCTCAGTACAGCAAAGTTATGTTTCAACTGTCTAAGTCCATCTTGTCGAGTTTGCAACCGCAAACATCATACATTGATTCATGGTGCGTAGCAGCACTCTGGACATGATACTGCTGGCACGCGGATCGCAGCCAACATTCCCTAACTACAGGATCTGTCACTGGCTCACCGGCTAACTCTACTCATCACATACAGATGCGTGGGGTGCACCACGACACACACACACAGAAGAGTGATCTAAGTGATCTTACGCATCACACGCTGGAGAAGATTTCGTACGCAGGTTCGCAAATTCTTTGCCAACCATTCTCGCATCTGTGGTCGACGCCTGGGGCAATACTACGACTTGCCGAGTGCTGCTCGACACAGAATCTTCTATCACTTTGGCGACGGAATCATTTACTGTTACTGTGTAACCGAGGTGTACGATAATGACAGCATTAGAAATCTAATCAATTTAATCATTTCCGTACATATTATACAGAGAATCATCCGAAGTTTCACCGACAACTTTATTTGGTTATCAAAAAAATGAAAATCCCAAATCATTAGAAATCAAATCAATTTAATCATTCACATAGCTATTAAACACAGAAACATCCTAGGTTTCACCGACAACTTTATTTGATCATCTAAAAAATATTGATCCCAAATCATTTCTTTAGAAAAACGTTTATTTTTATAATAACATTATAAAGGTCAAAACAAACTAGTAGGGGTGTTGTTGTTGGGTGTAACTGACTGCGCAATATTTCTTCATAGTGTAATAACAATCGTGCACGGTCTTAATTATTATTGTTGTATTGCAAAAATGTTAATTGTTGTAATTTTTGGAGGTGGAAATGGGCGTGGCCCCAAATTTTTGGGTTCTCATTTTCCGTGCCAAATTTGGTGGGTATAGCTTTAAAATTGTGGAAGATATGGATTTTATCGATTTGATGAATGATCCAATAAACGTATACAAAAAACATTTTATTCGATCTTTAGAGGAGGTCACCAGTAATACTAGCTATCAAAATCAAATGTTTTTTTTTTGTATTTTTTACCAAACCTAGTTTTTCTGATACATATGGCGAAAAACCACTTCAAAAATTTTTCTACGGTGAGATTTTTTTAAAACGTTAAAAATCTGGTATTTTTTATAGCTTTTTTTGTGAGGTTTGCATTATTGATCATTACTCGATAATGCCGTAAATAAATGAGTGACGAAAAAAGAATAATTTTTGTTTCGACTTTTCCCCGAATTTTAAAGTAAAAAAACATAAAAACAATAATGCAAGTTCACCTCCGAAAAAACCACTAAAAAATACCAGACTTTGAAAGTTTAAAAAAAATAGAACAAATTTTAAAACAGTTTTTCGTCATATGGGGCCCCATATGTATCTAAAAAAGTAGGTTTGGATAACAATACAATTTGGGTGTTACCTGTAATCTGTCTGAAAAAGTTGTATGTATCTAACTTTAAAACTAAAATATTTTGATTTTATCGAATTGGCACACCCCCTGTGGGCGAAGCCAACTCATCTTAACACTGTATCTGATGCGGGTAGACACTTATAAGGACATATATTTTAAGTCTAGTTTCAATAGCGGTGGGAAGCGGACAGCAAGACGGAAATTGCACAAACATATCCCCGATATATAAATTAATATTACTAGCTAGTGCGACATATTTCTTTATTATTTCTTAGAATGCTTAGTACCACTGTGTATTAATAATAACGATAAAATAATTTGCATAGTGGTAATAGATTACTACTGCTTTAAGATTAGCAGTCTGAATGTACTTGTTAACAAATTAATAAATACTTTTTAAAAGTACACTAATTTATAAAACTTTTTAATTTAAGGTCTATTGGAGTTAGCGCATCGGGAATACCAAGCCGTAGATTATGAAAACGCAGAAAGGCATTGCATGCAGTTATGGCGACAAGATAGCACCAACACCGGAGTCTTATTACTATTGTCGTCAATTCATTTCCAGTGCAGGCGGCTTGATAAATCTGCACAATTCTCGACATTGGCAATTAAGCAAAATCCGGTGCTTGCAGAAGCGTACAGGTGAGGTTAATTGCACGTTGTTTCAATAGAGTTATGATTTACTCGCTAAAACAAATTTCTTCTGAAGTTACGGTTTTTTTAAGGAAAAAGTACTTAAGTTGTGAAAACCTGAATAGGAGATACTAATCAACCAGTTTTGATTTCAAATACATATTCAATGACTGCCATTCTTCGAATTCCTTCATTATGGGATTTTTGATAATTTAACGAACAACAAAAGTAAAATGCATTTACTGTGAGCAAATATGTAGGCACACTTCTTATGCAAAAACACTTGCATTAAATAATCATCTGGACTTCTGATGCATATATCTTCAGAGCGAAATAATGTGGCTGCACGGTTTACTACGTATGCTGTGTGAAATTCGAAATTTCTACTGTTTTAATTTTCAACACCCAATTCAATGTATTTTGGTAGATATAGAAGCGAACAGCTTCCTACAATAGATAATAATAATAAGTGAATTCGTGTAATATCCGTCGTGTCTAACCTTCTGTCCGTTTGAACGAAATTTTTAATCCATATATCTTTTCGTGTAGCCCAAGAAAACTTAAACTTGTTACTTTTTAAAAAAATTATTAGCTCAAAAGTTTGAACCACTATTTTTGGTACGTAAGTTCCCGTTAGCATACACAGTTCAAGACAATACCTTCCCCTACATGCCCCCACAGTTTTATATTAATCGGAAAAAAAATTAAATGACTTTATTTAAGAAAATAGTGTTTTTATATTGTGGGCTCAGGAAAGAAGTACAGCCGCTTAGTAAAGTGTGCAGCCCGCAAATTTTGTTTGTGTGTATATTGGTTTTGTGCAATGTCCGTCATACTGTCCGTCCATCTGTCCAGATGAATGCATCTTTTTTCGGCGCTATTAAAGATAGAACTTGAAATTTTAAATATATATAATTAAAGTTATCTGCCTCAGACAAAATGTTAAGATTTTTGTGCCACGCCCACTGGGAGGCTGGCAAATCGATAACATGTTGATACACTTCAAAAAGAAATTCGATAAAAGCTCAATATTTCCCACAATATTAAAGTTAGAGTCACCAAATTTGATATGTAGATTGCTAGACAAAAATTTTGTGCCACTCCCACTATAAAGCCCCCAGCCACCCTGCCTCCAGGAATCGCGAAAGCCTATACCCCACAGTTTTAAAGCTAGAGTCACCAAATTATAAAGTTAGATTATAATTTTATAATTTACTTATTAGTGGTCACCTCCTTTAAATGAGGGTACAGAAATTTCTCGACCACGCCCACTCCCGCCCCCGCAAAGTGTATATCTCCTACAATTTCAGAGCTAGCGTCACCAAATTTTAAAGATAGATGGCTGGTCACCCCTTTACAGATACGTAAAAAAATTCCCGGCCATACCCACTGCCACCCCTGCAAATCGCGAATATCTATATCTCCCAAAATTTTAAAGCTAGAGTCACCAAGTTTGGCAGACAGAGTTTGGGTGACCTCCTCTTAAGATCGAGCCACGCCAGGTGGCCACGCCCACCTCAGCCCCTACGAAATATAAAAATTCAATATTTTTCCAAAATAACAATAATAACCAAGGCTGCAAATCGGGTTTGAACCGAACTGGATCGAACCCGGATCATCCATTATTTAATAAATTTTGAACCGCATCCTGAACCAAATCTGCTTGAAGACAGACAGCCGAACCAAACCAGGTTCGAACCACAAAGGGGTTCATAAATCTGAAAAACCAGGTTCCTATACCGAACCCAGTGGTTACACATGGGCTCGAACCATAAACCGAACCAACGTCATTTATTTTTGAGTTTGCAGCCATAATAACTGTGAACGAGTATTACGCAGTTGGTTACGTCCGACTGCAATGTTCTTACTTGTTTAGTATATATAAATTTAAATCCAGCTAGGACAGCCCGCAGCTGGGTGCAGAGTATAAGTCAGGCATTCCCAATTGTAGCCCTATTAGTCTTAGTATATGTACATGTGGCAGGTAGTTTGAATACACGTTACTTCTGTGTCTATCTGAACCGGCTATATTAGGCGCTTTTAATTATTTCAAATGTTTTTAAAGTTTATTTTGTACTTATAAGGGTTTATTTCAAATGTACTTTCAGCAACCTAGGAAATGTTTACAAAGAACGAGGACAGTTACAAGAAGCATTAGACAATTATCGCAGAGCTGTGCGCTTAAAGCCAGATTTTATAGATGGATACATCAACTTAGCTGCTGCATTGGTAGCTGCACGTGATATGGAGTCTGCAGTTCAAGCGTATATAACAGCATTGCAATATAACCCCGTAAGTTTATTTGCAAACCTTTTAAATTATAATCTTTACAACATTTCAATATAGGATTTGTACTGCGTGCGTAGCGACTTGGGAAACTTACTTAAGGCTCTTGGACGCTTGGAGGAAGCTAAGGTGATTTTTGTATATTTCGTCATAATCCTGAAAGTTAATATATTGCTAATTTCTAAATATCTTAGGCCTGTTATTTAAAGGCGATAGAAACGTGCCCAGGATTTGCTGTTGCATGGAGTAATTTGGGTTGCGTTTTTAATGCACAAGGAGAGATATGGTTAGCTATTCACCACTTTGAAAAAGCTGTCACCCTTGATCCTAATTTTTTAGACGCGTATATTAATTTGGGAAATGTACTAAAAGAGGCTAGAATATTTGACAGGTTAGTATACCAATTATGTTATTTCAGAATCGCAGGTTATTTGTATGCCTACCCTGTCACAGCGAATACCTATTAGTAATAAACTATTTACGCAACGTTTATTATTAACATATTCAACATATACAAAAAATGTTGCAATTCGCCCGAAATAATTAGTGTTTTTTGCGATGATGTATCGAATTTCGTATCGATGCTATGAAAAATATGAAAGTATATCGTTCTACACACAGTTGATATAGCTATTGAGGTAAGTGACAATTTTTAAATATAAATGCGTCAGTTAAATGGGTTCCCTACTACGAGATCGTACTATTCGACAGGGCGGAACATTTTGAGACGATTAGGTCTTCATCAAGTTGTCCTCATATTTTGCAATAAATTCATTGAACGTTTCTTCCCACTCTAGTATTTTCTGAAATGTTTTTGTAAGGTGGTCATTACAGGCTTGTAACACAATATAATTCATTTTATCTTATTTATTTATTTATTTATCAAAATATACCGATCAGATGTTTAATTTAATGCAAATGGCTATTGTGCCGCTAGTACAAAGGACGTTTGTTAAGAGAATCGTAAGATGTAAAATATGTAAGTGTAATATATGTTGCGCACATTGGGAATTGGGCTATAATACTCTATTTAAATATTTTGAGTTGATAAAAGTTTACCTACAGACATTGGCTGAATCGAATCGGAAATTGATAGATTTAAATATACGCCCAAACAGACTTAATTACATATTTTACGTTTAATGCATATATCATTAGTAAATTTGTATACTTGTTCACGAAGTGAATAGAGTATATTGGGATTGTTCAATGTCAGTTTTAAGAATACTTGTGTATACAAATAAAGTGGTAAGCTTTTCCGGTTACGCTGAGTGGGGGCGTTGTAATTCAATTTAATAAATATATCTCCCTGAGCTGTTAATCGTAGTATATCATATTTTATAGTCAGATCGCATGCACGCTATGTATCTTGTGGGCGGGTAAACCCGGAAAATCCTTATTTTCCAAAATTTTGGCGCTAGAGATCTAGAACGTGAATACGCAATTAGTTACTGAACCGAGTATTCCCTAGTCTGCCACACACAACTGCAACGTTCTTACTTGTTTGTCTTTTATTTGTATATAGGTGATTTTATTATCACAATCACATTGATTGGGAAAATACAATATTATTCCAAATTAAATCGTAATGTACTATTGCCGAATTCAATATAAATTTTGACAAATCAGGGGGTCAGACTCTTTTCGACAAGTACTGTTTATTGTTATTGTTTCTAACAAAGCTGCAAATCGGGTTTGAACCGAACCGGATGAAACCTGGATCATCCATTTTTTAATATATTTTGAACCGCATCCTGAACCAAACCTGCTTGAAGAAAAACAGCCGAACCTGAACCCGAGCCAAAACATATTTATTAAAAAATAGTTTGGTTCATAATATTTTTAATAATTTGAAAAATTTATTTTTAGCATATGTACATCTATACATACATAAGCATGTTGTAGCACGACTGACTTCTATAGCAAACAGTTTTAATTAAGTTTGAGTTTTGTTTGTGAAAAATTATAAAAAATAATTAAGGACGCCGAACCCCCAGGTTCGAACCAAAACCTGTGTTCATAAATCTGAAAAACCAGGCTCTTGAACCGAACACAGTGGTGACACATGGGCTCGAACCGTAAACCGAACCAATGTTATTTATTTTTGGGTTTGCAGCCCTGGTTTCTTAAAATATAAAAATAAATATATAAAAAATTGAGAGATCATTGGCTAACTACTAGATTTTTTTTTACATATCGTCCTTATTTTTGGACTTAAACCCACAAAATATAATTTTTATATATCTACCATAGTTTGCCTATAAATTCAAGAACTTGTTGTGATTAGCATTCCATAAAAGTTTTGTTTCTTGGCCCAAAACTGCTTTTTAGCAATGTGCTACAAGTCATTATTTGGCATAAATTCCCACCTAAATGTTATCCAAGTCTCGATTTATTTCAAAATTATGTTAATAAGTACATTGAGGTAGTCCGTGGCGAATATAATACCTTTTATATATATATATATATATATAATACAAACACCCGAAATGGGGAAACATACCCATGCTAATACGTTGCCACCACTATACCGAATAGTTGTTATTGTGTGTTTTGGATCCTGTGCAGTACTTTTGCGGCGTCTTACTTGTGTTTTTAATCAGATTCAAGCAAAAACACCTTTGTTTATTCTTCTGCACTAAATGGCTTTATGCGAAATTTATTTGATGGCTTGTTTTTATGGAATGGTAACTTAGTCGATGCGTTCATACAAAAAGACGGGCATGAATAAATCGGCTCGGCTAGTGATACTGACCAAGAATGTATATTTTTTATGGGGTCGATGATGCCTCCTTCTGTTTGTTACATACATTTGCATAAAATCATGCTGCCCTTTTTATACTCGTTCACTGAGTGGTACCAGTATATTGGCTTTGTGCAATGTTCGTCATGCTGTCCGTCCGCCTGTCCATCTTTCCGGATGAACGCAATATTTTTCGGCGCTATTGAAGATAGAGACTTGAAATTTTTGATATACTTGTAGTTATCTGCTTCAGACAAAATGTTAAGATTTTTGTGCCGCGCCCACTGGGAGTTTGGCAAATCGATAACATGTTGATACACTTCAAATCGAAATTCGATAGAAGCTCAATACTTCCCACAATATTAAAGTTAGAGTCACCAAATTTGGTATTTAGATTGCTAGTGACCTCACCAAAAGATTGCGACCTTGATATCCCGGCCACGCCCACTAGAACGCCCCGCAGCCACCCCGCCTTAAAAAATCTGAAACGGCTATATCTCCCACAGTTTGGCTCTATCTCTCCCAGTTTTTGAGTTAGAGTCATCAAATTTTAAAGGTAGATTAGTGGTCACCCCCTTTACGGGTACAAAAATTTCCCACCCTCACCCACTCCTACCTATATTCTGAAAGTTTTAAAGCTAGAGTCACCAAATTATCATGGTAGATGGCTGGTAACGCTCTTTAAAGATCGTATAAAAATTCAGATCGAGCCAAAAAATGTTGGACACGCCTACGCCAGCCCCTACGAAATTTAAAAATTCTATATTTTTCCAAAATAACAATAATAACTTTTATGAGCTGTGAACTACTATACACAGCCGGTTACGTCCGACTGCAACGTTCTTACTTGTGTTTTTTTTTACTAATATTCATGGGTTCCGAGAGTTAAAATGCTATTTAAGTACTGCATACTTATGCTTGGGTTTATATATAGAATACAAGAATTCACTCCCATAATTTGGGCCAAACGCAGCCGCTGAGTAACGTATGCATCATGCGGCGAGTGTTTTACACAGGACAGTGTTACTTTGTTAAGGTGTTTAGTCGTTCAAATATTTTAAGGATGAAACTTGGAACAAATACGAAGAAAATTCTCGATATACAGATTCTTTATCAATAATCATTTTCTTTATCGATGAAAAGTGTATTTTGCAAACAATTTCAGCAAAAGTTAATAAATGATTCCGTCAACTGATTTTGATTTAATGTTCATTTTCATTTCAACTTGTGAACATACACAATTAGCTGTTCCATGCAAAAGCTAAACAAAGCGGCATGTGGCTGCGATTAGAAAGTTATTTGGGAACACAGATATTTAATATCAGGTCTGAGGCTGGTTTAATATATATAATAAATATTGATAAATATTCAGAAAAAAACAGCAAAAAAATATGAATGACAACACTTGTTATTTTTGCAACGCAGACATAGGAAGCTCTAATATATGATAGTTGTGGGCACTAAATATGAAATATCTTGCAAAAATGAATTTTTCCAGATGTGTGCAAGATTTACCAATAGTTGTGGAATTATATTATTATAATTACCACAATCAGTGAAGTCGTTTTCTTTTAAATTATCATTAATATGGCATTTTTATTAATATGACATTTTAAACTTTTCCTGTAATTTTTTATTTATTTAAAAAAAAGTGTCAAGGTAAGCTTAGTAGCTGTTAAAATACCTTCGAAAAAATATACATACCTGTATCTTCTGTGGTCTGGAAACTGTCAATTTTAGTGGATTTTAGAGTTTTCATTCATTCTCGGAAAGAGCAAATTAAATTTCATAATACTTTTTGAATAAGTTATCGGATTGCAATGAATGATGTACCTTTCTATGTGTTTTCAAAACACAAACTTTTATCTGTCTGAACGAATTTGTGAAAGCCTCTAACGGTCGCATTAGTTCACAAAATTTTAATTTGTTCCTAATATTACATACAGCTACCGTGCTGTACTACCGCTGCCATAGAGAAAATGAATTTAACTTTTGAAACGATGCTTCAAATTCAATAATTTGTTTAATCTAGCGAATTCATTGGCCAACGGAGCGTGTTGTATGATTTGGACAACAGTCAGGAACCCCTGAAGCCAATTCTGAATCCGAAAGAATGGAGTGAGTCCACTGAACTAAAGTTCGACCATTCAAATAACGTGAAATGTACGCAACAATACGCACAATTTTCAATACGATGACGAATTTTCAATGAAATGAAGGATTGGATTTTGACAAGATTCTCTTTTCGTTACGACAGTGGCTGTAATCCGCTTTTATAAAAGTAGTTTCGACTGAGTCAGCTGCAGGTCACTATTTTCTGGCCAATACATCGAATCGAGAGACAAAAAATGCGGTCCTTTGAACCACAGTGACATGTTCAATCCCGCAAGTCAGCGGGATTATCACTGGTAGGTACGTGTCGCCATATGGCTGATGCCGTCAGTTCCTGAATCTGTTGGCCACGAAAGTTTTAAGTTTTGAAGAGTGTCTTTACATCAAATGCAACACTACTTCGGAGTCTGACCACAGGAACACCTGATCGACTTGAATGTCAATCAACTTGCTTACATCACTTCAAAGTTTAGCGAGAAGGTGAACAGCGCACAACTCCATTCTCGGCACAGATTTGGTTTTTAACGGCGCTACCCTTGATTTGGCACTTAACAGTGTGACGACAACGCCTTCTGGTTTCACAGCACGGACATAGAGACAACAACCGTATGAGTCCGTAGACGCGTCTGCAAAGCCGTGAATTTGATACGACTCTAAATCCACGAAACAAGCAATGACGGATTCCCATCTTTGCAGTAGAGGAGTCGGAATATGATCGTCCCAATCTTATTTGAGAATCCAAAACTCTTGAATAAAGATTTTGGCCAGAGTCACGGAAAGGGTCAAACAATCGAGGTGCGAAAGAAAGCATTGAGCGCTTTGTGTGTGGGTGGGTTGTTATGGCACAGTTCCTTTGTACAAAACTTGAATATGCCTTGCCTTGGGTTCCAAGTGAGTCCCAAAGTTTTCGTATCGGTTGTTTCCCCAAGAGAGACTGTTGTCTCGTTTCTTTGTTCATTGTTCAGAGGGCAGTTTGCTGCCCATTTAGCGAGTTTAAACCCAGTAGACTGGAATTTGTGCAATTTCTTGGCGAAGTGCCATGCCATCATTAGGGTGCATCGACAGAGTCGGCGCCAGACAAAACGTCATCCACGTAAAAATCATTAACCAATGATAGAGAGCCTGACGGATGCGATAATGATTCTTTGCAAATTTATCGACTTAATACGGCCACTTACGGCATTTAATCCTATCCGATGTTTAAAACAGTTAAGTAATATGTACGCTAATATTACTTAACTGTTTTAAACACCGGATAGGTTTAAATGCCGTAAGTGGCCGTATTAAGTCGATAAATTTGCAAAGAATCATTAGGGTGCTCCCTCCAGCTGATAAGCTGGATGCCACGATGAGATTCTTTTATAAGGAGTTGACGGTACATTTTTGTTATATCGGCGGTCATGGAACATGGTCGAAATCGGAGTTTTAACAAAGTGGCGAACAGGCATACTTGAATTGTTGGCTCAGAGAAGTTCATTTAGCGACAATTGTGAGGTGCTCTTACAAAAGGCATTTAATTTAGTCGAACAACTTTGTGGACAGTTTTTTCAGGTTGCACACCGACATGGATTTAAGTACTACAAAATCGATCACCATTGAAAACGAATCAGTGCGAGAACTTATGGTTGTTTGAACTTCATGACTTGTTGACAAATGAGATTTTTCAATGCCTAACAAACTAATATCGTTTCGATATTTTTTAACTGTAGATTGTTAGCTAGGTTTTCTGTAATAAATTTCACTTGCGATCCTGAATCTAGCGAAGCTCTCGCTGTCTGCTTTTGGCTAGCGTGTCCACTGACGTCGACAAGTGTAGTGGCTAAAACAACTTCACCAGTTTTTCCGACATATGTGTTGTCTCTTGAAGACGTATAAAGAGACTGCAGAGCTGGAAGCGGATTAGTCAATGCGTTGGTCGACAGTTCGTTGAAACGATGCAACAGAGTATGATGTGGTTTCGAACACACTACAATAACTGGACTTACATGCTGAAACAGTGTGCCCCTTTCATAAGCAATTGATGCACAATGGCAAGCCTTTAGCAAACTTGAAACGACACTGTACTGAATAAAATACTCACTGGATTTGCAGAAGAAGCATTTGAGACAAGATGGACAAATTGAATGAGGTACTGTCAGTGAAGATTTGTGGATATTTCTCTGAGTACTTTCAAGAGTTGGCTTGCGTGGTTTAGCCCGACCAGTAGTAGATTCATCTGCTGCGAGATGCTGATACCGCTTGTTAAGTGAATCCTCACATTCTTTCCACCATGGAATGGATTGATAAATAATTTGTTCTTCCCAACGAGAGGGATACTTGTGATCCACCTTTGACATAACTTATGAATGATCATTGCATTTAAAATCGTCTTATCATTGCCGAGAGATATCAATGATTTATCAATTGCGTTAACAGTGTCGATAAGTGATCACAACGATGCTGCGAAACAGCAAACAGACGAGCGATACTTTCAAAAAATATGAGGCATGGGTTATCGTAAATCGCAGATAATGCCTTTGGGTAATTACTATCGGTGATCTGGTAAGCCTTGACAATTCCAAGTGCATCCTTCTCCAAGTAGGATAGTAAGTGGTTGAAGCTTTCAACGTTAGATAGAGTAACGTCGTCATCGATGACACTTTTAAACAGCCCTAGGAAATTTTTAAAATCTCCATAATTGCCACTAAATTTGGGCAATTTTATTTGCGGTAACTGTCTGCTGTGCGAGATAGAAGAGTTCATGGTCGAATTATTGGCACAGCTTCTGTAAACATAACTTTGTAAGTCATTACTTATTGACATGATAAACGATTTTGCTGAAATGCTTAAACTTTCTAAGACCGCGCGAGATGACAAAAGCGAACCACGTCGTCTAGGACCACCCATTTTTTATAGCAATAACTTGTTGTTGAGTAGAGAGTGTCGGTACAACGAAAGAGATTTGCGGATCTGTTCCGTTGCCTATGTATTTATGTGCTGAAGTGAGCGGCTACACACGAAGATCAAGGCAAGCTATGATTGATAACGTGCGATTGTCTGAGCTTATCATTTGCATATATACAGCACTATTTGCAGGACTGTCCACAAATATTAGGATAAAGCGCAGAATAATATCGTAAGATTGTCCGAAGTTATCCTCTGCATTGAATATGCATATGTACAGGTGTATACGCGGGCAGTTAACGGCTGCCTATGAATATTATGATAAAGCGCAGAAGGTATATTTATGTACGTATGTAATTTAAACGTACAGTTGCGCACACAATTCTATCGTTGTGTATCGTTTATAATGAATGCCTTATGTGTCAATCTTGAGTACAATTATTACCACATAATGGATTTTGCCTTATGATTGGCAGCGTATACATACATACATACATACATACCTACAAACGTGCTTTATTTATACTTATTCCAACTCAAACTCTGTAATTAACAAACCGTTGTACTCGATCCAAGGGTGTCAGCGCAGTTTCCATCAACGAAAGTTATGTGTACATACATGTAAGGACACGCATAAAATTGCAGATTCCATCGACGAAATATATGTGGGTGTATGTAACTCGTAGCCACAACGAAATGTACAGCATGGATCACGCAATCACTGACATGTGTATATATGTAAATTGGTGTAAACTGCTATTGCTACACATGTTGTAAAAAATGAAAATTCCAAATTGATCTCATTTGTCCACCCGGGGGCGTCAAAAATGTTTGCTCAAATAACACAGAAATGCAAAACAACTTTGCGAACACACTAAGATCAATTTGGTGTCAAGAATGACTTCTGTGTGACAACTGAACTTTACTTTCTTCATGTAGACTTATTTAAATCCGCTACGACTGATTCGCTGCTACCGAACAATCAGCCGAAGCAAAGAGAATAATTTACATGTTGGTAAATCGCTGCACAAGAGCGGAAATGGTTAACATTTTGATTTAAGAGGCTAAATTTAGATTCTTAACAGTTGTGTGCTGACCTGTTGGAGGTAATTTTATTCGCGATTTCAGCTGGCTGTGCCTCAACTCACAGCTATCTATGGCTAGCCACACAACTGTTAATTCGATGTTGACTTATGTATAAATCAAAGACTTATCTAAAGTAATGAAATGAATTACCACACGTCATGGTATGCATATCTTCGAATGTAAACGAAATCTTCTGATCTGTACATAACTTGATCTGATCGATCTATTGTAGCAAAACTGCAAAAGTTTGCGTGTATATTGCTGGTCGCTTTTTGCACATTTCGTGGTGCTTCACCACTAGCGCCGACTGCCGTATGTCCGTCTGTATAAATGCAATGATCTCGGAAACTAAATCAGCTAGAGACCTAAACTTTTCGACTATATATTCTCCTAAACCATACGCTTAGCTTATCTTGAAGACTATAAGAGCTAGAATTTAGTTTATAATGTTCTCGTAAGCAAACACAGATTGAGAATATACTGATTTCGAATACCTTCACCTACTTGCCCCAAATGTGAAAAATGCAATCCAATTCTACAGACTAGGGCTTTGGTTTGTACATAGATTTGCATTTTTAAGTACTGAAAATTTTATTAAGATCATGCTCTTATTTTAGAATTTAGAAGCTTGCCTGTCCGTCTATCCGTCTATAGGAACACTTCGATTTCGGAGACTACAAAAGTTAGAAAGATGAACTCGTACTTTTTAAGTTCGTGTATACCATACGCAGATCAAGTTTATTTTAAATCATCGATAACTCGCCTAGTTTTCTTTTTATTGATATTTAATGGATTTTATTCCGGTTTTTTAAGCATAACTCAAAAACAATAAGAGCTAGAGGCACCAAATTTGGTTCAATATGTCCATATGTCCATGTTTGTGTGAAGCATACCTAGGTAAAGAATATTTTGGATTTTGGAAACCTCCCCCCATTCGCCGTATATATGCAAAAATATAAAAAAAAATTCAAATACTGCGGACTTGCGCATTGGTTTGTACAGAGATTTTAGTGCTCTTATTAAGCCCTAAAAATTTTACTAAGATCATGTTCTTAGTTTAGAAGTAATTCACGAATTTAAGTTCCATAGAGGGGGCCAAGTGCAGCAGCTGTTCGCAGTGTGCACCGTTCGTTTATCTATTAATATAATGGGACTGAAATGAATGAAAAGACAGGGTTCAGGGTATCCCCATCGGGGGCTCCCAACTAGAGCCTCCACACTTGTTTACTTAACAATCTTACGACATCGTTACCACTATAGATATTGTACTCAATCGCAGTCGCAAATATTCACAATCGAGTTGTCAATCAAAACAAGTAAAAGTTTCGCGATTTGTGGCTAAATCAGCATAATTTAAAGAGTTAGATAAGCCGCGATCCAAAAGATGACAAATAATGCGTCCTGCAAATTCTGCAAATGTAATATTAATTTTAAAATTTATCAAAAAATAACATGCTTAATGGCAAGTCTTTTGCAAAGATTAACAAAATTACGTTGCAAACTAAACCAAGGAGTTAAGCCGCTGGCCAGAAACTGACACTACTTAGCAATGTTCATTGCTCATCATGCTGCTAATGAACTAGTCGGCTATTTTAACGACGTACGCTAAAAAAATTTGGCGTACCGAATGCACTGTAACACCGAACGGAATGTGCACACGTGATTAAAAATCATTTCTATTGACCCGAACATGGCGAAAAACCATTAGTTTTGTTATTAATGATCTGAGCTAAAAAAACTTGTACCTTCATTAAATGTGTGCGCTATTCTATACAACTAGCAATAAGCGAATCTTTTAAAAAAATTTGTCACAATCACTTGAATTTTTTTATATAAATTTTTTGCAACAACACATTGCCTTTAGGTGTTTATATCAATCCTTAAATCATGATAAGGTAAAGCTAAAGTTCTAAAATTATTGTTGTTTACGTTTTTTGTGTATTTTTTGTATGTTTTAACAGTTTCATTAATAACAGTTTTCTATGTATAATATATGAATATAAATAATAAATAAATATGTATAATATATGAATATATTACGGATCATTAATACTGTGAAGTATTTAAGTGTTCAGACGAGTAATCCACTATAATCTATAGTAATCTAATAATTATTTAGAAATTTAATTCGATGTGCTTGTCTCATCAGTCACATTAAAAATATTATGAAATATTTAAATAAAAATTAGGGGAACCAATGATTATGTTTTCAGCCTTGTTTTATCTCTGCTTACAATTTTTAGGGTTAATCTGTGCTGTTTTTGTGATAGATAGCGGCAACACTAATTCAGGGTATGCAAAATTTGCGGCTTCCTCTGTGTGTGCTACTGCAACCCCATAGAGAACCTATGCAGAGGCAGGAAGTACTAGATAGCTGTCTGTCGCACTTTAATTGTTTAAAAATTTTCCATTTAAATTGGTGTAAATGTAATATGTGTGACCTCACAAAGTCTGTATACCCATTCCCAATTGATCTCGTCGATCCCAATACTATAACAACACGAAACTAAATATTTACATTGAATATTCTCGTTAAACAAATATAAATCATGTTTATTTTTGTATTCATTTATTTTGATCGACTTTTTTATCAGAGATTAATATAGTATTTAGTATACACAGATCGAATATATCTGACGCAATTTTTTTATGGTTAGGAGGCTGGGTATTTTAAGAGCACCTCTCGTATTTTTTCTCAGCATTCTAAAAATATCTACACATAAAATAAATATGGAGTTTCTTGTTTTGCTTATGACGTAAGGATTTATTTAATACTATCTTTTATGAATTGCACTTAAATGTGATCATTTTTAATTTTTATAAACAAATATTAAGACTCTTACATATATAATTTAATTTTTTCACAATTAATATATATTAAATTAAATATATTATATATATTGAAGCAGTGTAACTCAGATATATATTTCGAAAGATCTGGGGTATTTTGCTTAAATCTACAGTATACATCGCATTAAAATACCTAAACATGTTCATAGCAACATAACTTTTGGATCAATCAGTAAAATAGGTAGATAACTGATATCTGTTTTATGAAAATTCTTACTTCTTATATTTCTTGTTACAAGTTTCTCCACAAACGAAATTCAAAACACGCTAATTAGGAAAATTTATAATTTACTCTGTAGAAACGTTTTTCATTGTACGTACGAGAACACATATTTCTACAAGGAGCAATTTTAAGCACTTAATATTTATTGGTATGTGTAACATAATTTCGTAATATCTAAAAATTATACAATTACTAACAAATAATAATTTTCATATACTGAATTCTCTGTTCCATCAGTGTTTATAGGGAATTCATTTATTTTTTGTGTTACCTAATAGCTTGTAGCTTGGACTGTGACGTATTTTTTAATAATACTCTTACGGTTTTTTTTAAGTGAGTTTAGAGCTAGAAAATGTAGGCTTGCGATACGCGAAGATAACCTTTATTTGAAATGTTCGATATCCGACCCCAATTTCCTGATAGCGATAAAAATCGGCATCAACCCTCGGTTTTTGAGGCCTACCTGAAGATTCATAGAGCTAGAAACACAAAAAATTTTTAAAAAAAAAGTGTAGTAAAATTTGACGAATTTGAAAAGCCATATGACAGCAAGCAATTTGTATAGGCATATACATGCAAACAGTCTACTGTTTTATTTTTAGATTTTCTTTTTTTACATTTGTTATTTGACATTTTTTTGCTGTTTGCGATTATGAAGTTCACTTGTAGTAATACTTAGGTCGAGTTTTGTCACACAGAATAATGTTGTTGCAGATACTGTGTCTGTAGTTTCGTATCCTACGCGGTCAGTGCTGTTTTTTGTTTCTCTACGTTGCTCCTCTATTGGTCACAGGGCAACTCAACTCGGCAACGAATTTTTTTTTAATATGAACCTTGCCGCACTTATGTTTATAAGTCTTTTATGTGTTATGTTTCTGTTATGTTTAAAGCTTTTTGAAATTGGTTGAGCTTCACGAAAATAATGGCGAATATAGTCACCTAACTTTGAACAATGGAAAAAGTAATTTTAAAATTTTGAAAATTTAAAAAGAAAAACCATGCCCAATTTATTATATATTTCTACCTGTAACATACGTTTAGTTCACATCATTATACCCGTTTTACCAATTAATTTGGTGCAGGGTATACAAATTATTTCAAAAGAATTTAGTTATGTACACGCACACGTTGTCTTCGGCGATTCACTCTAGTAATATGCTTATCATATTAAGCAAATTTAACGAAAAGAATAAATACTCGTAATATCTAAAGCGATATTATAAACATCATTTCCCAGATCTGCTTAAAATGTGTAAATTTAAAGCAAACAGATTATATAAATACAAATTAAAATAGCAATAAATTTATTTTAAATTATTTGCATTGTACACAATTAACAGACATAATATTTCATTAAGGAAAAATAATAAGAATATCATTTATTTATATGAAATGCAAGTATTGTGTATATAAACATATGGACTGTCAATGCATAGTTGTTTATACAATTGTCCGCATACGCGTAGACCAATACAATTCGAATCTATACATTAATCCTATAAATAATGCAAACCATTTCAATCGTTTTATAAATACAATACGACTTTGCTGGAAACGGTAAATAAATTCCTATTATTATTTAGATTTTAAAATTAGCTTCTGCTTTGTATTGACTCTATTAAAATGGGTTAAATGTGTGTGTTTGCAAATCTTTACAGCAGGCGGAATCTTTCTACTACTTTTAAGCGGAAAAAGAAAGCAATTTCAAATTGCATTAGAACAAGATAGAATTTATATAGTCTGAACCCATTAAAAAAGGGTACCATTATCCCATTGAAAATGGGTAAAACGGGTATAATGGTTTTGTGCAAATGTATGTAGCACGCAGAAGGAAGCATCTCATACCTCATATGAAGTATATATATTTTTGATCAGGACGATGAGCTGAGTCGATCCGTCGGTACATAATCTTTTGAACCATAGATTTTGTTATACCATGTGCACTACGAGTTTATCATTTTCTTTCGATATCTTACCCATTTTCAGTAATATCAATAAAAATCTATTTTAAAACTTAATTTCTTAGCATAACTCGCATAACCAATGATTTAAACTTAAGTGTGTGTGACATTAATAGATATATTGATTAGCTTTCAATAATCGTTAAGCTTTTCAAAATCGGTTACGACATTCTCAAGTACTGATCAATAATGCAAACATACCTCTGAAAAAAGCTAAAAAGAAATACCATATTTTGAAAATTTTTAAAAAAATTTTAAAATGTTTTTTCATTATATGGGGCCCCATATTTACCATATTAACCCCATTTGTTACCTAGTATTATTAGAATTAGATAGATAAAAGGAAAGAGACCCGAAGATATCCTGAAAGCAATGACTTTATGAGGGGAAGAGAGCTCAAAGGAAGGAGAACACGTGATAAAAGCTATTATAGCGTAGACATAACACACGAAAAGAATTATGCAAAGCGTGGTCTGTCGTCCTTTTAGTCTCGTTTACAATAGTATATATGCCAATGTTTAAACTCAGCTTTGAATCTAAGAGATCTTTTACTGTTAGTATACGTTTGAATGGGAAATTGTTAATTGTAATGTGGCTTAGAAGGATTTAAAGACATTAACATACACTTTGAACGCCAAAGCTGCATAGAGTTCAGATCATCTTGTAAACGGGTGTGATGTTGGAAATCAATGTAAGAATTATCAGTTTCACATTATCTGCGTAAATAAGTATGCGAGAATGTGATATAATAGAAGGGATGTCTTTTATGAAAAGAGTAGAGTAAAGATCCAGGATGACTTAAGGTCCGAGAATTTAAATAAATTATTATTTTATATAATATATAAAAACATATATATAAAATTATTTAAGTACTCCCCAATTAAAATAACATTACACATTAAATTACGTTTTAATGAATAAAATAATAATATATGCCCATACATAATTTAGCCAATGCAACGCCTAGTTACACATTGATATACACTCAAACATATGTATACAAACATAAATTGTCTAATGGCAGTCGCCAAGCGAACTGTGAGCGCAATATATTTTTAGAATTTTACCATCTTGAAGTTGTTAGAGCGCAAGAGTACCGATTTCGCTCTCGCTTTCGATTATGCAAAATTCAAGCTGCCGCCTTCATAGCATTTTTTGTTCACCGTTACTCCTCTTAGTAGCCTCGTTCGTGCAGACGGACTCACAGACGGACAGACAGACGGGCATGGTTAGATTGACTCGGCTAGTGATTCTGATCGAGAATATATATACTGTATGAGGTCGGAGGCCTCCTTCTGCTTGTTACTTACATTTACACAAAACATTATATCCCTTTTTTTTCTCATTTTCAATGGGTTCAGGGTATATAAAAATGAATTTTTGCTATAGGTTGTAAATAATAATTTGTATCTTTTTAAGACGCATAGTATAAAATGCTATCCGAAATAAAAAAATAATAAATTGAACGGTTTTTTTCAGGGCTGTGGCTGCATATTTACGAGCGCTTAATCTTTCGCCTAACAATGCCGTCGTTCATGGAAATCTGGCGTGTGTTTACTATGAACAAGGTCTCATTGATTTGGCCATTGACACATACAGGCGGGCTATTGAATTGCAACCAAATTTTCCTGATGCATACTGCAATCTTGCGAATGCTCTTAAAGAAAAGGGACAGGTAATATTAGCTTAATCATTTAGTAATAAAAGTTTTAAGCTTAAAAAGTATTTCCTTAACTAATCTGCACATCATAGCATTATATTGGTTTTTGTCTGCCCGCCTTGGGCGCAAAAAATTTATCTTTGCTGGCGTCTTGAAAAACTTTATTTTTTCACTGTACTCTTCAATTGAAAGGGAAGACATGCGGCTAAAAATCGAAAAATTAGAATTTTAGACCATTGCTGCTTGTGCATATACAAGTATGTACATACGTTTTGTGCCTTATCTTGTGTGCACAAGCATACATACGGTCGTAAATGAGAGCAAGCGTTAGAAGGTAATTTTTGTAAGATATAAGATTTAGCTTGGAGAAGTTAGATCTGGCAACTACATAACGGGAGAAATCACTTGGATTTTCAAATTTTTTAATTTTTTCATAATACCTCGACTTAACATTTTTTAACCTTTCAAATCTTGTGAGAATCAGGGAGGCTGATTTAGCCTCACCGGGTATACAAGAGGAACACAGACATCAAAATGTGAGTCCAGGATCTTATAGAATAGTTTAATGGCAACATCAATATCTGTTCAATTGTACATTTGGGCGCAATCGGTATTCATAAACATATCATTAAGCTTATCTAAATCAATCTTTCGAAAACAACGAATACGGTTCGTTGGTTTGGTACCGCAATAGGCACAGGAGTAAAAGGCTCCTCAGGTCTTAATAGCGGGTCAATTCTGCGTACAAGATTGCTGGACGAATCCAACACGAATATCAAATCAGGAGATCTGTATTGTGAGTTGCGCACAGGATTAACCTGAACTAAGGACAACTCATGTAGACCGTCAACAAATTCATGTGACTTGGATGGTAACAGTAAATTTGAATCCTGAGGTGAGGACTAAGCCACGACGGGGAGATTAAAATCTCCTTGAGCAACCAAAAGGTCACTATCGGATAGTAAGGCAGATATTGATTACATGGCGGAAAGGTGGTGCAAAGCAATCGGGGCTGCAAACCCAAATGAAAAATTTCGTTGGTTCGGTTCACGGTTCGAACCCATTTATCATCTCTGGGTTCAGCTTTTTTACGCCTAGGAGATTCGTTCAAAAGCTTCATAGCTTTGAACTCATTGTCCAGAGCGGAGAACCCGTCGGACAGTTTTTTAAACTGGCCGAAGATGTCCCCAAAGCCTCTCTTCGTCTGCCTCATCCCTTTCGACTTCCCTGCAGGATTCGCAAGTCCACTTTAAGCCTGATTTGGATTCAATCAGGTCGATAATGCGGCCATTGAGGCCAGCGCATTTTTCGTGCGACATATTGTCACACAGCCAGCAGCAAACAAAACCCATCTTGACATTTGCACGTACCTGGCAATCTTTGTTATAGCAGACAAACATTATTATCAAAAGAATAAAAATTAGAGAAAAATAAGTAAATAAAAAAAAATAAATAAATAAATAATTAATAAAATAACTGCTCAAAAAGTTAAAGGTTAAGGTGTACAGAAAAAAAATAAGCACACTAGGGTTAAACAGAATTGATGCTGATACCTACTCACAATACAATGACAATTAGTACACAAATGCAAATAGCGCGGGCCCGACGACCGAAACAAGCAACGGGATAAGATCAAAAATTAAAAGAACGAAAGAAACCGTCCAACACCAACAACAATATTATTGTAAGCGCGGAGAGAGAAAAGACCGTTTCAGAGCGCGGAATGAAAACAAGAGAAATATGCAAAGAGCAAATGCAAAAACAAAGAGTTCACAGCCGGCAATGCAACTGCAGAAGACAACCAGTATACTTGTGCTGCAGTTTGTTGTTGCACTTGAACACAAATTTTGCAAATTAGTTAAGATTGTTAAATTGATTTGAACAATGAGTTTCACAGAACCGATTGAATCACACTGTTACAATACTATTTTGAGGCAATAAAGCGAATATAATATTGATTAACTGAGTTCACAATTAGACAATTTCGAGGCGCAAGAAAAAAACACGTCCGTTGCGAATGCGAATGCGAATTTTAATAATTATGGTTTGGTTCGGGTTCAGGTCCGGTTGTCTTTTTTCAAACTGGGTCGTTTCAGGGTTCGATTCAAACCGGTTCGGGACAAAACCGGCTTACAGCCTTACAATAAATGGACATATCGGACAGCAACTCCAGAACGTCTGTATGCTGCGTGTTGGTTTATACTACTAACTACTTAATCTTAAAACTGAACTTTGAGAAATGGTGTGTGTATGTGACAATGATTATGATAAGAGTAACATTGACTGTAAAACATAGAAATGGAATATCTTCATAGATTCCGTGATAAATGTTATTACAAATAGAGTTTCAATACTGTTTTACAATACTCGATCACGAAGTGAAAACAGTTAATTGGCTTTGTGAAATGTCCGTCTTACCGTCTCAAAAATGATCTTTATGAATCTTGAGACTTGAGAGTTGGTATATCATGTATACCCGCGTCAGACAATGTGCTTCGATTTTTGACTACGCCCACTGGAGTGGGAAATTACGAAAAATTTCCCTTAGTTTTAAAAACAAATTTTTGCAGTCAGAATACTGAAGATCTGTAAGGATGACGCAAATATTTTATGATCACACCTGCCCTTTTTTTTAAAGTTTTTTTTTTACAGTATGTTTTTGTTTTCTTTTTTCTTTTCCGATTGTGCATGAATGAGTTTCATTGAAAAAAAAATGAGAAAAATATCTATGGAAATTCCTGGGTTGATAATTTACCCTTATGTTGTGTAAGCGTGTTTTGAATTTGTGTCTGATTACCTTACACTCATTTTGAATGCTCTAGAGAAATATTTAATAATTTCTGTATTCACTTCACAGAAGTGTGTATTGCATATTTTCGCTTCAGCACCCCATGTAAAAAAGGGGACAAGGATAGGGTGCGCAAAATAAGTAAATCTGACAACACATTTCCGCATATATAACAATTAAACTGTTTATGTTATAAATGTAAATTTATTTTCCCTTAAAATTATTTGAATTATGTATTTAATTCAGTACATATTATGCTAAAAAATCAAATTTTAACAATTAGAATAAAATATCTTTAAGCGAAATAAGTAAATCGGACATATTCAAAAAATCGGCGATAATAATCGAGTGATTATAATCAGATTTTGAGAAAAGATATGATATATTTCCCAATTAAAATTAAATAGAGCATCCTTTATTCTTATTGACTTTAAAAATACGTCCTGGTATTTGATTAACTAAGGTTTTATGAATGGAAAGCTCTTCTATTGTGGAGTTTCACTATTTTACTACGTTCATCATCAGCAGCCGGATTTGACATTTCTTTAATGTTAAATAATTTTAAAATTTAATCAATAATTTTTTTTGACAACTGTTTTTGTTGTTCCTATTAAATAAACAAATTAATTTAGTGAAAAAAATTAATTTTCAATGTGGTCAATTAAACGGAACAAAAATAAACTAATCCTAATGATTTACTTATTTTGCTCTAAAATTTTTTCCTACTAGCAATTGACGACAAATATCGAAATATTTTAACAGTTCTTTTTTTAATTATTTTCTAAATCATTAGATCATATATCTCTGGAAATATAATAATCGAGGGAAATACAAGAAATGCATGATGCAGAAGAACCCATATTTGTGTTTGCCTGAATTACCTATTTCGCGCACCTTATATTTTAGAATCGATTCTTGTTTAATGAATTGAAATATTTATTTATTTATGATTACTGTATTAACAAACCTTACACATTGTTTGCTGGTATAATCATATTCATAATGATAATGATTATTTGATTCTTATTTTTTTCTAGGTCAAAGAAGCTGAAGAATGTTATAACACTGCACTTCGACTTTGCTCAAATCACGCAGATTCTCTTAATAATTTAGCAAATATAAAACGAGAACAAGGATTCATAGAGGAAGCCACCCGACTTTATTTAAAAGCCCTCGAAGTTTTTCCAGATTTTGCAGCGGCGCATTCAAACCTAGCATCTGTCCTACAACAACAAGGAAAACTAAAGGAAGCTCTTATGCATTATAAAGAAGCAATTAGAATTCAGCCCACATTTGCTGACGCTTATTCCAATATGGGAAATACCTTAAAGGAATTGCAAGACGTTAGTGGGGCACTGCAATGTTATACCCGGGCCATTCAAATTAATCCAGCGTTTGCTGATGCGCATAGCAATTTGGCAAGCATTCATAAGGATTCAGGAAATATACCTGAAGCAATTCAATCTTACCGAACAGCTCTAAAGCTCAAACCAGACTTTCCAGATGCCTATTGTAATTTAGCTCATTGTTTGCAAATTGTTTGTGATTGGACAGATTATGAAGTCCGGATGAAGAAATTGGTTAGCATCGTTGCCGAGCAGCTGGAGAAAAACCGTTTGCCGTCTGTACACCCTCACCATTCAATGCTTTATCCGCTAACACATGAGTTTCGAAAAGCTATTGCAGCTAGGCATGCTAATTTGTGTTTGGAGAAAGTCCATGTATTGCACAAGCAGCCATATAATTTTTTAAAGGAACAATTAAAAGATGGCCGATTACGCATTGGATACTTAAGCTCTGATTTTGGAAATCATCCTACCTCTCATTTAATGCAGTCTATACCTGGCTTACATGACCGTTCAAAAGTAGAAATTTTTTGTTATGCCCTTAGTCCTGATGACGGAACCACATTTCGTCAAAAAATAAGCCGAGAATCAGAACATTTTGTGGATCTTTCGCTTATTCCCTGTAATGGTAAAGCAGCTGATCAGATTTACAATGACGGCATACACATCTTAGTTAATATGAATGGTTACACTAAAGGTGCCAGAAATGAAATCTTTGCCCTTAGACCAGCACCAATACAAGTGATGTGGTTAGGTTATCCTGGCACAAGTGGAGCAAGTTTCATGGATTATATTATAACTGATGCAGTTACTAGTCCAATGGAGTTGGCTTATCAGTACAGTGAAAAGCTGTCCTACATGCCTTACACATATTTTATAGGAGACCATAAACAAATGTTTCCACATCTTAAAGAGAGAATAATTGTTTGCGATAAACAACAGTCGTCTGTTGTAGATAATGTTGCTGTTATAAATGCTACAGACTTATCACCTTTAGTTGAAAGCACAGATGTTAAAGAGATAAAAGAAGTCGTTAATGCGAACAAGCCGGTAGAAATTACACTTAAAGTAGCAGAATTGCCAAGTACAACACAAATAGTATCGATGATTGCCTCTGGTCAAGTACAGACATCTTTGAATGGTGTTGTTGTTCAAAATGGACTTGCAACTACACAAACAAATAATAAAGCAGCCACAGGAGAAGAAGTTCCACAAAATATTGTTATAACAACACGTCGTCAATACATGTTACCTGATGACGCAATTGTTTATTGCAACTTTAATCAGTTATATAAAATAGATCCACAAACTCTACAATCATGGGTAGTCATTTTAAAAAATGTACCTAAATCAGTTTTGTGGCTTTTAAGATTTCCAGCAGTTGGGGAGCAAAATATTAAAAAATCTGTCAACGATTTGGGTAAGTAATTAAATATGGAAATACCTTATACTCAGTTGCGTAACTTAACATCGTTATCATGTATATTTAAAAGCATACACCAAAATGCACGATGAATTTATATTGATCCCAAATTAAGTTATACAAAATAACCGGAATTGAAGTGGCACATCCATGCGCTTTGGTTTGTAGAAAGATTTGAAAACTCTTTTTAAGACTTGAAAATGTCATACAACTCAGACGATAGACTGCTGTTTTTCAAGAATTTATTTTAAATAGTGAGGGCCAAGTGCAGCCGCTAAGAAAAGTGCGCAGTTTTGTGCATGGGTTTGTGTGTAAAAGTGATTAGGTGTATTTATAAATGCAAGGATGTTGAAATGTATGTATGTTGCATAGTTTTAAGACTACTGCTACTAGAGCTACAGCTCCGAGACGCATTTTAGTTTGCGGTGGGCCCTATGTTCAAACCCAAGGCAGATGGAAATTTTTAAACTGGTTCACAAAGTCATGCTGTCCGTCCATCTGGCCGTCTGTCCGGATGACCGCAACTATTTTCGGCGCTATTTAAGATAGGAAATTTCGGACAAAGTGTTAAGATTTTAGTACCATGCCCAGTGGGAGGCTGGCAAATTGATAACATGTTGATACACTTCAAATCGCAAATCGATAAAAGGTGAATATTTCCCGCAAGTCACCAATTTGGTATGCGAATTGCTGGTAACCTTCCCAAAAATTGCGACCTTGGTATCCCGGCCACGACTACTAGAACGGCCGCAGCGCCCCTCAAAAAAACCGAAATGGCTCACTGTTTTTCAACTAAAGGCTCCATATTTGGAATATATATTACTGGAAAGTTCCCCCAAACATCACAAAATTCCCTCCTTAGTAATCACTAAAATCGATGTACCTAAAAGGTCAAACTACAGACACCAAACATGGTATGTAGATTGCTAGTGACCTCTTCAAAAGATTGCGACCTTGATATCTCGGCAACAGGCTCTAGAACGCCCTAGAATATTAAGGTCGTTATCTTTGGGGAGGTCAGCAGCTATCTACATACCAAATTTGGTGACACTAGCTTTAATACTGTGGAAAATATTCACTTTTTATTTTACGATCGTCATGTTTTCGATTTGACATCCTCCAAGTGGGCGTGGGACGAAAATCTTAACTCTTGTGTTACAAAGGTACACACGAGTATGTGTTCTAAGATTTAAGTCTCTAGCTTCAATAGCGATGAAAAATATTGCGTTCATACGGACAGACAGATGAACAGCAAGACGGACATTGCACAAACCCAATATTCTTTTCACTTTGTGAACGAGTATATAAATTTCCCGGCCACGCCCTCTCCCGCCCCCCGCAAATCGCGGAAATCTATATCCCACAATTTTGGAGCTAGAGTCACCAAATTTTAAAGGTAGATGGCTCGTTACCGCCTTTAAAGATCGTCCCCACAAATTGCGAAAATTAATATATGCCATAATTTTAGAATTATAGTCACCAATTTTGCAGTGCGTGGCAGACCTCCTCCGAAGATCGAGCCGAAAAATGTTAACCACGCCCACCCCACCTACAAAATATAAAAATTCTATATTTTTCCAAAAAAAAAACAATAAGTATTGTGTACTGAGAGAGATTATTATGTAGGCGGCTACGTCCGACTGTAACGTTCCTACTTTTTTCTTATGTTTTGGTTATGAGTATAGTTTACAAAACATAATAATAACAATATTTTATACGTATTTTTTAATAATTAAATAATTTGTGTCTTCATTCCCAATAATTAACTTTTAATTAATATTGATTTATGCTTTTAGGTATTTCATCGGATAGAATAATATTTTCGAATGTAGCTGCCAAGGAAGAACACGTACGCCGTGGACAATTGGCTGATATTTGTCTAGACACTCCATTGTGCAATGGTCATACAACATCTATGGACGTTTTATGGACGGGAACTCCAGTTGTTACATTGCCTGGAGAAACATTAGCCTCCAGGTAAATATTGACATCCTCATACCCGTTGTATAGATACATGAGTGTGCGGTAAAAAAAATTATATACATTTAAATTTCCCTACATATACACATACAGAAACACAAAAAAAATATACACACTTTGCATGCAGCGGTTGAGGTTGGAAAATTCATTCTGGAATTCTTGTTCTATTTCAGTCTTATGTTATGTTATGTTGTAAAAGTAAAATATTTTTATTCTTAATATCAAACCAAAAGTATCGATGTAACGAAAATGTGTGTACCAAAAGAAACATGTTTTAATGCTAGCGTCACCAAATTTGAAAGGTTAACGGTTGGTCACCCCCTTCATAGATCGGTAAAAAAAATTTCACGGCCACGCTCACTTTCGCAAAAATCTCCCGTCGTTACCATTGTAGAAAAATCACTACAAAGTGATAATTTTACCCAAATAGCCTTCCTTAGACTAGCCTTAGCCTTAGACATAGAAGGTTCTTTCAACAGCGTCGTTCCGGGGCCAATTGCTCAACCACTGATGGAATGTAAAAAATACATGTTGGCGTTTAAAATAGTCCTCAGAATGCGATAGGAAATTCATAAGGTTAATGTTCTAAGCAATAAAATCAGTGAAAATCAATAAATGCAGTATTACGGTGGAAGTATACTCAGATCAAAGTTCAGTTTAAAACACTTTGAAAGTTTGGGTGAACAAGCAATCTTAATAAGCTAGAACCAGTCCATGACGACTTTTTATGTCTTTTTTGCAACCTGCCATTTGTGGGTGTCTAGAGGCGGTAGCCCAAACAGGACATCTTAGGTGAAATATTCCCATTGCGATAGGCAAGACACTAAAGATAATTTATTTTCCGAGTTGCGCAGGCCACAATTGTTACCTTTACAGCTTTTATATAGAATCTTACACTTTTTGAACACGCGATACTTATGCGCAATCCTAGCGTAGTTCTGTTACTATAATGCACTCAACATTATCTTAAAAATTCTGTGAATGATTCAGGGGAACTTGAACATCGAGTTGGCCAAAAAATTGCATGATAGCGGCGGAACCATGTCGCTCGATATATTTTAAAACACAAACAAATCTTGCTAGAGATACTTAGAGATATACACGCAACTCAATGGCTATAAAAGGGTATCGGTATGAAATAAATGGAACTCGACGGAAAGATTCTTTATGGGAACATGTCGCTAGAATTTTTTTGTGGCTCTGATGCTCAAGCACTACAACCATATACGGAACATATTTTAATATCGACCCCTACCATTAAAGTTAAGCTTTAAAACCTGAATTATAACAACTCAAATTCCCTCGGTCATGTGAAGCAAACAAATAAAATGAAAAATGTCGCAATTGTTTCCAAATTACGTACAATATAGCTGACTTAATTATATTTTAGTGGATTTAATAATCCGCACTAATGGATACTACCTCTATGGGGAAGAGCAAGCGGTGGGTTCAATTGTAAACAGCAATGGATTGAAAACTATTGATAGGTACGATTGAGTGGGGGAAATAAATGTGCGAGGGTCTGCTATGTGTATAATAGATTACTGTTTATTAAGGAGCTGGGTACTAATATTCTATGATCAAGGTGATCAATGTGGATAAGGTGTCCAAAGCTAAGATGGAGAAAAAAACACGTACAGAGGTACACACAAGAACTAGATGCTAGGTTGCTTGGAATAAATGCCAACACAAAAGACTAATTTTGGGCCGCAGGAAAAATAGCTTTCGATTATTTATAAACTTTCAGATGGGAATCAAGGTAGTCCACAAGAACCAAATACCAGAATGCAGTTTCTAATTTTCTGAAGCTATGCAGTTACAAGAAAATACAAGAAGACCGGAACAACATCTTAAGTGAGTGTCACAGTGGGGAAGACGATTGTCGTAGCCACAATTGCTGAATTATACATCCAAATCGGAAAAAGCTATACCCATTGAAGATGGGTAAAAAAATGTATGCAACAGGCAGAATAAGGTATTTCCGACTCCTTAAAAATTGAATATATATTCGAGCTGTGGACAAGCTGTGACTGCTGCCTCTCAAGAATGTTGTTGAAAAACAGGCTTCCAATGGGGGAGCCAGTCGTTGTAAAAATACGAAGTCACCGCATTGTTTCTTATATCTGCCAAGCTGCCCAAGCTCATTTACTTATCAATCGTCGTTATCTTCCTTTTTATCTCTTGTCGCTGGCTGGAGTACCGTATTTTCAATTTAATGCAACTTAAGGGGCAGTGCAGTGTTTAGTATAAATTTCGCTTTCTTGTCGGCAGCTGTAGCGCGCATTGCTGCGTAAATTCGTAAATAAAATCCAGCTAAATATTTTTTTCGCAATTGCTAATGAACCAGGTTATTTATTATTACACTTATTAAACATGAAAATGATATTATGAAAAATATATATTGTTTTAATTAGTCTTGATTTGTAATTCATTTACAATGTTTGATGATAATGTTGGTTGTTGAGTTTTTGTCTCCCACAGTTTTGGACCTATTGTCTGCAAATTTAGCAGATAGACTGATGACGTCCATGCAAGATAGAGCAAACAATTTTGGCCATGTCTACTTCCGTCTCCACAAATTGCAAAAATCGATAATTCTCCAAAGTGTTGTTTGAAGCTTAATGCTTTTATGTTACGATAATCATTAAAGCCAGTTTCGAATGTTCTAATTCGATTTATAAAATTTTATAAGTAGGAGTAGTTTAGCTCAGGTTTAATTTTTCATTTTTAGAATTTTATAAGTAGGAGAATTTTAAGTCAGCTGATAGCGTTCTGAAGGCAGAGTGACTCCGTACTTGTCTTGATTCAGAATATATTTACCCTATAAGACATGTCATGGCAAAATAAAAAATATGTTCTGCAAGAACTTTAAAACCTTATAATGTTTAAAGTATATTACATTTTACACTGGTAATAATGCTTAAACCAATCTATATGTGGCATTTTTTTTGCATGTTAACGCACCTTTATTCTTTATAACCGAATATAATTTATTTGAATATACATATGAATATAATTTATTTTTTTCAAATTATACAAGTTGGGTTACCTTACTAATTCTAATCTAATTTCAGGGTTGCAGCATCGCAATTAGCCACACTTGGATGTCCAGAGTTAATAGCACACAGCAGAGATGAATATCAAGAAATCGCTATTCGCTTAGGAACAGAGAGGGAATATTTAAAAGCTTTAAGAGCAAAAGTATGGAAAGCACGAGACGATAGTCCATTGTTTGATTGTTCACAGTACGCCAAAGGCTTAGAAAATCTATTCTTACAAATGTGGGAAAGATTTATTAAGCACAAAGATCCCGATCACATTTCTTCAGAATAATAATTACAAAAAGACTTGAAAAGTTTCAGTGAACCGACCAGAGAGGGGATAGAATTTCTTGGACAAATGTATGCATGTTTCATATAATTATAAATATATTTCTGTATAAGAAGAGGGTACAGTTTTACTACTTATGCATTAACTTATTTTTGATCGATTGAACACGCTTTGATAACCAATTGGACCTTCTAAAGTAAGACGTTACCATGTTTAAGAAATCAAAATAAAGTCGCATGATATTGAACACATCACGTTTTCTTTAATAATATATTTAGTAAAATCTCTGGATATGTAATATTTAATTAATGATTTATTAATTATACTAAATAAATATAAAAATATATAAACATATATATATATATATATATATATATATATATATATATATATATATATATATATATATATATATATATATATATATATATATATATATATATATATATATTTACATTCTGCCGACTGCAACGTTCTTACTTGTTATACCCTCAGAATGGGTAAATCAGTTTGTTATAATGGTTTTGTGCAAATGTATGTAACACGCAGAAGGAGGGTCTCCGACTCCATAAAGTATAAATATTCTTGATCAGGACGACAAGCTGAATTAATTAAGCATTGTCCGTCTGTCTGTTCGTCTGTATGAACGCAGCTGTCGCCGATATTACAAAAGTTAGAGACTCAAATTAAACGACTATAGATTCTGTAATACAATAAGCAGTACGCACATGAGCCAAACAAATTTCAGTGTTTTTGGAAAAATAATAAAAATAAATAAAATAAAAAATAACAATAAATAATTTACGTGTATTAGAGATCACAACATGTGTTTTGTTTATAGTTAAATAATCTATCCAAAATTAATAATTAATTAAAATCGGGCAACCGGTCCAAAAGATATGGCCATTTTACTTTATTTTTAATGTTTAACATATGAAATTAAGCGGGAAAGTATAACATTAGTAAGATTTATTTAGTTTAATTAATACATAATTTTTCTAATATCCACATATCGAGTGATTTCAAATATGTAACAAACTTTAACCGGAAATTGAACGTCATTAAATTAATGATAATTGCAGCTTTAGATACCCTTTTGATATGCATGCTTAATAACTCCTTGAGCGTCAGTGGTCTTTGTCGGATATATCCAGATATACTTTGAAACCCCGTCTACCATAGACAGTATGTATTTGTATTTGTTGATTATCCAGAAATCCCAGATGATTAATGTAAAGTGAAGTCAGCGGCTCTCCTTTGTACCATAGCCAGTGTAAAAAATTCTCACGTTTCTCCAACTTATTGTTACGAGTTATTCACTCAATGCAAATCGAGATCAGTTGTATGACTATTTTCTCTAAGTGCGGTATACAATAATCCTGCTGCATTGTGTGTAAGTGACCCATGTGACCAAAACTGCGAGCATTCCTGATAATTTCCTTAAACTTTTCGTTGAGCCTCTGATGTAACTATTAGAAATAGCTTCAGTTGTCTACATGTTTCATCCTGGTTTCTGCGTGATGTTCTATTGTATATAAAAAGTCTTGTAGGTACATTAACCAGTCTGTAACCTCTTTGTCCATCCGTCTGTCTGTCCGGATGAATGCAACTCTTTTCAGCGCTAGTAAAGATAGAGACTTAAAATCTTGCATATATACTTGTAGTTATCTGCTTCAGAAAAGGTGTAAAGATATTCGTGCCATGCCTACTGGGAGGCTGGCAAATCAATAATATGTCGATTCACCTTAAATCTCAAATCGATGATAGGTAAATATTTCCCACAATATTAAAGTTATAACTTGGCATGTAGATTGCTGGTGACCTCGCCAATTGCGACCTTGATATACTGGCCACGCCCATTAGAACGCCTCCCAGCTATCCCATCTTAAAAAATCGGAAATGGCTATATCTTCAGTTTTTGAGCTAGAGTCACTAAATTTTAAAGGTGGATTAGTGGTCACCAACTTTAATAAGGATACAAAAACTTCCCTGCCAACACCCAATCCTGCCTCCGCAAATTGCGAAAGCCTATATGTCACACTTTTAGAGCTGGAGTCACCAAATTCTAAAGGTGGATGGCTGGTCGCGCCCTTTAAAGATCCGTAAAAATTTCGGCCACGCCCATATGTATCAGAAAAACTAGGTTTGGTAACCAATACAATATAATATAATATTATCACTATTTTGCTAGCATTTTTATAATCGTCATTAATTCGCTATTCGCAGTACATTATATTTTGCACTCCACTGTAGTTTTAATTGTCTTCATATTCATATCTGTTTGTTCTCCTTTCCTCTTTTCTGTATCTACTTTTTCAGCTGCTGTTTCAGCTTTTTCTTCTCCCTTCTTTTCTGTATCTACCTTTTTAGCTGCTGTTAAAGGTTTTTCAGCTTTTGCCTTTTCAACCTCTCCTAACCTCCTTTCTTGTTCCATGAATATCCTTATTACCATTTAATATGTCTTTAAATTTTCCGTATCGCACTTGCAAATTTCTTAACACTTTTCAATTTGTTGATTTATTTAAGTAGCTATTCGACACGATTGAACCTCCATTTAAGATTTATATAGGTTAATTGAATGTTATATATCGAGCGATTTCAAATGGCTAACAAAGTTTAATAGGAATGTATTGGACGACATTAATAGAATGATAATTTTAGCTTTAGATACAACCACTAAGCATAATATAAATATACATCAACAAAAAAAGCTCTTCCCGGTCGTAAATGAGAGTAAGTGCTAGATGAGGTCTCACTACGATTGTGCTTCGCGCAACGACTTTAACATCTTTCCAATCCATGAATAAGGATGTCTCATTACATATGTACATATATATTCATATATATAAATGTAGTAGGAATATTAAATTCGAGAATTGCTGTCGGAAATGATAAATTGTTGTTTTTTTTTTTAAATTTAGAACATTTCCTAGTTTGGCTTTTACAGATTTAAAATCACAAATATTTTTTAGAACACCGACTCTGTCGATTTATCAGCTCATGTTGCGTCTTGTTAACTGTGCAGGGAAAAGTTGACTCTTCCCCGAATGTCTTTGTTAAACTCAAATAGCTTTGCACTTACAGCTTTGTTCCTCTGGCATTGTTAATTTTTCTTAAAACCGATATATTGTTCCTAACGTCAAATAGTATAATCACATAGGCTAATATCAAAAAAGACTCTAGCTTTGTACAATTCTGGAAATCCCATATTGCAGAAATTTTTGCCAACCACTTCGGTTCTTTTCTCAGTTACGATAATGTGCTCTGTCTATGGTCAGAATAAAGAAGAATAAAGATATATAGATATATATATAAAGATATATATAGATATATATATATATATAAAAGATATATATATAATTAGGTAATGGATCTATTTGTGCTACATATTATGATGTGTGCGTTAGCGTCACATCACAACAGCAATGATCGTTTATTGCTCTTACAGTAACTAACCTAAGCAAGTAAGCATTTAAATTGGGGCTTTCAATCTAAGCAGCACACCAGCATTTCGTTTAGCTGTGTGAATTAAAGAGTTTGCCTCGCCTTTCTGCCGGCAGACAGATTACTCCTCATTGATGATTTTCAGCGCACCTTGCAAGCTTTTGATGTGCATATCGGATATCTTTTAGACAATGGGTTCCTGCATTCTTTTAGAAGAAGGTCAATTTGACGATTTTGGGGAACCTGTGTTTTTATATGTGTTTTATATGTTATGTATTTTTCACTGATGTCCTATGACAACTTTTTGTATAGTTGTACGATTTTTGGTATTAGGATCAGTTTGACGCTTATTGGTTTCAATGTCTGTTTAAATTAATACATTGAACAATCCGCTTTTAATACCCTGATCGCATTGAAAATGTGTAAAAAGGGTAAAATGTTTTTGTGCAAATATATGTAACAGGCAGAAGAAGTCATTTCGGGCCCATTATATATATTCTTGATCAGGATCAATATGCTCGTCGATATAGCCATGTCCGTTTATCTGTCCGTCCGTCGGTACGTATGAACGCATCAATCTTGGAAACTACGCTGATTAAGAATAGTTTCGGGTTATGGATTCTTTCCCCCACTTGAGGCAAATATTAAAAATCGCAAATTTGATTTGTACATACATTTGTTTTTTTTTTTAAACCCTGAGTATCTTATAAGGATCATACACTTGGTTTGGAAGCTATTCAAGAATTTATTTGCAGCTGAGGGGGCCAAGCACAGCACCTGAGTAAAAGTGATACTTCAATATGTATATTTTACTTCTTTTATTTATTTTATTTTATTCATTTATTTATATATATATAACTAATATAACTATTAAAAGCCTAAAGCCTAAAAAGAATTAGAAATATTCCTAATAACAACCCCGATGGGAGTATTTTATTTGCCTATCCGGCCCATAATCACTGCTAATTGTTGACAGTGATATTAAGAGAACCTACAGCTTAAGTGAAAGTTGTTAGTAGTAAGAATATATTCTAAAATATAAATCTAACCTAAAAGATAAACAAAATAAGTGAAAGAAACAATTTTAATTATTAATAATAATAATAAGTTATAGATAGAGAGAAAAAAGTAAAGTGACAGAGACGGAAAATCACTGATGCGATAGGGGGAGTTTTTTAGCCCGTCCCGCAAGGTATGCCCCTGCTCACAGCTGTGAGGGTGGTCAGTGATTTCAAGAAGATAGGCTGACAGCAATTCATTAAAGGAAGAGAGAATTCTCAGGAAAACACGTGATAATAAAGGCTATTATACCGTAGTCATAAGACACGAAAGGAATTATGCAAAGCGTAGTCTGTCGTGCATATAGGAAGTAATAAAGGGTAATAGTTTCTCGTAGATCTAACGAAGACAACACCAAGGATTGTTCTAAGGTTGGTTAGAGACGGGAGATCATGAAGTAAAAGCCTGTTGGAGTGCGATAACAGACGAATATAGGGATCCCATTTTAAACCAATTCGATACCGGTGGATTTCGTACGGCGGACACCAGATACATGAGCAGTATTTCAGGATTGGGCGTACAAGATATATAAAGAAGTTTCGTAGATAAGAGATCATTGAACTCCTTCGACCAACGTTTAATGAAGCCAAGTACACCCACCATTAGCTTCGTTTACAATAGTAGATATGTGAATGTTGAAACTCAGCTTTAAATCAAAAAGAACTCCAAGGTTTTTTACTGTTAGTACACGTTTCAGTGGAATATTGTCAGTTGTATAGCTAACCGAATGTGGCTGAGAACGATTAAAAGACATAAACGTACGCTTTGGACAATTTAGGTGGATTTGATTGGCCGAACACCAAAGCTGCAGTTCAGATCATTGTGTAAACGAGTGTGTTGTCGGGAAGCGGTGCAGAAATAAAGTTTTACATCATCTGAGTACATAAATATGAGAGCATGTGATATTAAAGAGGGGAAGTGATTTGTGAAAAGAGGAAAGAGTAAAGTTTAAAGGTGGCGAGCACATGAAGTAGCATAAACCTGTTTTTACGTTTTGGATTTAGGTAAGAGTCTTTGAGTTCTACCCTTTAAATAAGATGAAATCCAAGCCAGGAGAGAGGGAGGGAAACCTATAAGGTCATGTCTCAGCAGTAAAAGTTCATGGCGTATAGAGTCAAATGCTTACTGAAGTCGGAGTAAATGACATCAGTTTGTTTTTCGCCAGAAAAGCATCGTTTACCAGCGAGGTGAGTACAAGCAGGTGGTTGGTCATAGTTGACAGACTCTTCAAAACCATGCTGAGAAGGGGGTACAATTGATTTGCAGAAATGCTGCAAAGTGGAAGTAACTATTTTTATACCCTGAACCCATTGAAAATGGGTAAATAAGGGTATAATAGTTTTGTGCACATGTATGAAACAGGCAGAAGTAAACGTCCCCAGCCCCATAAAATATATATATTCTTGATCAGCATCACTAGCCGAGTCCATCTAGCCATGTCCGTCTGTCTGTCCGTCCATCTGTATGAAATCGTCAGTTTCGGAGATTACAGAAGCTAGAAAGAACGCTCTTGACTAGAGCCTTCTCACTTCTTTCAAATAATTTGGGGATAGCAGACAGTTTGGCAATGTCCCTATAGTTTGTTACATCTGACTTACATTTGACCTACCACCATTTTATGGGGAGGAATGATAAACGATTCTTTCCAAAGGGATGTGAAAACAGCAGATTTAAGGGATGTATTATAAAGCTTAAGCAAAGAGCGAAGAAGAAGCACTACACTCTTTGAGTAGGCATCTAAGATGATTCGGACGATCGTGTCTGTATTAAATTATTAAAGACCACTTCACAGTCAGATATTGGAGAATTTAACCAAGTTTCTAAAAAAGTGGTAATGTCCGAATATGAACTTAGTTTTTTGATGCAATGCTACTATATGCTTGCAAAGAGGAAACTGGAAGGAAAACACTTAAAAATTGAGACTCTAACCGGCGGTTAGGGGGAGTCTCAAATTTCAAATTTCAAAGTCACTCGAAAGCTGCTTAGCAACATTACTAAGCTTTAAAAATTGATTACTCTGGAATTATACATTCTGGAGAAATCAAGTTGAATTTTGAATAATTTTAATTTAGGTGCGAGAGCGCAAAGCAGATGAAAAATGAAAACACGAAAATAGACCAAGCAAACGCTCAAACAAAAGAAGTTTTAACACAAACAATTTTTTAAAAAGACACAATGCATAACGGAAAGCACTTTGCACAGCAAATTAAAGCATTTAAAATGTTAAATAATTAACGCAAAATAAAGTTTTGGGCACAAGTAAAGCACGTCAACCACTCTCAAGCTTTGGTATGTGCTTTGATAAATGTTGTAGACAGAACTGGATTTCCGCGGTATGATCGTGAGGTATTGCTTCGCGAAAGCTATCGTCAATCATCTGTCCTCTTCGTTCACGTTTCACTGTTTGTAGGTCTGCTCTCCAGCATATGTAGCACGCTGTTTCCCGCCAGAATTTCGCTGCGAATGGTATCCTCAAGCCGCTGGCTTGAGCCGTTCTCACACCATGTGTAAGTGGCAATGCTTCATGACCAATGCGGACCAGATAGCTGGGTAAGTTGATAAGCAGGATTTTCTTCCTTTGTTTCGGGCCCATGTGTTCGTCATTATGCGTGACAGGATTCGGTTGGTTTTTGCGGATTTGGCATTGGCATATGCAATGTCTAATATCACTCCCAAGTGTTTTATGGCCCCCTTGTTGAAGATCCTGGTGTTGGCCACTGTGATTGCGGCTGCCTCAACAGACTTCAGGCTGCTGATCAGCACAGCCTCGGTTTTTTGCGGAGCGAGCTCAATTCTAATAGAAGAGAGCCACGGCTAGATCTTAGCGATGGCTTGTTTGCACTGTACCTCTGCACAATAGAGCTCTCTGGCTACAACCACGTCATCTGCAAAGCCCACTACCTGAACGCTGACTGGCAGTCGGCTTTTCATCTGGTTCCAGCGATTGCACTTGCAGCTATGTCTGTTACTGTGCTGATAGCATCGAGTGAGGATCTAACTTTTCGGAAGCCGTACTGCAGTGGTGATATACCACCAGCCGCAGTTAAAGCTCTTTCGAGGCGAGCACAGATGAGCAACTCTAGTACCTTGACACTGATTCAATCGAGCCAATTGGTCGATAAGTTGATGGTTCATCGAGTGGCTGCTTGGTTTCGGTATAAACACTAGGCGGTAAACTTTCTTTCGGCTTGGGAAGACACCTTCTCTATTGTAGAGCTCTGCGAAAATGTTTCGAGTGGAGGCGAGTCTCAAAACTCGGTTTCGGATACCACCAGGTCATCTATCGGTGCTATGATCGTCTCAGCAGGTGAAACACAGCTGATTCTGACTGTTCTAATGAGGAACAACGTTCCGCGGTGTAACGGCGTCTTACCCGGATGCATTCCTGCCGAGCAACGGCCATTTGCTCGTTCCACCAATATACTGGAGCGTGGTACCGCTTCGCTTCGGCTTGAATGCGCGTGATAGCTGCAACATCATATCTCCGGCTATGCGCAGCGGGTCGAACCAAACAGCCAGCTGCTGAGAAAAGTCAGGTCTAGCACTGAGCTCAATTCTGCCCGGCGAAAAGTGTGTTGCAAGCGCTACCTCGAGCAGTGTCAATGCCTCCAGCAGAGCTCCTCCTCTACCGTTGGTAAACGAACTGATCCAGTTTACGACCCACGCATTAAAGTCGTAAGCGACATGCGGGTTGCGGCATCTGTTCAGGGTTCTGTTCCATATTTAAAAATAATAGATGTTCCGGGTTCGAATCAGTTCGGTTCAAGCCTTGCTTAGAACAACACTTGTGGGAATGTGTGGAATTTTCGGAAATATCTATGGAAATGAGTTTGGTCGTAAGAAAGATATTGCTGCGCTCCAAAGCTGCAAACCGTGTTTGATCTGAACCGAATCGAACCCGGATCATCCATTATTCTTAAACTTTGAACCATTTGCCAAATTTATTAAAAAAATTTTTGGTTCATATTATTATACTCGTTCACGAAGTGAAACTAGTATATTGGTTTTGTGCAATGTCCGTCATGCTGTCCGTCCGACTGTCCGTCTGTCGCAATATTTTTCGGCGCTATTGAAGATAGAGACTGAATATATACTTGTAGTTATCTGCTTCAGACAAAGCGTTAAGATTTTTGTGCCACGACCACTGGGAGGCTGCCAAATCAATAACATGTCGATACAACTCAATATTTCCCACAACAGAAAAGTTTTAAAGGTAGATTAGTGGTCACCCACTTTAAATACGGGTACAAAAATTTCCTACCCACGCCTCCCAGCTATCCCATTTTAAAAAATCGGGAATGGCTATATCTTCAGTTGTTGAGCTAGAGTCACTAAATTTTAAAGGTGGATTAGTGGTCACCAACTTTAAATAAGGATACAAAAATTTCCCTGCTAACACCCAATCCTGCCTCCGCAAATTGCGAAAACATATATGTCACACTTTTACAGCTGGAGTCACCAAATTCTAAAGGTGGTTGGCTGGTCGCCCCTTTAAAGATCCGTAAAAAATTTCGGCCACGCCCATATGTATCAGAAAAACTAGGTTTGGTAAACAATACAATATAATATAATATTATCACTATTTTGCTAGCATTTTTATAATCGTCATTAATTCGCTATTCGCAGTACATTATATTTTGCACTCCACTGTAGTTTTAATTGTCTTCATATTCACTATCTGTTTGTTCTTCATTCCTCTTTTCTGTATCTACTTTTTCAGCTGCTGTTTCAGCTTTTTCTTCTTCCTTCTTTTCTGTATCTACCTTTTTAGCTGCTGTTAAAGGTTTTTCAGCTTTTGCCTTTTCAACCTCTTCTAACCCCCTTTCTTGTTCCATGAATATGCTTATATCTTTTTCTTTTTCTTCAAGTGCTCTTTCGTTTCTACGCGCTATTACCAAAGTGCCGTTTAATATGTCTTTAAATTTTTCTTAACACTTTTCAATTTGTTAATTTATTTAAGTAGCTATTCGACACGATTGAACCTCCATTTAAGATTTATATAGGTTAATTGAATGTTATATATCGAGCGATTTCAAATGGCTAACAAAGTTTAATAGGAATGTATTGGACGACAATAATAGAATGATAATTTTAGCTTTAGATACAACCACTAAGCATAATATAAATATACATCAACAAAAAAAGCTCTTCCCGGTCGTAAATGAGAGTAAGTGCTAGGTGAGGTTTCACTACGATTGTGCTTCGCGCAACGACTTTAACATCTTTCCAATCCATGAATAAGGATGTCCCATTACATATGTACATATATATTCATATATATAAATCTAGTAGGAATATTAAATTCGAGAATTGCTGTCGGAAATGATAAATTGTTGTTTTTTTTTAATTTAGAACACTTCCTAGTTTGGCTTTTACAGATTTAAAATCACAAATATTTTTTAGAACACCGACTCTGTCGATTTATCAGCTCATGTTGCGTCTTGTTAACTGTGCAGGGAAAAGTTGACTCTTCCCCGTATGTCTTTGTTAAACTCAAATAGCTTTGCACTTACAGCTCTGTTCCTCTGGCATTGTTAATTTTTCTTAAAACCGATATATTGTTCCTAACGTCAAATAGTATAATCATATAGGCTAATATCAAAAAAGACTCTAGCTTTGTACAATTCTGGAAATCCCATATTGCAGAAATTTTTGCCAACCACTTCGGTTCTTTTCTCAGTTACGATAATGTGCTCTGTCTATGGTCAGAATAAAGAAGAATAAAGATATATAGATATATATATAAAGATATATATAGATATATATATATATAAAGATATATATATAATTAGGTAATGGATCTATTTGTGCTACATATTATGATGTGTGCGTTAGCGTCACATCACAACAGCAATGATCGTTTATTGCTCTTACAGTAACTAACCTAAGCAAGTAAGCATTTAAATTGGGGCTTTCAATCTTAGCAGCACACCAGCATTTCGTTTAGCTGTGTGAATTAAAGAGTTTGCTTCGCCTTTCTGCCGGCAGACAGATTACTCCTCATTGATGATTTTCAGCGCAGGTATTTCGTCACCTTGCAAGCTTTTGATGTGCATATCGGATATCTTTTAGACAATGGGTTCCTGCATTCTTTTACCTTCTGGTCCGCTGGTGCATACAGTACCTAGCTAGATTCCTCATGTGTTAAAGGAATTTAAGGACCTGTAGCCTGAGTGATCCTCTCGAAGAAGGACAAGTTGACGATTTTTGGGAATCTGTGTTTTTATATGTGTTTTATATGTTATGTATTTTTCACTGATGTCCTATGACAACTTTTTGTATAGTTGTACGATTTTTGGTATTAGGATCAGTTTGACGCTTATTGGTTTCAATGTCTGTTTAAATTAATACATTGAACAATCCGCTTTTAATACCCTGATCGCATTGAAAATGTGTAAAAAGGGTAAAATGTTTTTGTGCAAATATATGTAACAGGCAGAAGAAGTCATTTCGGGCCCATTATATATATTCTTGATCAGGATCAATATGCTCGTCGATATAGCCATGTCCGTTTATCTGTCCGTCCGTCGGTACGTATGAACGCATCAATCTTGGAAACTACGCTGATTAAGAATAGTTTCGGGTTATGGATTCTTTCCCCCACTTGAGGCAAATATTAAAAATCGCAAATTTGATTTGTACATACATTTGGATGCTTTTCTTAAACCCTGAGAATCTTATAAGGATCATACACTTGGTTTGGAAGCTATTCAAGAATTTATTTGCATCTGAGGGGGCCAAGCACAGCACCTGAGTAAAAGTGATGCTTCAATACGTTTATTTTATTTCTTTTATTTTATTTATTTATTTAATCAGTTGACAAAGCGTAAAACAAAAAAAAAATATATATATATATATATATATATATATATATATATATATATATATATATATATATATATATATATATATATATATAACTAATATAACTATTAAAAGCCTAAAGCCTAAAAGAATTAGAAATATTCCTAATAACATCCCCGATGTGAGTATTTTATTTGCCTATCCGGCCCCTAATCACTGCTAATTGTCGACAGTGATATTAAGAGAACCTGCAGCTTAAGTGAAAGTTGCTAGTAGTAAGAATATATTCTAAAATATAAATCTAACCTAAAAGATAAACAAAATAAGTGAAAGAAACAATTTTAATTATTAATAATAATGATAAGTTATAGATAGAGAGAAAAAAGTAAAGTGACAGAGACGGAAAATCACTGATGCGACAGGGGGAGTTTTTTAGCCCGTCCCGCAAGGTACGCCCCTGCTCTCAGCTGTGAGGGTGGTCAGTGATTTCAAGAAGATATGCTGACAGCAATTCATTAAAGGAAGAGAGAATTCTCAGGAAAACACGTGATAATAAAGGCTATTATACCGTAGTCATAAGACACGAAAGGAATTATGCAAAGCGTAGTCTGTCGTGCATATAGGAAGTAATAAAAGGTAATAGTTTCTCGTAGATCTAACGAAGACAACACCAAGGATTGTTCTAAGGTTGGTTAGCGACGGGGAGATCATGAAGTAAAAGCCTGTTGGAGTGCGATAACAGACGAATATAGGGATCCCATTTTAAACCAATTCGATACCGGTGGATTTCGTACGGCGGACACCAGATACATGAGCAGTATTTCAGGATTGGGCGTACAAGATATATAAAGAAGTTTCGTAGATAAGAGATCATTGAACTCCTTCGACCAACGTTTAATAAAGCCAAGTACACCCACCATTAGCTTCGTTTACAATAGTAGATATGTGAATGTTGAAACTCAGCTTTAAATCAAAAAGAACTCCAAGGTTTTTTACTGTTAGTACACGTTTCAGTGGAATATTGTCAGTTGTATAGCTAACCGAATATGGCTGAGAACGATTAAAAGACATAAACGTACGCTTTGGACAATTTAGGTGGATTTGATTGGCCGAACACCAAAGCTGCAGTTCAGATCATTGTGTAAACGAGTGTGTTGTCGGGAAGCGGTGCAGAAATAAAGTTTTACATCATCTGAGTACATAAATATGAGAGCATGTGATATTAAAGAGGGGAAGTGATTTGTGAAAAGAGGAAAGAGTAAAGTTGAAAGGTGGCGAGCACATGAAGTAGCATAAACCTGTTTTTACGTTTTGGATTTAGGTAGAGTCTTTGAGTTCTACCCTTTAAATAAGATGAAATCCAAGCCAGGAGAGAGGGAGGGAAACCTATAAGGTCATGTCTCAGCAGTAAAAGTTCATGGCGTATAGAGTCAAATGCTTACTGAAGTCGGAGTAAATGACATCAGTTTGTTTTTCGCCAGAAAAGCATCGTTTACCAGCGAGGTGAGTACAAGCAGGTGGTTGGTCATAGTTGACAGACTCTTCAAAACCATGCTGAGAAGGGGGTGCAATTGATTTGCAGAAATGCTGCAAAGTGGAAGTAACTATTTTTATACTCTGAACCCATTGAAAATGGGTAAATAAGGGTATAATAGTTTTGTGCACATGTATGAAACAGGCAGAAGTAAGCGTCCCCAGCCCCATAAAATGTATATATTCTTGATCAGCATCACTAGCCGAGTCCATCTAGCCATGTCCGTCTGTCTGTCCGTCCATCTGTATGAAATCGTCAGTTTCGGAGATTACAGAAGCTAGAAAGAACGCTCTTGACTAGAGCCTTCTCACTTCTTTCAAATAATTTGGGGATAGCAGACAGTTTGGCATATGTCCCTATAGTTTGTTACATCTGACTTACATTTGACCTACCACCATTTTATGGGGAGGAATGATAAACGATTCTTTCCAAAGGGATGTGAAAACATCAGATTCAAGGGATGTATTATAAAGCTTAAGCAAAGAGCGAAGAAAAGCACTACACTCTTTGAGTAGGCAACTAAGAATATTGTCAAGCCCAGGAAGGTTAGAAGAGTAAGAATTAAAAGCAGAAAGACGGGCGGTTTCAGAAATGATAGGCACGAAGGCAGAATTAAAATAAACACGGTTTTAAGGATAAGGCAATATTTTTTAAGTTTGGTAGCCTGGGGTAAACACGGAGGTTTTGAGAATTAATTAACGGGATGCAAGAGTGAGGTTTGGATTTATAAAATAATGTAGAGCATTATCTATATCGACCGCGTCGAATAGAATAGACGGTTGCATAAATAAGTTTATCAGGGGGTCTAATAGGCGTCATCGAATGTAAATTTTGGGAATTTCAAACGAACAGTGTCGAGGGGATATCTTGGAGACATCAGTAAGATGGTGAACGTTTACAAACACAAGATCAAGTGTACTATGCAATTGATTAGAAATGGAGTTGATCTGGGACAATGAGAGGTTAAGCATATTATCTACGAAGTCATGATGGCACAGGGTATTTGGGTGATGTTGATATTGACCATGAAATGTTCGGAATATTAAAATCACCCAATACAATAAATAAGTCATTACAAATGCTGCATATAAACCTTAATATTATAAGAAGGAGGGTTGTAAAAGCAAGTGATAAAGCTCAAGATGGGAGAGATACTTTTACAGAGACAATTTGCATCAGTAGACACTGTAAAATAAAAAAGGTCGTACTGGAGTGACGTTTAAACTGCAATCATTACCCCATCACCTCGATGATTCGGACGATCGTGTCTATAAACCGTTAAATTATTAAAGACCACTTCACAGTCAGATATTGCAGAATTTAACCAAGTTTCTGAAAAAGTGATAATGTCCGAATATGAACTTAGTTTTTTGATGCAATGCTACTATATGCTTGCAAAGAGGAAACTGGAAGGAAAACACTTAAAAATTGAGACTCTAACCGGCGGTTAGGGGGAGTCTCAAATTTCAAATTTCAAAGTCACTCGAAAGCTGCTTAGCAACATTACTAAGCTTTAAAAATTGATTACTCATGGAATTATACATTCTGGAGAAATCAAGTTGAATTTTGAATAATTTTAATTTAGGTGCGAGAGCGCAAAGCAGATGAAAAATGAAAACACGAAAATAGACCAAGCAAACGCTCAAACAAAAGAAGTTTTAACACCAACAATTTTTTAAAAACACACAATGCATAACGGAAAGCACTTTGCACAGCAAATTAAAGCATTTAAAATGTTAAATAATTAACGCAAAATAAAGTTTTGGGCACAAGTAAAGCACGTCAACCACTCTCAAGCTTTGGTATGTGCTTTGATAAATGTTGTAGACAGAACTGGATTTCCGCGGTATGATCGTGAGGTATTGCTTCGCGAAAGCTATCGTCAATCATCTGTCCTCTTCGTTCACGTTTCACTGTTTGTAGGTCTGCTCTCCAGCATATGTAGCACGCTGTTTCCCGCCAGAATTTCGCTGCGAATGGTATCCTTAAGCCGCTGGCTTGAGCCGTTCTCACACCATGTGTAAGTGGCAATGCTTCATGACCAATGCGGACCAGATAGCTGGGTAAGTTGATAAGCAGGATTTTCTTCCTTTGTTTCGGGCCCGTGTGTTCGTCATTATGCGTGACAGGATTCGGTTGGTTTTTGCGGATTTTGCATTGGCATATGCAATGTTTAATATCACTCCCAAGTGTTTTATGGCCCCCTTGTTGAAGATCCTGGTGTTGGCCACTGTGATTGCGGCTGTCTCAACAGACTTCAGGCTGCTGATCAGCACTGCCTCGGTTTTTTTCAGAGCTAGCTCAATTCCAATAGAAGAGAGCCACGGCTAGATCTTAGCGATGGCTTGTTTGCACTGTACCTCTGCACAATAGAGCTCTCTGGCTACAACCACGTCATCTGCAAAGCCCACTACTTGAACGCTGACTGGCAGTCGGCTCTTCATCTGGTTCCAGCGATTGCACTTACAGCTATGTCTGTTACTGTGTTGATAGCATCGAGTGATGATCTAACTTTTCGGAAGCCGTACTGCAGTGGTGATATACCACCAGCCGCAGTTAAAGCTCTTTCGAGGCGAGCACAGATGAGCAACTCTAGTACATTGACAGCCGATTCAATCGAGCCAATTGGTCGATAAGTTGATTGTTCATCGAGTGGCTGCTTGGTTTCGGTATAAACACTAGGCGGTAAACTTTCCTTCGGCTTGGGAAGACACCTTCTCTATTATAGAGCTCTGCGAAAATGTTTCGAGTGGAGGCGAGTCTCAAAACTCGGTTTCGGATACCACCAGGTCATCTATCGGCGCTATGATCGTCTCAGCAGGTGAAACACAGCTGATTCTGACTGTTCTAATGAGGAACAACGTTCCGCGGTGTAACGGCGTCTTACCCGGATGCATTCCTGCCGAGCAACGGCCATTTGCTCGTTCCACCAATATACTGGAGCGTGGTACCGCTTCGCTTCGGCTTGAATGCGCGTGATAGCTGCAACATCATATCTCCGACTATGCGCAGCGGGTCGAACCAAACAGCCAGCTGCTGAGAAAAGCCAGGTCTAGCACTGAGCTCAATTCTGCTCGGCGAAAAGTGTGTTGCAAGCGCTACCTCGAGCAGTGTAAATGCCTCCAGCAGAGCTCGTCCTCTACCGTTGGTAAACGAGCTGATCCAGTTTACGACCCACGTATTAAAGTCGTAAGCGACATGCGGGTTGCGGCATCTGTTCAGGGTTCTGTTCCACATTTAAAAATAATAGATGTTCCGGGTTCGAATCAGTTCGGTTCAAGCCTTGCTTAGAACAACACTTGTGGGAATGTGTGGAATTTTCGGAAATATCTATGGAAATGAGTTTGGTCGTAAGAAGATATTGCTGCGCTCCAAAGCTGCAAACCGTGTTTGATCTGAACCGAATCGAATCCGGATCATCCATTACTCTTAAACTTTGAACCATTTGCCAAATTTATTAACAAATTTTTTGGTTCATATTATTATACTCGTTCACGAAGTGAAACTAGTATATTGGTTTAGTGCAATGTCCGTCATGCTGTCCGTCCGACTGTCTGTCTGTCGCAATATTTTTCGGCGGTATTGAAGATAGAGACTGAATATATACTTGTAGTTATCTGCTTCAGACAAAGCGTTAAGATTTTTGTGCCACGACCACTGGGAGGCTGCCAAATCAATAACATGTCGATACAACTCAATATTTCCCACAACAGAAAAGTTTTAAAGGTAGATTAGTGGTCACCCACTTTAAATACGGGTACAAAAATTTCCTACCCACGCTCCCAGCTATCCCATCTTAAAATCGGGAATGGCTATATTTTCAGTTGTTGAGCTAGAGTCACTAAATTTTAAAGGTGGATTAGTGGTCACCAACTTTAAATAAGGATACAAAAATTTCCCTGCTAACACCCAATCCTGCCTCCGCAAATTGCGAAAGCCTATATGTCACACTTTTAGAGCTGGAGTCACCAAATTCTAAAGGTGGTTGGCTGGTCGCGCCCTTTAAAGATTCGTAAAAAATTTCGGCCACGCCCATATGTATCAGAAAAACTAGGTTTGGTAAACAATACAATATAATATAATATTATCACTATTTTGCTAGCATTTTTATAATCGTCATTAATTCGCTATTCGCAGTACATTATATTTTGCACTCCACTGTAGTTTTAATTGTCTTCACTGTAACATCTTTCCAATCCATGAATAAGGATGTTCCATTACATATGTACATATATATACATATATATAAATCTAGTAGGAATAGTAAATTCGAGAATTGCTGTCAGAAATGATAAATTGTTGTTTTTTTTTAATTTAGAACACTTCCTAGTTTGCCTTTTACAGATTTCAAATCACAAATATTTTTTAGAACACCGACTTTGTCGATTTATCAGCTCATGTTGCGTCTTGTAAACTGTGCAGGGAAAAGTTGACTCTTCCCCGTATGTCTTTGTTAAACTCAAATAGCTTTACACTTACAGCTCTGTTCCTCTGGCATTGTTAATTTTTCTTAAAACCGATATATTGTTCCTAACGTCAAATAGTATAATCACATAGGCTAATATCAAAAAAGACTCTAGCTTTGTACAATTCTGGAAATCCCATATTGCAGAAATTTTTGCCAACCACTTCGGTTCTTTTCTCAATTACGATAATGTGCTCTGTCTATGGTCAGAATAAAGAAGAATAAAGATATATATAGATATATATAATATATATATATATATATAAAGATATATATATAATTAGGTAATGGATCTATTTGTGCTACATATTATGATGTGTGCGTTAGCGTCACATCACAACAGCAATGATCGTTTATTGCTCTTACAGTAACTAACCTAAGCAAGTAAGCATTTAAATTGGGGCTTTCAATCTTAGCAGCACACCAGCATTTCGTTTAGCTGTGTGAATTAAAGAGTTTGCTTCGCCTGTCTGCCGGCAGACAGATTACTCCTCATTGATGATTTTCAGCGCAGGTATTTCGTCACCTTGCAAGCTTTTGATGTGCATATCGGATATCTTTTAGACAATGGGTTCCTGCATTCTTTTACCTTCTGGTCCGCTGGTGCATACAGTACCTAGCTAGATTCCTCATGTGTTAAAGGAATTTAAGGACCTGTAGCCTGAGTGATCCTCTCGAAGAAGGACAAGTTGACGATCTTTGGGAATCTGTGTTTTTATATGTGTTTTATATGTTATGTATTATTCACTGATGTCCTATGACAACTTTTTGTATAGTTGTACGATTTTTGGTATTAGGATCAGTTTGACGCTTATTGGTTTCAATGTCTGTTTAAATTAATACATTGAACAATCCGCTTTTAATACCCTGATCGCATTGAAAATGTGTAAAAAGGGTAAAATGTTTTTGTGCAAATATATGTAACAGGCAGAAGAAGTCATTTCGGGCCCATTATATATATTCTTGATCAGGATCAATATGCTCGTCGATATAGCCATGTCCGTTTATCTGTCCGTCCGTCGCTACGTACGAACGCGTCAATCTTGGAAACTACGCTGATTAAGAATAGTTTCGGGTTATGGATTCTTTCCCCCACTTGAGGCAAATATTAAAAATCGCAAATTTGATTTGTACATACATTTGGATGCTTTTCTTAAACCCTGAGAATCTTATAAGGATCATACACTTGGTTTGGAAGCTATTCAAGAATTTATTTGCAGCTGAGGGGGCCAAGCACAGCACCTGAGTAAAAGTGATACTTCAATATGTATATTTTATTTCTTTTATTTCTTTTATTTTATTCATTTATTTATATATATATAACTAATATAACTATTAAAAGCCTAAAGCCTAAAAAGAATTAGAAATATTCCTAATAACAACCCCGATGGGAGTATTTTATTTGCCTATCCGGCCCATAATCACTGCTAATTGTTGACAGTGATATTAAGAGAACCTACAGCTTAAGTGAAAGTTGTTAGTAGTAAGATTATATTCTAAAATATAAATCTAGCCTAAAAGATAAACAAAATAAGTGAAAGAAACAATTGTAATTATTAATAATAATGATAAGTTATAGATAGAGAGAAAAAAGTAAAGTGACAGAGACGGAAAATCACTGATGCGATAGGGGGAGTTTTTCAGCCCGTCCCGTAAGGTACGCCCCTGCTCACAGCTGTGAGGGTGGTCAGTGATTTCAAGAAGATATGCTGACAGCAATGACTTTATTAAAGGAAGAGAGAATTCTCAGGAAAACACGTGATAATAAAGGCTATTATACCGTAGTCATAAGACACGAAAGGAATTATGCAAAGCGTAGTCTGTCGTGCATATAGGAAGTAATAAAGGGTAATAGTTTCTCGTAGATCTAACGAAGACAACACCAAGGATTGTTTTAAGGTTGGTTAGCGACGGGAGATCATGAAGTAAAAGCCTGTTGGGGTGCGATAACAGACGAATAAAGGGATCCCATTTTAAACCAATTCGATACCGGTGGATTTCGTACGGCGGACACCAGATACATGAGCAGTATTTCAGGATTGGGTGTACAAGATATATAAAGAAGTTTCGTAGATAAGAGATCATTGAACTCCTTCGACCAACGTTTAATAAAGCCAAGTACACCCACCATTAGCTTCGTTTACAATAGTAGATATGTGAATGTTGAAACTCAGCTTTAAATCAAAAAGAACTCCAAGGTTTTTTACTGTTAGTACACGTTTCAGTGGAATATTGTCAGTTGTATAGCTAACCGAATGTGGCTGAGAACGATTAAAAGACATAAACGTACGCTTTGGACAATTTAGTTGGATTTGATTGGCCGAACACCAAAGCTGCAGTTCAGATCATTGTGTAAACGAGTGTGTTGTCGGGAAGCGGTGCACAAATAAAGTTTTACATCATCTGAGTACATAAATATGAGAGCATGTGATATTAAAGAGGGGAAGTGATTTGTGAAAAGAGGAAAGAGTAAAGTTGAAAGGTGGTGAGCACCTGAAGTAGCATAAACCTGTTTTTAGGTTTTGGATCTAAGTAAGAGTCTTTGAGTTCTACCCTTTAAATAAGACGAAATCCAAGCCAGGAGAGAGGGAGGGAAACCTATAAGGTCAAGTTTCAGCAGTAAAAGTTCATGGCGTATAGAGTCAAATGCTTACTGAAGTCGGAGTAAATAACATCAGTTTGTTTTTCGCCAGAAAAGCATCGTTTACCAGCGAAGTGAGTTCAAGTGGTTGGTCATAGTTGACAGACTCTTCAAAACCATGCTGAGAAGGGGTACAATTGATTTGCAGAAATGCTGCAAAGTGGAACTAACTATTTTTATACCCTGAACCCATTGAAAATGGGTAAATAAGGTATAATAGTTTTGTGCACATGTATGAAACAGGCAGAAGTAAGCGTCCCCAGCCCCATAAAATATATATTCTTGATCAGCATCACTAGCCGAGTCCATCTAGCCATGTCCGTCTGTCTGTCCGTCCATCTGTATGAAATCGTCAGTTTCGGAGATTACAGAAGCTAGAAAGAACGCTCTTGACTAGAGCCTTCTCATTTCTTTCAAATAATTTGGGGATAGCAGACAGTTTGGCAATGTCCCTATAGTTTGTTACATCTGACTTACATTTGACCTACCACCATTTTATGGGGAGGAATGATAAACGATTCTTTCCAAAGGGATGTGAAAACATCAGATTCAAGGGATGTATTATAAAGCTTAAGCAAAGAGCGAAGAAGAAGCACTACACTCTTTGAGTAGGCAACTAAGAATATTGTCAAGCCCAGGAGAGTTAGAAGAGTAAGAATTAAAAGCAGAAAGAAGGGCGGTTTCAGAAATGATAGGCACGAAGACAGAATTAGAAGATTTATAAAAACAGGATTTAAGGATTTATAAAAAAATGTAGAGCATTATCTATATCAACCGCGTCGAATAGAATAGACGGTTGCATAAATATGTTTATCAGGGGGGTCTAATAGGCGTTATCGAATGTAAATTTTGGGAATTTCAAACGAACAGTGTCAAGGGGATATCCTGGAGACATCAGTAAGATGATGAACGTTTACAAACACAAGATCAAGTGTACTATGCAATTGATTAGAAATGGAGTTGATCTGGGACAACGAGAGGTTAAGCATACCATCTACGAAGTCATGATGGCACAGGGTATTTGGGTGATGTTGATATTGACCATGAAATGTTCGGAATATTAAAATCACCCAATACAATAAATAAGTCAATACCACGCACATGAGGAAAAAACTTGATTATTTCAGGCCAAATGCTGCATATACACCTTAATATTATAAGAAGGAGGGTTGTAAAAGCAAGTGATAAAGCTCAAGATGGGAGAGATACTTTTACAGAGACAATTTGCATCAGTAGACACTGTAAAATAAAAAAGGTCGTACTGGAGTGACGTTTAAACTGCAATCATTACCCCATCACATCGATGATTCGGACGATCGTGTCTATAAACCGTTAAATTATTAAAGACCACTTCACAGTCAGATATTGCAGAATTTAACCAAGTTTCTGAAAAAGTGATAATGTCCGAATATGAACTTAGTTTTTTGATGCAATGCTACTATATGCTTGCAAAGAGGAAACTGGAAGGAAAACACTTAAAAATTGAGACTCTAACCGGCGGTTAGGGGGAGTCTCAAATTTCAAATTTCAAAGTCACTCGAAAACTGCTTAGCAACATTACTAAGCTTTAAAAATTGATTACTCATGGAATTATACATTCTGGAGAAATCAAGTTGAATTTTGAATAATTTTAATTTAGGTGCGAGAGCGCAAAGCAGATGAAAAATGAAAACACGAAAATAGACCAAGCAAACGCTCAAACAAAAGAAGTTTTAACACCAACAATTTTTTAAAAACACACAATGCATAACGGAAAGCACTTTGCACAGCAAATTAAAGCATTTAAAATGTTAAATAATTAACGCAAAATAAAGTTTTGGGCACAAGTAAAGCACGTCAACCACTCTCAAGCTTTGGTATGTGCTTTGATAAATGTTGTAGACAGAACTGGATTTCCGCGGTATGATCGTGAGGTATTGCTTCGCGAAAGCTATCGTCAATCATCTGTCCTCTTCGTTCACGTTTCACTGTTTGTAGGTCTGCTCTCCAGCATATGTAGCACGCTGTTTCCCGCCAGAATTTCGCTGCGAATGGTATCCTTAAGCCGCTGGCTTGAGCCGTTCTCACACCATGTGTAAGTGGCAATGCTTCATGACCAATGCGGACCAGATAGCTGGGTAAGTTGATAAGCAGGATTTTCTTCCTTTGTTTCGGGCCCGTGTGTTCGTCATTATGCGTGACAGGATTCGGTTGGTTTTTGCGGATTTTGCATTGGCATATGCAATGTTTAATATCACTCCCAAGTGTTTTATGGCCCCCTTGTTGAAGATCCTGGTGTTGGCCACTGTGATTGCGGCTGTCTCAACAGACTTCAGGCTGCTGATCAGCACTGCCTCGGTTTTTTTCAGAGCTAGCTCAATTCCAATAGAAGAGAGCCACGGCTAGATCTTAGCGATGGCTTGTTTGCACTGTACCTCTGCACAATAGAGCTCTCTGGCTACAACCACGTCATCTGCAAAGCCCACTACTTGAACGCTGACTGGCAGTCGGCTCTTCATCTGGTTCCAGCGATTGCACTTACAGCTATGTCTGTTACTGTGTTGATAGCATCGAGTGATGATCTAACTTTTCGGAAGCCGTACTGCAGTGGTGATATACCACCAGCCGCAGTTAAAGCTCTTTCGAGGCGAGCACAGATGAGCAACTCTAGTACATTGACAGCCGATTCAATCGAGCCAATTGGTCGATAAGTTGATTGTTCATCGAGTGGCTGCTTGGTTTCGGTATAAACACTAGGCGGTAAACTTTCCTTCGGCTTGGGAAGACACCTTCTCTATTATAGAGCTCTGCGAAAATGTTTCGAGTGGAGGCGAGTCTCAAAACTCGGTTTCGGATACCACCAGGTCATCTATCGGCGCTATGATCGTCTCAGCAGGTGAAACACAGCTGATTCTGACTGTTCTAATGAGGAACAACGTTCCGCGGTGTAACGGCGTCTTACCCGGATGCATTCCTGCCGAGCAACGGCCATTTGCTCGTTCCACCAATATACTGGAGCGTGGTACCGCTTCGTTTCGGCTTGAATGCGCGTGATAGCTGCAACATCATATCTCCGGCTATGCGCAGCGGGTCGAACCAAACAGCCAGCTGCTGAGAAAAGTCAGGTCTAGCACTGAGCTCAATTCTGCTCGGCGAAAAGTGTGTTGCAAGCGCTACCTCGAGCAGTGTAAATGCCTCCAGCAGAGCTCGTCCTCTACCGTTGGTAAACGAGCTGATCCAGTTTACGACCCACGTATTAAAGTCGTAAGCGACGTGCGGGTTGCGGCATCTGTTCAGGGTTCTGTTCCATATTTAAAAATAATAGATGTTCCGGGTTCGAATCAGTTCGGTTCAAGCCTTGCTTAGAACAACACTTGTGGGAATGTGTGGAATTTTCGAAAATATCTATGGAAATGAGTTTGGTCGTAAGAAAGATATTGCTGCGCTCCAAAGCTGCAAACCGTGTTTGATCTGAACCGAATCGAATCCGGATCATCCATTATTCTTAAACTTTGAACCATTTGCCAAATTTATTAAAAAATTTTTTGGTTCATATTATTATACTCGTTCACGAAGTGAAACTAGTATATTGGTTTTGTGCAATGTCCGTCATGCTGTCCGTCCGACTGTCTGTCTGTCGCAATATTTTTCGGCGGTATTGAAGATAGAAACTGAATATATACTTGTAGTTATCTGCTTCAGACAAAGCGTTAAGATTTTTGTGCCACGACCACTGGGAGGCTGCCAAATCAATAACATGTCGATACAACTCAATATTTCCCACAACAGAAAAGTTTTAAAGGTAGATTAGTGGTCACCCACTTTAAATACGGGTACAAAAATTTCCTACCCACGCCTCCCAGCTATCCCATCTTAAAAAATCGGAAATGGCTATATTTTCAGTTTTTGAGCTACAGTCACTTAATTTTAAAGGTGGATTAGTGGTCACCAACTTTAAATAAGGATACAAAAACTTCCCTGCCAACACCCAATCCTGCCTCCGCAAATTGCGAAAACATATATGTCACACTTTTACAGCTGGAGTCACCAAATTCTAAAGGTGGTTGGCTGGTCGCCCCCTTTAAAGATCCGTAAAAAATTTCGGCCACGCCCATATGTATCAGAAAAACTAGGTTTGGTAAACAATACAATATAATATAATATTATCACTATTTTGCTAGCATTTTTATAATCGTCATTGATTCGCTATTCGCAGTACATTATATTTTGCACTCCACTGTAGTTTTAATTGTCTTCATATTCACTATCTGTTTGTTCTTCATTCCTCTTTTCTGTATCTACTTTTTCAGCTGCTGTTTCAGCTTTTTCTTCTTCCTTCTTTTCTGTATCTACCTTTTTAGCTGCTGTTAAAGGTTTTTCAGCTTTTGCCTTTTCAACCTCTCCTAACCCCCTTTCTTGTTCCATGAATATGCTTATATCTTTTTCTTTTTCTTCAAGTGCTCTTTCGTTTCTACGCGCTATTACCAAAGTGCCGTTTAATATGTCTTTAAATTTTTCTTAACACTTTTCAATTTGTTAATTTATTTAAGTAGCTATTCGACACGATTGAACCTCCATTTAAGATTTATATAGGTTAATTGAATGTTATATATCGAGCAATTTCAAATGGCTAACAAAGTTTAATAGGAATGTATTGGACGACATTAATAGAATGATAATTTTAGCTTTAGATACAACCACTAAGCATAATATAAATATACATCAACAAAAAAAGCTCTTCCCGGTCGTAAATGAGAGTAAGTGCTAGGTGAGGTTTCACTACGATTGTGCTTCGCGCAACGACTTTAACATCTTTCCAATCCATGAATAAGGATGTTCCTTACATATGTACATATATATACATATATATAAATCTAGTAGGAATAGTAAATTCGAGAATTGCTGTCAGAAATGATAAATTGTTGTTTTTTTTAATTTAGAACACTTCCTAGTTTAGCTTTTACAGATTTAAAATCACAAATATTTTTTAGAACACCGACTCTGTCGATTTATCAGCTCATGTTGCGTCTTGTTAACTGTGCAGGGAAAAGTTGACTCTTCCCCGTATGTCTTTGTTAAACTCAAATAGCTTTGCACTTACAGCTTTGTTCCTCTGGCATTGTTAATTTTTCTTAAAACCGATATATTGTTCCTAACGTCAAATAGTATAATCATATAGGCTAATATCAAAAAAGACTCTAGCTTTGTACAATTCTGGAAATCCCATATTGCAGAAATTTTTGCCAACCACTTCGGTTCTTTTCTCAGTTACGATAATGTGCTCTGTCTATGGTCAGAATAAAGAAGAATAAAGATATATAGATATATATATAAAGATATATATAGATATATATATATATATATAAAGATATATATATAATTAGGTAATGGATCTATTTGTGCTACATATTATGATGTGTGCGTTAGCGTCACATCACAACAGCAATGATCGTTTATTGCTCTTACAGTAACTAACCTAAGCAAGTAAGCATTTAAATTGGGGCTTTCAATCTTAGCAGCACACCAGCATTTCGTTTAGCTGTGTGAATTAAAGAGTTTGCTTCGCCTTTCTGCCGGCAGACAGATTACTCCTCATTGATGATTTTCAGCGCAGGTATTTCGTCACCTTGCAAGCTTTTGATGTGCATATCGGATATCTTTTAGACAATGGGTTCCTGCATTCTTTTACCTTCTGGTCCGCTGGTGCATACAGTACCTAGCTAGATTCCTCATGTGTTAAAGGAATTTAAGGACCTGTAGCCTGAGTGATCCTCTCGAAGAAGGACAAGTTGACGATTTTTGGGAATCTGTGTTTTTATATGTGTTTTATATGTTATGTATTATTCACTGATGTCCTATGACAACTTTTTGTATAGTTGTACGATTTTTGGTATTAGGATCAGTTTGACGCTTATTGGTTTCAATGTCTGTTTAAATTAATACATTGAACAATCCGCTTTTAATACCCTGATCGCATTGAAAATGTGTAAAAAGGGTAAAATGTTTTTGTGCAAATATATGTAACAGGCAGAAGAAGTCATTTCGGGCCCATTATATATATTCTTGATCAGGATCAATATGCTCGTCGATATAGCCATGTCCGTTTATCTGTCCGTCCGTCGGTACGTATGAACGCATCAATCTTGGAAACTACGCTGATTAAGAATAGTTTCGGGTTATGGATTCTTTCCCCCACTTGAGGCAAATATTAAAAATCGCAAATTTGATTTGTACATACATTTGTTTTTTTTTTTAAACCCTGAGAATCTTATAAGGATCATACACTTGGTTTGGAAGCTATTCAAGAATTTATTTGCATCTGAGGGGGCCAAGCACAGCACCTGAGTAAAAGTGATACTTCAATATGTATATTTTATTTCTTTTATTTCTTTTATTTTTATTCATTTATTTCTATATATAACTAATATAACTATTAAAAGCCTAAAGCCTAAAAAGAATTAGAAATATTCCTAATAACAACCCCGATGGGAGTATTTTATTTGCCTATCCGGCCCATAATCACTGCTAATTGTTGACAGTGATATTAAGAGAACCTACAGCTTAAGTGAAAGTTGTTAGTAGTAAAAATATATTCTAAAATATATATCTAACCTTAAAGATAAACAAAATAAGTGAAAGAAACAATTTTAATTATTAATAATAATGATAAGTTATAGATAGAGAGAAAAAAGTAAAGTGACAGAGACGGAAAATCACTGATGCAATAGGGGGAGTTTTTCTGCCCATCCCGTAAGGTACGCCCCTGCTCACAGCTGTGAGGGTGGTCAGTGACTTCAAGAAGATATGCTGACAGCAATGACTTTATTAAAGGAAGAGAGAATTCTCAGGAAAACACGTGATAATAAAGGCTATTATACCGTAGTCATAAGACACGAAAGGAATTATGCAAAGCGTAGTCTGTCGTGCATATAGGAAGTAATAAAGGGTAATAGTTTCTCGTAGATCTAACGAAGACAACACCAAGGATTGTTCTAAGGTTGGTTAGCGACGGGAGATCATGAAGTAAAAGCCTGTTGGGGTGCGATAACAGACGAATATAGGGATCCCATTTTAAACCAATTCGATACCGGTGAATTTCGTACGGCGGACACCAGATACATGAGCAGTATTTCAGGATTGGGCGTACAAGATATATAAAGAAGTTTCGTAGATAAGAGATCATTGAACTCCTTCGACCAACGTTTAATGAAGCCAAGTATACCCACCATTAGCTTCGTTTACAATAGTAGATATGTGAATGTTGAAACTCAGCTTTAAATCAAAAAGAACTCCAAGGTTTGTTACTGTTAGTACACGTTTCAGTGGAATATTGTCAGTTATATAGCTAACCGAATGTGGCTGAGAACGATTAAAAGACATAAACGTACGCTTTGGACAATTTAGTTGGATTTGATTGGCCGAACACCAAAGCTGCAGTTCGGATCATTGTGTAAACAAGTGTGTTGTCGGGAAGCGGTGCACAAATAAAGTTTTACATCATCTGAGTACATAAATATGAGAGCATGTGATATTAAAGAGGGGAAGTGATTTGTGAAAAGAGGAAAGAGTAAAGTTGAAAGGTGGTGAGCACCTGAAGTAGCATATACCTGTTTTTAGGTTTTGGATCTAAGTAAGAGTCTTTGAGTTCTACCCTTTAAATCCCTTTAAAGACGAAATCCAAGCCAGGAGAGAGGGAGGGAAACCTATAAGGTCAAGTTTCAGCAGTAAAAGTTCATGGCATATAGAGTCAAATGCTTACTGAAGTCGGAGTAAGTGACATCAGTTTGTTTTTCGCCAGAAAAGCATCGTTTACCAGCGAAGTGAGTTCAAGCAGGTGGTCATAGTTGACAGACTCTTCAAAACCATGCTGAGAAGGGGGTACAATTGATTTGCAGAAATGCTGCAAAGTGGAAGTAACTATTTTTATACCCTGAACCCATTGAAAATGGGTAAATAAGGGTATAATAGTTTTATGCACATGTATGAAACAGGCAGAAGTAAGCGTCCCCAGCCCCATAAAATATATATATTCTTGATCAGCATCACTAGCCGAGTCCATCTAGCCATGTCCGTCTGTCTGTCCGTCCATCTGTATGAAATCGTCAGTTTCGGAGATTACAGAAGCTAGAAAGAACGCTCTTGACTAGAGCCTTCTCACTTCTTTCAAATAATTTGGGGATAGCAGACAGTTTGGCAATGTCCCTATAGTTTGTTACATCTGACTTACATTTGACCTACCACCATTTTATGGGGAGGAATGATAAACGATTATTTCCAAAGGGATGTGAAAACAGCAGATTCAAGGGATGTATTATAAAGCTTAAGCAAAGAGCGAAGAAGAAGCACTACACTCTTTGAGTAGGCAACTAAGAATATTGTCAAGCCCAGGAGAGTTAGAAGAGTAAGAATTAAAAGCAGAAAGAAGGGTGGTTTCAGAAATGATAGGCACGAAGACAGAATTAGAAGAAACACGGTTTTAAGGATAAGGCAATATTTTTTAAGTTTGGTAGTCTGGGAGTAAACCACGGAGGTTTTTGAGAATTAAGTAAAGGGATGCAAGAGTGAGTTTAAGGATTTATAAAAAAATGTAGAGCATTATCTATATCAACCGCGTCGAATAGAATAGACGGTTGCATAAATAAGTTTATCAGGGGGGTCTAATAGGCGTTATCGAATGTAAATTTTTGGAATTTCAAACGAACAGTGTCAAGGGGATATCTTGGAGACATCAGTAAGATGATGAACGTTTACAAACACAAGATCAAGTGTACTATGCAATTGATTAGAAATGGAGTTGATCTGGGACAACGAGAGGTTAAGCATACCATCTACGAAGTCATGATGGCACAGGGTAATTGGGTGATGTGGATATTGACCATGAAATGTTCGGAATATTAAAATCACCCAATACAATAAATAAGTCATTACCACGCACATGAGGAAAAAACTTGATTATTTCAGGCCAAATGCTGCATATACACCTTAATATTATAAGAAGGAGGGTTGTAAAAGCAAGTGATAAAGCTCAAGATGGGAGAGATACTTTTACAGAGACAATTTGCATCAGTAGACACTGTAAAATAAAAAAGGTCGTACTGGAGTGACGTTTAAACTGCAATCATTACCCCATCACCTCGATGATTCGGACGATCGTGTCTATAAACCGTTAAATTATTAAAGACCACTTCACAGTCAGATATTGCAGAATTTAACCAAGTTTCTGAAAAAGTGATAATGTCCGAATATGAACTTAGTTTTTTGATGCAATGCTACTATATGCTTGCAAAGAGGAAACTGGAAGGAAAACACTTAAAAATTGAGACACTAACCGGCGGTTAGGGGGAGTCTCAAATTTCAAATTTCAAAGTCACTCGAAAGCTGCTTAGCAACATTACTAAGTTTTAAAAATTGATTACTCATGGAATTATACATTCTGGAGAAATCAAGTTGAATTTTGAATAATTTTAATTTAGGTGCGAGAGCGCAAAGCAGATGAAAAATGAAAACACGAAAATAGACCAAGCAAACGCTCAAACAAAAGAAGTTTTAACACCAACAATTTTTTAAAAACACACAATGCATAACGGAAAGCACTTTGCACAGCAAATTAAAGCTTTTAAAATGTTAAATAATTAACGCAAAATAAAGTTTTGGGCACAAGTAAAGCACGTCAACCACTCTCAAGCTTTGGTATGTGCTTTGATAAATGTTGTAGACAGAACTGGATTTCCGCGGTATGATCGTGAGGTATTGCTTCGCGAAAGCTATCGTCAATCATCTGTCCTCTTCGTTCACGTTTCACTGTTTGAAGGTCTGCTCTCAAGCATATGTAGCACGCTGTTTCCCGCCAGAATTTCGCTGCGAATGGTATCCTTAAGCCGCTGGCTTGAGCCGTCCGCACACCATGTGTAAGTGGCAATGCTTCATGACCAATGCGGACCAGATAGCTGGGTAAGTTGATAAGCAGGATTTTCTTCCTTTGTTTCGGGCCCGTGTGTTCGTCATTATGCGTGACAGGATTCGGTTGGTTTTTGCGGATTTTGCATTGGCATATGCAATGTCTAATATCACTCCCAAGTGTTTTATGGCCCCCTTGTTGAAGATCCTGGTGTTGGCCACTGTGATTGCGGCTGTCTCAACAGACTTCAGGCTGCTGATCAGCACAGCCTCGGTTTTTTGCGGAGCTAGCTCAATTCCAATAGAAGAGAGCCACGGCTAGATCTTAGCGATGGCTTGTGTGCACTGTACCTCTGCACAATAGAACTTTCTGGGAACAACCACGTCATCTGCAAAGCCCACTACTTGAACGCTGACTGGCAGTCGGCTCTTCATCTGGTTCCAGCGATTGCACTTACAGCTATGTCTGTTACTGTGTTGATAGCATCGAGTGAGGATCTAACTTTTCGGAAGCCGTACTGCAGTGGTGATATACCACCAGCCGCAGTTAAAGCTCTTTCGAGGCGAGCACAGATGAGCAACTCTAGTACATTGACAGCCGATTCAATCGAGCCAATTGGTCGATAAGTTGATGGTTCATCGAGTGGCTGCTTGGTTTCGGTATAAACACTAGGCGGTAAACTTTCCTTCGGCTTGGGAAGACACCTTCTCTATTGTAGAGCTCTGCGAAAATGTTTCGAGTGGAGGCGTGTCTCAAAACTCGGTTTTGGATACCACCAGGTCATCTATCGGTGCTATGATCGTCTCAGCAGGTGAAACACAGCTGATTCTGACTGTTCTAATGAGGAACAACGTTCCGCGGTGTAACGGCGTCTTACCCGGATGCATTCCTGCCGAGCAACGGCCATTTGCTCGTTCCACCAAGATACTGGAGCGTGGTACCGCTTCGTTTCGGCTTGAATGCGCGTGATAGCTGCAACATCATATCTCCGGCTATGCGCAGCGGGTCGAACCAAACAGCCAGCTGCTGAGAAAAGTCAGGTCTAGCACTGAGCTCAATTCTGCTCGGCGAAAAGTGTGTTGCAAGCGCTACCTCGAGCAGTGTAAATGGCTCCAGCAGAGCTCGTCCTCTACCGTTGGTAAACGAGCTGATCCAGTTTACGACCCACGCATTAAAGCCGTAAGCGACATGCGGGTTGCGGCATCTATTCAGGGTTCTGTTCCATATTTAAAAATAATAGATGTTCCGGGTTTGAATCAGTTCGGTTCAAGCCTTGCTTAGAACAACACTTGTGGGAATGTGTGAAATTTTCGAAAATATCTATGGAAATGAGTTTGGTCGTAAGAAAGATATTGCTGCGCTCCAAAGCTGCAAACCGTGTTTGATCTGAACCGAATCGAACCTGGATTATCCATTATTCTTAAACTTTGAACCATTTGCCAAATTTATTAAAAAATTTTTTGGTTCATATTATTATACTCGTTCACGAAGTGAAACTAGTATATTGGTTTTGTGCAATTTCCGTCATGCTGTCCGTCCGACTGTCCGTCTGTCGCAATATTTTTCGGCGCTATTGAAGATAGAGACTGAATATATACTTGTAGTTATCTGCTTCAGACAAAGCGTTAAGATTCTTGTACCACGACCACTGGGAGGCTGCCAAATCAATAACATGTCGATACAACTCAATATTTCCCACAACAGAAATGTTTTAAAGGTAGATTAGTGGTCACCCACTTTAAATACGGGTACAAAAATTTCCTACCCACGCCTCCCAGCTATCCCATCTTAAAAAATCGGGAATGGCTATATTTTCAGTTGTTGAGCTAGAGTCACTAAATTTTAAAGGTGAATTAGTGGTCACCAACTTTAAATAAGGATACAAAAATTTCCCTGCTAACACCCAATCCTGCCTCCGCAAATTGCGAAAGCCTATATGTCACACTTTTAGAGCTGGAGTCACCAAATTCTAAAGGTGGATGGCTGGTCGCGCCCTTTAAAGATCCGTAAAAAATTTCGGCCACGCCCATATGTATCAGAAAAACTAGGTTTGGTAAACAATACAATATAATATAATATTATCACTATTTTGCTAGCATTTTTATAATCGTCATTAATTCGCTATTCGCAGTACATTATATTTTGCACTCCACTGTAGTTTTAATTGTCTTCACTGTAACATCTTTCCAATCCATGAATAAGGATGTTCCATTACATATGTACATATATATACATATATATAAATCTAGTAGGAATAGTAAATTCGAGAATTGCTGTCAGAAATGATAAATTGTTGTTTTTTTTAATTTAGAACACTTCCTAGTTTGCCTTTTACAGATTTCAAATCACAAATATTTTTTAGAACACCGACTCTGTCGATTTATCAGCTCATGTTGCGTCTTGTAAACTGTGTAGGGAAAAGTTGACTCTTCCCCGTATGTCTTTGTTAAACTCAAATAGCTTTGCACTTACAGCTTTGTTCCTCTGGCATTGTTAATTTTTCTTAAAACCGATATATTGTTCCTAACGTCAAATAGTATAATCATATCGGCTAATATCAAAAAAGACTCTAGCTTTGTACAATTCTGGAAATCCCATATTGCAGAAATTTTTGCCAACCACTTCGGTTCTTTTCTCAGTTACGATAATGTGCTCTGTCTATGGTCAGAATAAAGAAGAATAAAGATATATATAGATATATATATATATATATATATATAAAGATATATATATAATTAGGTAATGGATCTATTTGTGCTACATATTATGATGTGTGCGTTAGCGTCACATCACAACAGCAATGATCGTTTATTGCTCTTACAGTAACTAACCTAAGCAAGTAAGCATTTAAATTGGGGCTTTCAATCTTAGCAGCACACCAGCATTTCGTTTAGCTGTGTGAATTAAAGAGTTTGCTTCGCCTTTCTGCCGGCAGACAGATTACTCCTCATTGATGATTTTCAGCGCAGGTATTTCGTCACCTTGCAAGCTTTTGATGTGCATATCGGATATCTTTTAGACAATGGGTTCCTGCATTCTTTTACCTTCTGGTCCGCTGGTGCATACAGTACCTAGCTAGATTCCTCATGTGTTAAAGGAATTTAAGGACCTGTAGCCTGAGTGATCCTCTCGAAGAAGGACAAGTTGACGATCTTTGGGAATCTGTGTTTTTATATGTGTTTTATATGTTATGTATTATTCACTGATGTCCTATGACAACTTTTTGTATAGTTGTACGATTTTTGGTATTAGGATCAGTTTGACGCTTATTGGTTTCAATGTCTGTTTAAATTAATACATTGAACAATCCGCTTTTAATACCCTGATCGCATTGAAAATGTGTAAAAAGGGTAAAATGTTTTTGTGCAAATATATGTAACAGGCAGAAGAAGTCATCTTCGGGCCCATTATATATATTCTTGATCAGGATCAATATGCTCGTCGATATAGCCATGTCCGTTTATCTGTCCGTCCGTCGCTACGTACGAACGCGTCAATCTTGGAAACTACGCTGATTAAGAATAGTTTCGGGTTATGGATTCTTTCCCCCACTTGAGGCAAATATTAAAAATCGCAAATTTGATTTGTACATACATTTGGATGCTTTTCTTAAACCCTGAGAATCTTATAAGGATCATACACTTGGTTTGGAAGCTATTCAAGAATTTATTTGCATCTGAGGGGGCCAAGCACAGCACCTGAGTAAAAGTGATACTTCAATATGTATATTTTATTTCTTTTATTTCTTTTATTTTTATTCATTTATTTCTATATATAACTAATATAACTATTAAAAGCCTAAAGCCTAAAAAGAATTAGAAATATTCCTAATAACAACCCCGATGGGAGTATTTTATTTGCCTATCCGGCCCATAATCACTGCTAATTGTTGACAGTGATATTAAGAGAACCTACAGCTTAAGTGAAAGTTGTTAGTAGTAAAAATATATTCTAAAATATATATCTAACCTTAAAGATAAACAAAATAAGTGAAAGAAACAATTTTAATTATTAATAATAATGATAAGTTATAGATAGAGAGAAAAAAGTAAAGTGACAGAGACGGAAAATCACTGATGCGATAGGGGGAGTTTTTCAGCCCGTCCCGCAAGGTACGCCCCTGCTCACAGCTGTGAGGGTGGTCAGTGATTTCAAGAAGATATGCTGACAGCAACTTCATTAAAGGAAGAGAGAATTCTCAGGAAAACACGTGATAATAAAGGCTATTATACCGTAGTCATAAGACACGAAAGGAATTAAGCAAAGCGTAGTCTGTCGTGCATATAGGAAGTAATAAAGGGTAATAGTTTCTCGTAGATCTAACGAAGACAACACCAAGGATTGTTTTAAGGTTGGTTAGCGACGGGAGATCATGAAGTAAAAGCCTGTTGGGGTGCGATAACAGACGAATATAGGGATCCCATTTTAAACCAATTCGATACCGGTGGATTTCGTACGGCGGACACCAGATACATGAGCAGTATTTCAGGATTGGGTGTACAAGATATATAAAGAAGTTTCGTAGATAAGAGATCATTGAACTCCTTCGACCAACGTTTAATAAAGCCAAGTACACCCACCATTAGCTTCGTTTACAATAGTAGATATGTGAATGTTGAAACTCAGCTTTAAATCAAAAAGAACTCCAAGGTTTTTTACTGTTAGTACACGTTTCAGTGGAATATTGTCAGTTGTATAGCTAACCGAATGTGGCTGAGAACGATTAAAAGACATAAACGTACGCTTTGGACAATTTAGGTGGATTTGATTGGCCGAACACCAAAGCTGCAGTTCAGATCATTGTGTAAACGAGTGTGTTGTCGGGAAGCGGTGCAGAAATAAAGTTTTACATCATCTGAGTACATAAATATGAGAGCATGTGATATTAAAGAGGGGAAGTGATTTGTGAAAAGAGGAAAGAGTAAAGTTGAAAGGTGGCGAGCACATGAAGTAGCATAAACCTGTTTTTACGTTTTGGATTTAGGTAAGAGTCTTTGAGTTCTACCCTTTAAATAAGATGAAATCCAAGCCAGGAGAGAGGGAGGGAAACCTATAAGGTCATGTCTCAGCAGTAAAAGTTCATGGCGTATAGAGTCAAATGCTTACTGAAGTCGGAGTAAATGACATCAGTTTGTTTTTCGCCAGAAAAGCATCGTTTACCAGCGAGGTGAGTACAAGCAGGTGGTTGGTCATAGTTGACAGACTCTTCAAAACCATGCTGAGAAGGGGGTGCAATTGATTTGCAGAAATGCTGCAAAGTGGAAGTAACTATTTTTATACTCTGAATCCATTGAAAATGGGTAAATAAGGGTATAATAGTTTTGTGCACATGTATGAAACAGGCAGAAGTAAGCGTCCCTAGCCCCATAAAATGTATATATTCTTGATCAGCATCACTAGCCGAGTCCATCTAGCCATGTCCGTCTGTCTGTCCGTCCATCTGTATGAAATCGTCAGTTTCGGAGATTACAGAAGCTAGAAAGAACGCTCTTGACTAGAGCCTTCTCATTTCTTTCAAATAATTTGGGGATAGCAGACAGTTTGGCAAATAAATAAGATGAAATCCAAGCCAGGAGAGAGGGAGGGAAACCTATAAGGTCATGTCTCAGCAGTAAAAGTTCATGGCGTATAGAGTCAAATGCTTACTGAAGTCGGAGTAAATGACATCAGTTTGTTTTTCGCCAGAAAAGCATCGTTTACCAGCGAGGTGAGTACAAGCAGGTGGTTGGTCATAGTTGACAGACTCTTCAAAACCATGCTGAGAAGGGGGTGCAATTGATTTGCAGAAATGCTGCAAAGTGGAAGTAACTATTTTTATACTCTGAATCCATTGAAAATGGGTAAATAAGGGTATAATAGTTTTGTGCACATGTATGAAACAGGCAGAAGTAAGCGTCCCTAGCCCCATAAAATGTATATATTCTTGATCAGCATCACTAGCCGAGTCCATCTAGCCATGTCCGTCTGTCTGTCCGTCCATCTGTATGAAATCGTCAGTTTCGGAGATTACAGAAGCTAGAAAGAACGCTCTTGACTAGAGCCTTCTCACTTCTTTCAAATAATTTGGGGATAGCAGACAGTTTGGCAATGTCCCTATAGTTTGTTACATCTGACTTACATTTGACCTACCACCATTTTATGGGGAGGAATGATAAACGATTCTTTCCAAAGGGATGTGAAAACATCAGATTCAAGGGATGTATTATAAAGCTTAAGCAAAGAGCGAAGAAAAAGCACTACACTCTTTGAGTAGGCAACTAAGAATATTGTCAAGCCCAGGAGAGTTAGAAGAGTAAGAATTAAAAGCAGAAAGAAGGGCGGTTTCAGAAATGATAGGCACGAAGAAAGAATTAGAAGATTTATAAAAAAATGTAGAGCATTATCTATATCAACCGCGTCGAATAGAATAGACGGTTGCATAAATAAGTTTATCAGGGGGGTCTAATAGGCGTTATCGAATGTAAATTTTTGGAATTTCAAACGAACAGTGTCAAGGGGATATCTTGGAGACATCAGTAAGATGATGAACGTTTACAAACACAAGATCAAGTGTACTATGCAATTGATTAGAAATGGAGTTGATCTGGGACAACGAGAGGTTAAGCATACCATCTACGAAGTCTTGATGGCACAGGGTAATTGGGTGATGTGGATATTGACTATTAAAATCACCCAATACAATAAATAAGTCATTACCACGCACATGAGGAAAAAACTTGATTATTTCAGGCCAAATGCTGCATATAAACCTTAATATTATAAGAAGGAGGGTTGTAAAAGCAAGTGATAAAGCTCAAGATGGGAGAGATACTTTTACAGAGACAATTTGCATCAGTAGACACTGTAAAATAAAAAAGGTTGTACTGGAGTGACGTTTAAACTGCAATCATTACCCCATCACCTCGATGATTCGGACGATCGTGTCTATAAACCGTTAAATTATTAAAGACCACTTCACAATCAGATATTGCAGAATTTAACCAAGTTTCTGAAAAAGTGATAATGTCCGAATATGAACTTAGTTTTTTGATGCAATGCTACTATATGCTTGCAAAGAGGAAACTGGCGGTTAGGGGGAGTCTCAAATTTCAAATTTCAAAGTCACTCGAAAGTTGCTTAGCAACATTACTAAGTTTTAAAAATTGATTACTCATGGAATTATACATTCTGGAGAAATCAAGTTGAATTTTGAATAATTTTAATTTAGGTGCGAGAGCGCAAAGCAGATGAAAAATGAAAACACGAAAATAGACCAAGCAAACGCTCAAACAAAAGAAGTTTTAACACCAACAATTTTTTAAAAACACACAATGCATAACGGAAAGCACTTTGCACAGCAAATTAAAGCTTTTAAAATGTTAAATAATTAACGCAAAATAACGTTTTGGGCACAAGTAAAGCACGTCAACCACTCTCAAGCTTTGGTATGTGCTTTGATAAATGTTGTAGACAGAACTGGATTTCCGCGGTATGATCGTGAGGTATTGCTTCGCGAAAGCTATCGTCAATCATCTGTCCTCTACGTTCACGTTTCACTGTTTGAAGGTCTGCTCTCAAGCATATGTAGCACGCTGTTTCCCGCCAGAATTTCGCTGCGAATGGTATCCTTAAGCCGCTGGCTTGAGCCGTCCGCACACCATGTGTAAGTGGCAATGCTTCATGACCAATGCGGACCAGATAGCTGGGTAAGTTGATAAGCAGGATTTTCTTCCTTTGTTTCGGGCCCGTGTGTTCGTCATTATGCGTGACAGGATTCGGTTGGTTTTTGCGGATTTTGCATTGGCATATGCAATGTCTAATATCACTCCCAAGTGTTTTATGGCCCCCTTGTTGAAGATCCTGGTGTTGGCCACTGTGATTGCGGCTGTCTCAACAGACTTCAGGCTGCTGATCAGCACAGCCTCGGTTTTTTGCGGAGCTAGCTCAATTCCAATAGAAGAGAGCCACGGCTAGATCTTAGCGATGGCTTGTGTGCACTGTACCTCTGCACAATAGAACTTTCTGGGAACAACCACGTCATCTGCAAAGCCCACTACTTGAACGCTGACTGGCAGTCGGCTCTTCATCTGGTTCCAGCGATTGCACTTACAGCTATGTCTGTTACTGTGTTGATAGCATCGAGTGAGGATCTAACTTTTCGGAAGCCGTACTGCAGTGGTGATATACCACCAGCCGCAGTTAAAGCTCTTTCGAGGCGAGCACAGATGAGCAACTCTAGTACATTGACAGCCGATTCAATCGAGCCAATTGGTCGATAAGTTGATGGTTCATCGAGTGGCTGCTTGGTTTCGGTATAAACACTAGGCGGTAAACTTTCCTTCGGCTTGGGAAGACACCTTCTCTATTGTAGAGCTCTGCGAAAATGTTTCGAGTGGAGGCGTGTCTCAAAACTCGGTTTTGGATACCACCAGGTCATCTATCGGTGCTATGATCGTCTCAGCAGGTGAAACACAGCTAATTCTGACTGTTCTAATGAGGAACAACGTTCCGCGGTGTAACGGCGTCTTACCCGGATGCATTCCTGCCGAGCAACGGCCATTTGCTCGTTCCACCAATATACTGGAGCGTGGTACCGCTTCGTTTCGGCTTGAATGCGCGTGATAGCTGCAACATCATATCTCCGGCTATGCGCAGCGGGTCGAACCAAACAGCCAGCTGCTGAGAAAAGTCAGGTCTAGCACTGAGCTCAATTCTGCTCGGCGAAAAGTGTGTTGCAAGCGCTACCTCGAGCAGTGTAAATGGCTCCAGCAGAGCTCGTCCTCTACCGTTGGTAAACGAGCTGATCCAGTTTACGACCCACGCATTAAAGCCGTAAGCGACATGCGGGTTGCGGCATCTATTCAGGGTTCTGTTCCATATTTAAAAATAATAGATGTTCCGGGTTTGAATCAGTTCGGTTCAAGCCTTGCTTAGAACAACACTTGTGGGAATGTGTGAAATTTTCGAAAATATCTATGGAAATGAGTTTGGTCGTAAGAAAGATATTGCTGCGCTCCAAAGCTGCAAACCGTGTTTGATCTGAACCGAATCGAACCCGGATTATCCATTATTCTTAAACTTTGAACCATTTGCCAAATTTATTAAAAAATTTTTTGGTTCATATTATTATACTCGTTCACGAAGTGAAACTAGTATATTGGTTTTGTGCAATTTCCGTCATGCTGTCCGTCCGACTGTCCGTCTGTCGCAATATTTTTCGGCGCTATTGAAGATAATACTGTATACTGTATCTACCTTTTTAGCTGCTGTTAAAGGTTTTTCAGCGTTTGCCTTTTCAACCTCTCCTAACCCCATTTCTTGTTCCATGAATATGCTTATATCTTTTTCTTTTTCTTCAAGTGCTCTTTCGTTTCTACGCGCTATTACCAAAGTGCCGTTTAATATGTCTTTAATTTTTTCTTAACACTTTTCAATTTGTTAATTTATTTAAGTAGCTATTCGACACGATTGAACCTCCATTTAAGATTTATATAGGTTAATTGAATGTTATATATCGAGCAATTTCAAATGGCTAACAAAGTTTAATAGGAATGTATTGGACGACATTAATAGAATGATAATTTTAGCTTTAGATACAACCACTAAGCATAATATAAATATACATCAACAAAAAAAGCTCTTCCCGGTCGTAAATGAGAGTAAGTGCTAGGTGAGGTTTCACTACGATTGTGCTTCGCGCAACGACTTTAACATCTTTCCAATCCATGAATAAGGATGTTCCTTACATATGTACATATATATACATATATATAAATCTAGTAGGAATAGTAAATTCGAGAATTGCTGTCAGAAATGATAAATTGTTGTTTTTTTTAATTTAGAACACTTCCTAGTTTAGCTTTTACAGATTTAAAATCACAAATATTTTTTAGAACACCGACTCTGTCGATTTATCAGCTCATGTTGCGTCTTGCTAACTGTGCAGGGAAAAGTTGACTCTTCCCCGTATGTCTTTGTTCAACTCAAATAGCTTTGCACTTACAGCTCTGTTCCTCTGGCATTGTTAATTTTTCTTAAAACCGATATATTGTTCCTAACGTCAAATAGTATAATCATATAGGCTAATATCAAAAAAGACTCTAGCTTTGTACAATTCTGGAAATCCCATATTGCAGAAATTTTTGCCAACCACTTCGGTTCTTTTCTCAGTTACGATAATGTGCTCTGTCTATGGTCAGAATAAAGAAGAATAAAGATATATAGATATATATATAAAGATATATATAGATATATATATATATATATAAAGATATATATATAATTAGGTAATGGATCTATTTGTGCTACATATTATGATGTGTGCGTTAGCGTCACATCACAACAGCAATGATCGTTTATTGCTCTTACAGTAACTAACCTAAGCAAGTAAGCATTTAAATTGGGGCTTTCAATCTTAGCAGCACACCAGCATTTCGTTTCGCTGTGTGAATTAAAGAGTTTGCTTCGCCTTTCTGCCGGCAGACAGATTACTCCTCATTGATGATTTTCAGCGCAGGTATTTCGTCACCTTGCAAGCTTTTGATGTGCATATCGGATATCTTTTAGACAATGGGTTCCTGCATTCTTTTACCTTCTGGTCCGCTGGTGCATACAGTACCTAGCTAGATTCCTCATGTGTTAAAGGAATTTAAGGACCTGTAGCCTGAGTGATCCTCTCGAAGAAGGACAAGTTGACGATTTTTGGGAATCTGTGTTTTTATATGTGTTTTATATGTTATGTATTATTCACTGATGTCCTATGACAACTTTTTGTATAGTTGTACGATTTTTGGTATTAGGATCAGTTTGACGCTTATTGGTTTCAATGTCTGTTTAAATTAATACATTGAACAATCCGCTTTTAATACCCTGATCGCATTGAAAATGTGTAAAAAGGGTAAAATGTTTTTGTGCAAATATATGTAACAGGCAGAAGAAGTCATTTCGGGCCCATTATATATATTCTTGATCAGGATCAATATGCTCGTCGATATAGCCATGTCCGTTTATCTGTCCGTCCGTCGGTACGTATGAACGCATCAATCTTGGAAACTACGCTGATTAAGAATAGTTTCGGGTTATGGATTCTTTCCCCCACTTGAGGCAAATATTAAAAATCGCAAATTTGATTTGTACATACATTTGTATGCTTTTCTTAAACCCTGAGAATCTTATAAGGATCATACACTTGGTTTGGAAGCTATTCAAGAATTTATTTGCATCTGAGGGGGCCAAGCACAGCACCTGAGTAAAAGTGATACTTCAATATGTATATTTTATTTCTTTTATTTCTTTTATTTTTATTCATTTATTTCTATATATAACTAATATAACTATTAAAAGCCTAAAGCCTAAAAAGAATTAGAAATATTCCTAATAACAACCCCGATGGGAGTATTTTATTTGCCTATCCGGCCCATAATCACTGCTAATTGTTGACAGTGATATTAAGAGAACCTACAGCTTAAGTGAAAGTTGTTAGTAGTAAAAATATATTCTAAAATATATATCTAACCTTAAAGATAAACAAAATAAGTGAAAGAAACAATTTTAATTATTAATAATAATGATAAGTTATAGATAGAGAGAAAAAAGTAAAGTGACAGAGACGGAAAATCACTGATGCAATAGGGGGAGTTTTTCTGCCCATCCCGTAAGGTACGCCCCTGCTCACAGCTGTGAGGGTGGTCAGTGACTTCAAGAAGATATGCTGACAGCAATGACTTTATTAAAGGAAGAGAGAATTCTCAGGAAAACACGTGATAATAAAGGCTATTATACCGTAGTCATAAGACACGAAAGGAATTATGCAAAGCGTAGTCTGTCGTGCATATAGGAAGTAATAAAGGGTAATAGTTTCTCGTAGATCTAACGAAGACAACACCAAGGATTGTTCTAAGGTTGGTTAGCGACGGGAGATCATGAAGTAAAAGCCTGTTGGGGTGCGATAACAGACGAATATAGGGATCCCATTTTAAACCAATTCGATACCGGTGAATTTCGTACGGCGGACACCAGATACATGAGCAGTATTTCAGGATTGGGCGTACAAGATATATAAAGAAGTTTCGTAGATAAGAGATCATTGAACTCCTTCGACCAACGTTTAATGAAGCCAAGTATACCCACCATTAGCTTCGTTTACAATAGTAGATATGTGAATGTTGAAACTCAGCTTTAAATCAAAAAGAACTCCAAGGTTTGTTACTGTTAGTACACGTTTCAGTGGAATATTGTCAGTTATATAGCTAACCGAATGTGGCTGAGAACGATTAAAAGACATAAACGTACGCTTTGGACAATTTAGTTGGATTTGATTGGCCGAACACCAAAGCTGCAGTTCGGATCATTGTGTAAACAAGTGTGTTGTCGGGAAGCGGTGCACAAATAAAGTTTTACATCATCTGAGTACATAAATATGAGAGCATGTGATATTAAAGAGGGGAAGTGATTTGTGAAAAGAGGAAAGAGTAAAGTTGAAAGGTGGTGAGCACCTGAAGTAGCATATACCTGTTTTTAGGTTTTGGATCTAAGTAAGAGTCTTTGAGTTCTACCCTTTAAATCCCTTTAAAGACGAAATCCAAGCCAGGAGAGAGGGAGGGAAACCTATAAGGTCAAGTTTCAGCAGTAAAAGTTCATGGCATATAGAGTCAAATGCTTACTGAAGTCGGAGTAAGTGACATCAGTTTGTTTTTCGCCAGAAAAGCATCGTTTACCAGCGAAGTGAGTTCAAGCAGGTGGTCATAGTTGACAGACTCTTCAAAACCATGCTGAGAAGGGGGTACAATTGATTTGCAGAAATGCTGCAAAGTGGAAGTAACTATTTTTATACCCTGAACCCATTGAAAATGGGTAAATAAGGGTATAATAGTTTTATGCACATGTATGAAACAGGCAGAAGTAAGCGTCCCCAGCCCCATAAAATATATATATTCTTGATCAGCATCACTAGCCGAGTCCATCTAGCCATGTCCGTCTGTCTGTCCGTCCATCTGTATGAAATCGTCAGTTTCGGAGATTACAGAAGCTAGAAAGAACGCTCTTGACTAGAGCCTTCTCACTTCTTTCAAATAATTTGGGGATAGCAGACAGTTTGGCAATGTCCCTATAGTTTGTTACATCTGACTTACATTTGACCTACCACCATTTTATGGGGAGGAATGATAAACGATTATTTCCAAAGGGATGTGAAAACAGCAGATTCAAGGGATGTATTATAAAGCTTAAGCAAAGAGCGAAGAAGAAGCACTACACTCTTTGAGTAGGCAACTAAGAATATTGTCAAGCCCAGGAGAGTTAGAAGAGTAAGAATTAAAAGCAGAAAGAAGGGTGGTTTCAGAAATGATAGGCACGAATTTTTTTTTTTTTTTTTTTTTTTTTTTTTTTTTTTTTTTTTTTTTTTTTTTTTTTTTTTTTTTTTTTTTTTTTTTTTTTTTTTTTTTTTTTTTTTTTTTTTCGCCCACCCCCGCCCACAAGGTAGACGGCTGCTCACTCATTTTAAAGATCGGTAATAATATTTTCCAGCGACGCCCATTCCAGCCCCCCGCAAATTGCAAAACGCTATATATCCCTTAATTTTGGAGCTAGACTTACGCAATTTTAAAGGTGGATGGCTGGTCACTCATTTTAAAGCTCGGTAAGAAAATTTCCCGGCCACGTCCGCTCCGCCCCCACAAACCGCGAAAATCTATATCTCCCACAATTTTAAAGTTAGAGCCACAAAATTGGGCAGACAGTGTTTGGGTGACCTCCTCTTAAGATCGAGCCAAGAAATGTTGGACACGCCAAACTTCTATGTACTGTGAACGAGTACGCAGTCGGTTACGTTCGTTGCGACGTTTTTACTTGTTTTAATTTGAAAATTTTATTTTAGCATATATGTCTAATCTATATGTACATCTATATATGCATCTACATAAGCATGTTGCGACTATCGTTGCTTAGAAGTAGTAGGGAAAAAGAGCTCTAATTTGAGTTTTATTTGTGAAAAATTTATAAAAGATAAAATAAGGGCGCCGAACCCAGGTTCGTACCAAAACCTGGGTTCATACGTCCGAAAAACCAGGGTCCTGAACCGAACCCAGAGGTGACACATAAGTTCGAACCGTAATCCGAACCAACGATATTTATTTTTGTGTTTACACAATCCGTTTTCCATCAACTTGGAATATATATAAGTTAAGAGCTGATTGAAAGCTATGTGAACATTAAGCAAATATTTGAGCAAGTTCTTTGATAAGATCTAAATATAACATTTCTTGACTCTGATCCATCCCTATCGATTCACCCTCACTCTTCCAGATTTTCACCACTTCCAATCTTTAATGAAAGCCACATAGACTATAAAAACTTTTTCACGTGGGTTATACATCCAGAAATGAAATCATCTGCTCAACTTCATGGGGCCCATGTTCTTGAGTCACCCATATAAATGATTTAAAAGCTTTAGATAAGTTACGACATAGCCATGACAGACATATACAGCTATTTCTGACTACGATCGCCCCAATCTTTAAGTTTCAGCGATTTGTCTTCTTTTGACATATGTACAACTAGCCAATACACAACGTTCTTTACATTGTCAGTTCCTGTTAAGTAGCCTGTCCTTGAACGTTGAACTGCGTCACCATGTCCATGTTAAGGCGATTTCGACTTGTCGTTTTAAAATGGAATCTTTCCGATAGTTCTTTTTATCGTCTATAAAAATGTTTTGTAATATCAAATTGTTTCCCTTTTCTCCTCGTCCTTCAAAACATTTAAATTTAGTTTCAAACGAGGCAGATACGGCAAATGCTGATGAATTATTGCAAAATACCTCAAAGTGTTTTAAAATTTTTTAGATATCTGGAAACCAGGCTTTGCGGATTGTCCTTTAGCATTCGCAGAGGAGAATCACCGGTTCGCATCATTTTAAATGAAACATGGTCGGCGATTTGGAACAATCTATACAATTTACACATGGCTCTCCCAATTACAAAACAGTTTAAAAATATTTCAAATGGCTTTTTTTTAAAAATATGGCAGACGCCTGTGCATAATTAGATTTGATGAAAAGTAAAATATATTACCCCTAACAGATAAACCGTTTAACTATTTTGAAAGACAAGCAGAAATGCTCAAGACTCCGAAAATATATTTTTTGAATCTTATTTAAAAAGAAGTAAAGTAGAAACTCTTACATTAATGTATCGAAAACCGAGTGCTCTGCCAATGTGTCTGTTGAGCAGATTTTAGAGTAGGTGCACGCGAGCTGTACGAGTAACTGTACAATTAAATGGACAAACTAATCTGATTCTTTAAGTTTTACATGTCATGGAACCTATAATTTATCTAATTTCTCTTATAGCTATGAGAGCAACTAAATTAATGAAAGCTTACTGACTATAGTCATCGTATGTACCTTTGTATATAATAGCTCTCGTTGGCAGCACATGTATGTATGTCGGACGTAAACGATTGCGTAATACTTGTTCACAGTACACAGAAGTTATTACTGTTATATTGAAAAAAATAGAATTTTTATATTTCGTAGGGGCGGGGGTGGGTGTGGCTAACATTTTTCGGCTAGATCTTAAGAGGAGGTTACCCAAACACTGTCTGCCAAATTTGGTGAGTCTAGCTTTAAAATTGTATGAGATAGCGATTTACGCGATTTGCCGGGGCGAGAGTTGGAGAGTGGAATTTGGTGACTGTGGTTCTATAACTGAGGGGGATACAACTTTTCGCACTCTAGGCGTGGCCGGGAAATTTTTTGGCTTTAAAGGGGGTCACCAGTCATTTACTTTTTAATTGTTGACTGGACCCCAAAACTATGGGAGATATAGGCTTTCGCGATTCGTAATTGGCGTGGATATCAAGCTTGCAATATTTTGGGGAGGTCACCAGCAATCTACATAACAAGTTTGGTGTCTCCAGCTTTATATTGAGTGAATTATACACATGCTAACGATTTGAGCTCTGAAGTATATCGATTTTAGTGATTACGGAGGCGGGAGGGGGAGTGAAAACATTTTGTGATGTTTGGTGGAGCTTTCCTGTAATATAAATTTCAAATATGGAGTAGGGGAACTGTATGGCGTTATAGTGGACGTGGCCGTCATATCAAGGTCAACTTTTTTGGGGTAGGTCACCAGCAATCTACATACCAATTTAGAGACTCCAGCTTTAATATTGTGGGATATGTTCACCTTTTATCGAATTTCGATTTAAAGTGTATCGACATGTTATCAATTTCACAGCCTCCCAGTGGGCGTGGCACAAAAATATTAACACACTCTGAAGCAGACAACTACAAGTATATATCCAAAATTTCAATCTATCTATTTCTATCTTCAATAGCGCCCAAAAAATTGCGATCATCCGGACAGGTAGATAGACGATCGGACAGCGTGGCCAATATACTCTTTCGTCACGAGACGATTGCTTATTTGCTTCCATTTTATTTTACTGTATAAGCTTTTAGCGCAGTGGGTCGTAAATTTTTTGACGTTTCTCTTCCAATTATGCACTGACTGACTTCTTGCTCTCGTACAAGCTTCACTGCTCGTGTTTTTTATTCTCTTGAACTCCTTATTTCCTTCTTGTTTTTCTTTTGACAACAATAATTGCACCACACTCAGCCGAGCTTCGCTCTCGAACGTCGCTCCTTAAAAATAAGCAACTACAGTATTCATATTCTTTCCATCTCTTCCTACATATAGCACATACATAACATGGTAATGTCATCTCAGTCATACTTAACATAATAATAGAGCTTCTGAATTAACAATTTTATCTTAAATCAACTTAAATTCAATGCTCCCACACATACATATTGTGGTGTATTTGTGTATACACACACGCACAAACACATGATATCGCACGCCATTGTCTGAGACAAGACCTTTTCTCTAGCATCGACCAGCTTTGCTGAAGGCAGTGTGGATACTGATTTCGTTGCTCCTGTCAGCAGCAAAGCGCAACGACTTCGGCATTTGATAGTGTTGGTGTTGGAGAGCGAAAAGCCACTTGGCTGGCGTGACGTTGAAGAGCGAAATGCCGCTTCAAAAGCCACACTAGAAATTTTGTCTTGCATTGCCTCTGTGATGTGGGCTCCCCCTTTAAACGCGTACACCTCAGACGCGATGTAAAACCGTCTTTGGTTTGGAACTACGACCGCCTCCACTACTGTTTCTCTTTCTACAACTTCTCCAGTGATCTGATGATCTGTGGAAACGATTTTTCGTATAGTCGCGTTTCCTCGGCGTTTCCAATTTTCGTGTATTGTTGATGTTGATCTCTGTTTGCAGCAGTAGCTGAGAACTGATAAGCATACCTTTGCCCGGCGCGGTAGCCTTTAACTCAATACTTAATTGCACTCATTTTTTTTGGCATTCTTCTACGCAACGAGTAATATCGTTTCACTGAATGGTTATTCATAGTGCAGGTGTCATTATTTAAACTTATTACATTATTTCTATAACAAATAGTCTTATCATTATGAGATTCATAGGAGTTTTTTATTGCGTATATTACACTAGGTAACAAAATCAAATTTTTATTTTGTATTGTTTACCAAACCTTACTTTCCTAATACTTATAGGGCCCCATACAAAGAACAACAACGTTAAAAATTATCTATGAAGAGAATCTTTTTATCAAATTTTTAAAATCTGGTATTTTTAGGAAGTTTTTTTTCAGAGGTGAGCCTGCATTACGGATTTTGAAAATCTTAACGGTTACCGAACGCTTATAAATATATCTATTAATCAGGTTTTGCAACTATATATTGTTGAATAAAGAAAATTATGATTGCTTGGGCGGTTAATTTCACGATTTTTTGACTTTAAAATTCGGGGAAAATTCGAAAAAAAGAGACGGTGATAAAATTATATTTGAAATATTTTTCTATAGGTAAATTGTCATAAAACAATCAGAAAATATATACGTGAACGTTACTTACTTGGTTAATAACACGATAAACTATTTGTTTCTTAAGTTATTGCATGATGTTATGTCCACATAAAATCGTACATCATGATCTGATTCCACAAATCTTGATAACATCCATAGATATTAATTGTTGATAAATTCGTTTTTCGTGTTTATTGCTGAGCTCACCTAAGTTGGGCAGAAAAAGTTCAAGTGTGAATGCAGGATTTGAGCTTTTAGTAACGTTCGCCCAATTTTTTCATAATTTTTATAAATTTTTTGACGACTCCAATATAATTTGCACTTTTGTTATTGCCCAAAAAATTCCAAGCGCTTTTTCATCTGATGTCAAAAGAGAGTAAAATTCCTCATTTCTCAATAGCTTTAACGCCTTTAGCTGGTCATCTAAATGCAAGCATCCTAGTCGAACCAAAAAAAAACAAAAACGTCCCATCCCTTACTAACGTATGGCATTTTGCCGATTCGGTCCAATCCGAACAAAGTTTGCGCAAGACAATTTAACCCATGACTTTTATAAATGATTTCCAAATTAAGACATACAACAGGTTTTCAGAAATTGATATATCTCCACCGTCTCCACCATCGATTTCAATGAGTAATATCATTAACGACTCCTAATTATGGCAATTTTGAAAATAAATTGACGAAAAAAATTAAATTTTTTTACAAATTTTCCCCGAATTTTAAAGTAAAACAAATCATAACGTTGCAGTCAGCCGTAACCGACTTCGTAATACTCATTCCGAGTACGCAGAAGTTATTATTGTTATTTTGGTGGTGGTGGGCGTGGACAGCAATTTTCGGCTCGATCTAAAGACGAGATCACCCAAACACTGTCTGCCAAATTTTGTGGCTCTAGCTTTAAAATTGTGGGAGATATAGATTTTCGCGGTTTGCGGGGGTGAGAGTGAGGTGACCAGCTATCTATCTTTAAAATTTGGTGACTCTAGCTCCGAAACTGGGGGATGGCTGCGGAACGTTCTTGTGGGCGTGGCCAGGATATCAAGGTGAACATTTTTGGGGGAGGTCACCTGCAATCACATACATTTGCGATTTGAGGTGTATCAACATGGTTTGCCAGTCTTCCATTAGGGGTGGCGGAAAAATTGTAGAACTATGTCTGAAGCAGATAACTACAAGGGTATATCTAAAATTCCAAGTCTTTATCTGCAAAAGCGCCGAAAAAAGTTGCGTTCATTCGGACAGACAGACGAATGGACAACATGACGTCACTCTTGTCATTTCGAGAACGAGTATAAGAATCGTGAAAAATACCGCACAGGAAATTATAATTTTCCTAATTTAAATATATTTAGTTGCAAAACCAATGATTTATATTTAAAAGTGTATATGACTGATTAGTAGATATGTTTCATTTGCTTTCAGTGATCGTATAGCTTTTTAAAATCGATGATGACATTCTCGAGTAATGATCAATTATGCAAGCTCACCTCTGAAAAAAGTACTAAAACAAATACAAGATTTTAAAACTTTTTTAAAAAAGTCTCCCCACTAGTTCATTAATTATGTTAAATTATTGGGTCTGTTTTAATAAAATAACAGTACAAAAATCACTAGCAACTAACGGTATTTTAGTTATGTAGACCATGCTCATTCCATTTGTAGCTACTTTAATAATTCTTTTTCATTTAAAAAGATCATTTTTTCTAATATTAAAATATTTTCTATTGTTTTTTTCTTCTAATCTATGGCATGAATTAACTTTCTTATATCATCGTTAAAAATTTAAAACTTGAATTTAAAAATTGTAACTTTTTCCTCATTAAAATTTTTGCTCTCTGTGGATTATTTATATTTGGACGTTGATGTACCGAACAGTACATTCGAGTGGCCCAACTCTACCAAGCAAGGGCGTGATAACGCGTGGAGCCAGGTAAAATGCCATCCACCTCCCGCCCAATAAATATTTCTATTTTTCATTGGTGACTCCGCTTTTCTTGTTATTTGTATTTTAAAATAGTTTATTAATAATAACTTTTTACGTATTTTTTCAGACATTTTAAAAATAAAAGTTAAAATAAATTTAAATGTAAATATAAGCACTAATGCTAAAATAAAAATAAATTATGAGATATATTTCTTTTTAAGCCATAAAAAAGGCTTATATACAACATTTTAAGGTACTTGCAACCTCCACCAGTTATTTTGATTAACAGCAGCAGCAACAGCTAAAAGTCGCACGCAAAATTTACATGCGACACACGGGCGCCCGAAACCAGTGCCAAAAATATTTTTGGTCGACAATTTTTATTTATTTAAATAAACGCACATAGCAAATTATTATTAGACACTGATTCTGTAAAACATACTTATCAATAACTGAAGTTTTTCTATACCCTGAGCCCATTGAAAATGGGTAAATCAGGATATAATGGTTTTGTGCAAATGTATGTAACAGGCAGAACGAGGCATCTCTGCCCCATAAAGTATACATATTCTTGATCGGTATCTATAGCCGAGTCGATTTAGCCATCCGTCTGTCGTCCGTCTGTCTGTATGAACACATCGATTTCGGAGACTACAGAAGCTAGCATGCTGAACTTGGACTTTTTAAGTGCGTGTATAGCATACGCAGATCAACTTTATTTCAAATTATCGATAACTTGTCTTATTTTCTTACAATCTATATTTTTTTGAGCTAGATCAAATTCGGTTCAATTTGTTCGCGTGACGCACACGCTAATTAAGAATATTTCGGAAACCTTCCCCATTCGCTAGATATATGCAAAAATATGAAAACCCGTAATTCATATACGATGGACTTGCGCTTTGGTTGTACATAGACTTCAGTACTCTTGTTAAGACCTGAACATTTTATTAAGATCAAGCTCTTAGTTTAAATGGACATATTTCTTTGAATTGCAAGTCCAAAGAACGCAAAGAATAATGCAAAAGTGACAAACAGAAAAATAGATTTTTTTCAGTGTTTAGTGTGTACACGAACTCGATCAAAAGAGAAACTCTCTGGCAACATACATGATATTTGAATAGTGGCGCTACAGCGCACTTACGCAAAGACAAAGAGCAGTTTATTAATTTAAAAGAATACAAAAGAGCGCATAACTCTTGCAGGTGACAATTACATAGAAGCTAGTCGTCGTGGAACCGTACGGTTGTACTTGAAAATTAGTTAAGTTAGAATAGTTTGATTGATGTATTGTATTGTTGAGATTTAATGTAGCAAAGGATTTAAAGTTTAATTAAAACACGGTGAAGTTATGTTGGATGCAATGATATGATAGAATGAGGGAAATGTACAAAAATGCTATGATGTAAATGTAAATAGCTCACAAATGATGAAATGGCACAGCTGGTTTGGCCACTTACATTTTCAAAGACTACAAATAATGATGACATACAATATGGTACACAAGATGAACGCAAATCAATGTAACTTAGATGACCGTGATTGTTTAACGTATGCAAAGAGCAAAATATGTGTGAAAAGGTTTGCGAAGGCTTCTCAAAATCGTGCTGAAGATGTGCTAGAGTTGGTACACACCGATATATATGGGCCCATGAGCAAGGCTTCAAATGGAGTAGCAAGATATTTTGCAACGTTTATCGACTACAATACGCTATTTTTCTACGTTTGTTTTTTAAAGACAAGAGAGAAAATATTTGCGAAATTCAGTCAGGGTAATGGGCGAGAGTATTTAAGTCAGACGCAAAACGGTGCGGCAGAGCGAGCCAATAGGACTCTGGTGGAGATAGCCCGTAGCATGGTGGTGTATTCTGGCATTGACGAGGCATTTTGGGCAAATGCTGTAAAGATAACATCCTAGTTGCGAAATCCTCTGCCCTATTTCCGAAGTACGATCGTCAACTTCACCAAAAGAGACATCCCAAGAAGCCTGGTCTGGAAAGAAGGCGTGAATGTCACATCTGAAAATATTTGGAGCTAGAGCCATTGTGCTTGCCAAAACGCACAAAAAAAGTTCCAGCTAAAGAGTAAAGAGCACGTTATGGTCGGCTACTCGGCAACTGAAAGGCGTATCGTTGGTATAACCCGCTGAAAGGTAATGTAATAGAAGTTCGAGACGTTATCTTTTTTGAGTCTATTTTAACAGAAGATGACCATGTGAAGCCCCAGGATCTGGCACTTGGTGCAGAGATTATGTTGGTCATGCCTACTGATAAGCCAGTGGATGAGTCATCCGATCTTCAAGTTGTGCCGAGGCAAAAATAAACACTGGACGACGCGGGCGCCTATTCACGTAGTACAGTTCTTTGAATGCCATGACGGGAGATTACGTAGATATACCTGGTAGCTTAAGGGAGACACTGAGTACAAGTAGTGCCGAAAAATGGAAATCATCAATGCAGAAAGAGATCGATAGCCTGAGAGTAAACGAAACCTGAGAATTGGTTGATTTACTCAAGGACGAAATGGCTATCGGCTGCAAGTGGGTCTATGCTGTAAGGCGCGACAAATTTCGCAATATCGAGCGCTGTTAATCACGAGAGGTCGCAAAGGGCTGCGGTCAGCGTTATGGAGGAAACTATTTTGAAATGTACGGTGACATGCGTCAACAGGAATGATTCATCGATGGAAGCTGCCCCAAGCATGTCCTTAAGCTGTGCAATTCGCTTTATGGGCTTAAGCAGAGTGGCCTTGAGTGGAATGATAAGCTGAACAGCGTTCTATTGAAGATTGGGTTCATTCCTTACCCAAGTGAGCCTTATGTGAACACACTTGGAGATGGCAAAAGGCTAAGCATAATCGTTGTATATGTTGACAACCTCATACTGGCCAGCGCAAACAAAGTCAGTCGGACACAAGTAGTGTATTGAGGAACTGTTGTACCAATATGACATAGAGCCATAAGCCAAATGTTATACCACCGGAAGCTGGCTTTCAGCTTAAAAACTGAAGGATGTACACAGGTGCACCAAGTTAAATATCAGTTCTTGATTGGGTCGCTGTGTACTTCGCTGTAACGACTCGTCCCGATATACTGCACTCCGTATTTAAGCTTGCAAAGGAGTGCAAGCCCTCATCAGGACCATGAAGCAGGTGCTAAGCGTGTGCTACGCTATTTGAAGGGCACAGCAGAGTTACAGGTAAGCCTATTGCAATATAGACAGCAGTGACCGTAAATCGTTTAGCGGCTGAGCTTTCTTTGCTGCAGGTGCTGCCATTACCTGGGAGTCAAAAAAGCAGAGTATCGTCGCACTAACCCGAACGGAACACGTGGCACTTTCATCGGCAGCTAAGGAAGTCGCAAATATAAGTAAGCTGCTTGAAGAAATGGCGTTCGGCAAGATGACAGCAACAATGATGTACAAGGGCAACTAGAGCTTACAATGACCCGCGAAGAATTCTACCTTTCACGCACGTAGTAAGCTTATCAAAATGAAATATCATCATGGGAAACATATAAAAATAACGTAATTGAAATTATATATGTTCCCATGGAGAAAATTATATCTGATGTATTAACTAAAAATATAGTTAGAGTTAAGAATAAACAATGTATTAGAATGTTAGGCTTGAATTAGCTGTATCAATTTGTTGTTATAGAGTAACATAGTACTTTGAGAAGGTGCGTTGAGAATATGTTAAGCAGAATGTGTTAAACATATGTTAGACAGCAACGTATATGTACAACATACATGTTTGAATGTATGTGAGGTTGCTTGAGTGCAACTGTCTATTTAAGTGAGTTTGAATTGAACACGTTAGTCACATTGTATGATCCACAAGGAGTAGTTGTTTCTATTGAATAAATCAAATATATTTAAATAAATGTTAATTAAAAACACGATTTACTATTTGTTTCTTAAGTTATTACATATCATTGCTGAGCTCAACTAAGTTGGGCGGAAAAAGTCTATGTGGGAATGCAGGACTTAAGCTTTTACTGACAATCGCCCAATTTTTTCATAATTTTTTATCAATTTTTTGACGTCTCCAATATAATTCGCACTATTGTTACTGCCCAAAAAATGCCAGGCTGCTTTTTCATCTGATGACAAAAGAGAGTAAAATTCCTCATTTTTCAATAGCTTTCACGCCTTCTTAACCTTTTGGCATTAAAATAACTAAGAACACAGTTTATAAATATTCTAGTGCTTCACCTTCCGTAAGCTTTTACAAAGTTTTTGATCAGTCCAAGCTTGATGTGCAATAGTGGCAATATTATGTCACCCACATTCACTAGAAGCGTATTTTGCATAAATTAACTTTTCTATATCATCTTTAAAAATTTGAAACTTGAATTTAAATATTGTTACTTTTTCTTATTACAATTTTTGATCTCTTTAGAAAATTTATCATTGGATATAGATGTACGAACAAGTAGTACATTCAAGTGACCCAACAATACCAAGCAAGGGTGTGATAACCTCTAGTCAAAATACCACCCACCTCCCGCCCAACTGACCGAGGGGCGCGCCGAATAACATACGGTGACAAAGATCGCGAGCAAATAGACAGATGACATAAGACTACAGATTTAAAAATAGGAATAGAAGTAGTATTACTTATTATACGGAAAAGATTATTATAATAAGATCATAAGATCCAAAATGTGTTATGAATAGCTACTATGACTCATTTCAAGAGAAAGCGGTAAAAAATTTCTAGTATTTCTGCTGGGAACCGCAAAATTAATTGGGCTGATTGATTCGATAGAATCAATATCCCCATTAATTAGTTTGTGTAAGAAGATTACACCAAGCATGGTTTTACGATTAGAAAGAGAGGGAATATTTATTAGTAAAAGTCTCCTAAGGTAAGACGGCATGCGAGACTTAGGATTTCAGTTAAGAGCCCGGAGGGTAAAAAGTAGAAATTATTTTGAGTTTCAGTAAAGTAGGGATCGTCAAATTCTTTCGACCAGCGCTTTATGAATCTCAGAACTCCAAGAGCTCGATTGCCAGCAGTATAAATGTGCTTGTCAAATTTAAGTTTGGGATCTAGAAGGATACCCAAATCATCAGCCGATTCAATACGCTCAAGTGGTTTACCATGAAGTAAATATTTATTCAAAGGGGGCATTCGTCTATAAAAATACATTAAATTACATTTACTGTAATTAAAATTTAATAAATTTACTTGACATTAGATTTGAAAACTGTCAAGGTCGCATTGCAACCTTTGGCCAGATAGAAAATTAGTAGACGACAGGTAAAGTTTTAAGTCATCGGAATACATCAGCAACCGACAGTGGCTTATCACAGAAGGAATGTAATTTATAAACAAAGTGAATAATAATGGAGCAAGGTGACTTCGTTGTGGTACTCCGGAAATAACTTGAACAGGTTTAGAGACAAGCGCCTTGAAGGTAAACTTTTTGGGATCTTATAATAAATAGTTAGATATCCAAAGAATTAAGTTATTGGGAAATCCCAGAAGATGGAGCTATGCAATAAAAGCTAATGATGAACAGAGTCAAACGCCTTACTGAAATCATTGTAAATAACATCTGTTTGCATTTTATTTTGGAATCCTTTAATAAGAACAGACGTGAATTCCAATAAGTTAGTGGTAGTAGATGTATATTTCACAAACCCGTTCTGGCAGGGTGAAATAATAGATATACAAAGACGTTGTAGTAGAGTAGTTATCAACTTCTCAAAAATCTTAGGAATAGTACGCAACTTAGAAATACCTCAATAGTTCTGAAACTCTTTAGTTTCCTTTCTAAAGAAAGGAATAATAAATGATTCTTTCTAAATATTAGGAAGACAACTTAAATCCACGGACAAATTAAATAGTTTATACAAAAGCTTTCATAAAGCATTCGAATTTGAATTTTTATTGCACCTTGAATTGTTTAATTTTTACTAATTTATTCAATCTCTTTTTTTTGCCTAAAAATAGAATAGCAACAGTTTGATTCAATCGGTTGTGTAAAACACATTGTTCGAATATATTTGGCAATCTTTTAAATAAATTTGTGTAATTTGAGTTTAAATACAACAACAAAGTACAGTGCAAGCTTACTGGTTGACTTGTGCGATTGCATTGTTGTCTGCTAACATTTTGTTTCTACATTTTCGCTCTCTGCATTGTTGTTGGTGTTGGTGGGTTCTTTTATATTTCTTAATTTTGCTGTTTCTTTGATCACGTTGCTTATTTCGGTCGTTGCACCCGCGCTGTTTACATTTGTATATTTGATGTTGTATTGTAAGTACAAATCAGTATCAATTTTGAATTAACCCTACTGTGCTTATTTTTTTTATAACTTCCATTTCTTTGATCAGTTTATTTTATTTTATTTGTCTACCTTAAATTGATTCTTCCGAATAAATAACTAAAAACGTTTGTCTGTTACAAAAAAGATTGCCAGGTGCGAGGAAACGTGTGTGACTATATGTTGCACGAAAAATGCGGTGGCCTCAAATGCCGCATTATAAACCTGATTAAGTCCAAATGACTTGCGACTGGGACTTGCGAATCCTGCAGTGATGTTGAAAGAGGCATGATGGGATTCATGAGGCAGACTAAGAGGGGCTTTGGAGATATTTTCGGCCAGTTTAAAAACTGTCCGATGATTTCTCCGCTCTGATAATGAATTCAAAGCTATAAAGCTTTTGATCCAATCTCCAAGGTGTAAAAAGCCAAATTTAGAGTGTTCATTGGACCTAATGAACCTTCTGCCCCAGCAGAATTGCCCACTATATACGCTCTTAATTTGCCATTCATTAATTTTTCATCCCCCTCTCCACACATCGAAGACAGAAGTAACGAAACCAACATAGTTCCCACGGATGTTGCTACTTCTGATCCCGAACTTTTTTTTGATTCTGTTGTTATTAGCCCTGTTGACACCGATCAAATTTCTAGTGCTAATAAACCGCCCGAATCAAATGGTTAACTAACAAAAAACGATGGAAAAATTCCAATTTTCGTATATTCGGTAAATTTCTTCATTTAAAATAAGTGTTCCGGCATTTCAGCAAAATGTGCTGCAAAAAATTCTGGCCTGACCACTTAATAATTAAAGAATACACTGCGAAAAAGAAAAATCGGTTTCCGATTGCACTTCCGCCTCCTGGTGTTAAACTAAACTCACTTCTTGCATTCTCTGTTAGCACAAAAACATAACTACCTCCCTCTCACTTGTCTATTAGAATGTAAGAGGTCTTTGTAGTAAACTAAGTAATCTTTATCATAATAGCCTATACTTTCCTTTTCTTGCCATTGCCTTCTCTAAAACATGGTTAACGCCTGACAGCCTAGATTTAGAAAGTTAGAAAGCCCATCTAACAAGTTCTCTATCTATAGAAAATATCGCACTTCTCGTCGTGGTGGTGGTGTGCTTATTGCTATTGATGCTGATTTATTTTTTATTTTATTTTTATTTATTTATTTTTATTTTATTTATAACAAATATAAGTATAGATATAGAATTTGTTGCCGTCAAATTGTGCATTCACGGAGTCTACCTTTTTATTACATGTTCTTATATTCCTTCTTCTTCGGATAATTCTGTCTATTCAATGCACTTCTCTGCTATACATTCTATACTATACTTTCCGATCGTGATTTTCTTTTAGTCCTCGGTGACTTCAATATTGCTAGAACTATTTGGATTTCTAGTCCTGATTCTAACGTGTTGGATTATTTGGGATGTTATTGTGTCAAATCAATGCTATCCCAAATTCGCTATATTGTAAAGTAGTATCTAGGCCGGGGTACAATTCTCAGTCTAACCAGGTCCAGCTCCACAAGAAATTTGTAAAGTATAAAAAGGGGAGAGGGCTCGTGTTAATTTGAGGCACGACTACTATACTCTGGCCTTCGGATGCGGTCGTATGACTACCACGAAGGCGCAGCCGTCGTTACATATAGCTTCGGGTCGGGATACCGTGACGCTCTAACTACTGAACAACTCTCGGGCTCGGAGCCACGATTAATACGAGCAACGGAAACTACGGAGCCGACGCGAGTTGCCGCCGACGTTTACAAATACTGTTATTATTAAGTTCGTGCCCTCGGGTTTTACCCACAAACTATCGCTCGGGTTGCTACTGCGATCGATATAGGCAGTGAACTCTCAAAGCCGAGGCGATGCGCCGCCGGCGTCTAAAAATATTAATGTTAGTTAAGGTTAAACTAGATACGAGTATTAGTTCTTCGGTTATTAAATGAAGGAAAGCAATTTATTCGATTTTTATTCCTTTTATTTATACTGCAGTGTTGTAGCCTTCACTTAATAGGCCCTGCTGCACTGCTTCATTCCCCTGTACTTACGAAGTTGTCTGTTCTTACACTCTGAGCCGATCGTGCTCTTTTTTTCACCTACATCCTCTGTGGCGTGACTCTTTGTCGCTACGCTGCGCACTCACACTCTTATCTGGTTTTCTCACAACGCCGCGTCTACGTACGCTGACGTTCGGTGCTAACCTCTATTAATATTCACGCTGGGCTCATGAGTCTCGGCCGCTCTTCGACTTTTTTCACTCGCGTACTTCTGCACTATGTCGCGTCTCGCTCTTAATGTTTTGCTCGCGCCGAGCACGTCCCTTCGAAGCTCGCGAGCCCTTACCACCACGCAGCTTTTGCTCTCGTGGTGAAAAGCTCGCCCATATGCTCGCTCTCACTTGTTGGGGTTGCGTTGCCACTCTTAACTGTTACGGCACCGTTCCGATTCCTCGAACCCTATCTTAATCAACTCTGAATTCTGTTTATGCGCTCCTTGCGACTTTTTTAATAATTCCAAAATCTATACAACTTAAAAGTATGACTTAATAATATAAACTTTATGATACATGGGTTTTGCGCTCCTTGCGACTTGTACGATAATTAAACTTAATAACTAACGACTCCGTCGTATTTCTTATCCCCAATTCAAATTCTAATATTATAAATATTATATAAACTCTAACATTATTTATTGTGGCGTTGCCAATCCCGCGTCACAATATAAATAGATTGATCTTATTTTTGTAGTGGATCAATCTTTCTTGTCTGTTTCTCGTACTGAGCCTATATCATATCCGGACGGTCCCTATCATCCCACCTTACAGGTGTTGATTGATTTAGCTCCTATCCGAGACTGACTGGTCTCTGCTTTACATGTGTAGGGACATGAATAGTGCAAGCGCGATTTTTTATTCCACCATTTTTTTAATACATGTGTCCTGGTTTGTGATTCAATCAGATCTAACAAAACGGTTTGGTTTACACGGGATTCAATCAATTTAAAAAATAAGAAGTCAAGGATGTACGGCAAATTCAAGAAATCTGGCTTTTTCTTGGATTAAACACGATATTTCATTGCTCGATCTAATTTCACTGTCCCAAATAAATAATAATTCCCTGAATATCTAACTATTTAACTTTTAGAACTCTAAAAGTCTTATTTAAAGGCCTTGTTTCAAAACCTGTTCAAGTTACACAAGGAACACTACAAGGAAGGTACCTTGGTCCGTTATTATTCACGTTGTTCATAACTGACATTCCTTTTGTGATAAATCACTCTCGGGTGCTGACGTATGCCGATGACGTAAAACTTTACCTGTCTTTTACTAATTTTCAATCTGGGCAAAGGTTGCAATCCGACCTTGACAGTTTTCAAATCTAATGTCAAGTAAATTTATTAAATCTTAATTACAGTTAATGTAAATTATGTCTTTTTATAGATGAAAGCCCTCTTTGAATAATTTTTTACTTAATGGTAAACCACTTGAGCGCATGGAGTCAGTTAATGATTTTGGTATTCTTCTACATCCTAAGCTTAAGTTTGACAAGCATATTTCTACTGCTGCACATCGAGCTTTTGGAGTCCTGGGATTCATAAAGCGCTGGTTGAAAGAATTTGACGATTTTACTAAAACACTACGAGGGTGGATTGATAAGTTTCCGGCCTGACCAAGAAAAACAACGTTTTTAAGAATTTTTTATTTTATTATGATAGTTTTACCCTTTTCAAGGTAATCAATGTATATAATACCTCTTGCATCCCAAAAAACTGTAGCCATAACCTTGTTCGCTGAAAAAATTGTTTTTGCCTTCTTTGGAGTTGGTTCCCCTGGTCCAATCCACTGTTTAGACTGTTCTTTGGTTTCAGGAGTGTAGTGGTGGACCCAAGTTTCGTCAACGGTTATGAATCGACGCAAAAATTCGCTTCGATTACGCTTATACAACGTCAAATTGGCGGTAGAAATGTTTTTTCGAATCAATTTTTGGTCGACTGTTAGCAAACGCGGCACCCATCTTGCGCAGAGCTTTTCCATATGCAAATGTTGGTGCAAAATATTTTGCACACGTTCATATGACATCTTACAGGTCTCAGCTATCTCACGCACTTTTAATCTGCGATCTTCCAGCACTATTTGATGGATTTTTTCGATCATATCTGGAGTTGTGACCTCAACAGGGCGTCCTGAGCGAGGCTCATCAGAGGTGCTCACACGACCTTTTTTAAATTCGGAAACCCACTGCTTAATGGTTGAATATGATGGGAGGATGTCCCCAGTGTTGAGTCCATCTCTTTTTTAATTTCCTTCGGCTGTAACCCCTTCAAATAGAAGTATTTGATGACAGCACGATTTTCTAGCTTTTCCATTTTCAAGAAAAACACAGAGGCGTCTTGTTCAGTGTGCTCTCAAATCTAAACTAACATGGCGATCGGGCTGAAACTATAGCTACAAGCTATCTAAGGATGGTACTATAGAACGCCACCTCAAGCTAGGCCTAGTGGCGCCATCTCTTGGTCAGGCCGGAAACTTATCCACCCTCGTATATATTTCACTTGTTCGTCTAATCCTTGAATATGGATCTTGTATATGTTGACCCCAATACAACGTTCATCAGGATGGAATTGAATCTGTACACTCCTGCTTTTTGCCCTCCGGGATCTTAACTGGAATCCTAATTTTTGCATGCCTTCTTACCTTATTAGACTTTTAATAATTAATCTTTCCTCTGTTTCTAATCGTAGAACCATGCTTGGTGTAATCTCGTAACACAAATTAATTAATGGTGAAGTCGATTCTACCGAATTAATCAAACAAATCAGTTTTGCGGTTCCGAGCAGAAATAACTGGAATTTCATTTTATAACATCTTTTCCATGTAATACGTAATGCTTCTTCTGTTCCTATTCTTAAAACGTTAGTCGTCTGATAGGCTGCGCGCCCCTCGGTCGGTTGGGCGGGAGGTGGTTGGCATTTTACCTGGGTCCGCGCGTTAACATGCCTTTGCTTGGTATCGTTGGGCCACTTGAATGTACTGTTCGTTAGTACATCTTTGTCCAATAATAATTTGTATGTTGTTTTATATATGTAACAAAATATTGCGTAATGCCTGGCTACAATATGCATGAATACACTACAATGTAGCAGAAACATGAGAAAAGCTGTTTAAATTGGAGTTGTGGTGAGTTGCAGAAAAATGTTTGGCCAATCAAAACGATATGGATTCGAAGAGACGGAAGAAGGCGATGGCAAAATAAACCGATCAATTTGCAGAATAACTAACATAGTGAGTAGTTGCAAAATTGTGTGAACTGTTGAGCTTTCAGACGCATTAACATAGTTTAACATTGATTTTGCATTTCGATACACATGTTACTATAGTTTGAGAGCCACTTAGTTGATAGTTGAGTTGAGCTGAGATTTGCCGTCGGCAATTTACCATATCGACAGAATTTTAAGAAATTTCAAAGTTCTGATTTAATTTAAAAAAATTTGTTATAAAAACACTAAAAAAACATGGATACTACCGAATTTAGCGGAGCTTGGACTTAGATGAAGGGAAGAAAAGCTTAGTTGCAAAATAGGCTAATGGGTCATTTTGGATTACAATCACGTGAAATGATATTAGTGATGAAGAAGTGTTATTCACAACAGTGACAGAAAATCTAAAGCGGCATGATAGTATAGCAAAAAAAGCAGAAAGTGTAGTTGGATCATGTCAAACTCGACACACAGAACGTTTGCCGGTAGCTAGGTCTTGAAGGACGTGAAAGGTAGCGTCTCGAAGTTTTTTCAAATTTCCCAGATATTAATCAGTGGATAGAAGAGCTAGATGAGTGTGCGCTCACGGTCGAGTGGAGTTTATGCTCAATGGTTCAACCAAGTTCTTTATACGCAGCTAGTGTGGTTTCGTAATTGGAGTGTGTTGAAACATGCATTGATTGATGGCATTGTTGTCAGAGTCTCTTCAGCCGAGATTCGCCGTATACTTAGCATCCGGCAGCAGAAGAAGAGGCATTTCAAAAGATGCAAGTCTAGTTGAAGCCGTCATCAAAGTTGTCATATGTCAGAACGAAATGATTCAGAAGTAATCAACCCTGGGAGAGCAGCTCAGTGTAGCGTGGAAACTCCAGTAAGAGAAGTCAACCAATCTTGTACAGGAGGAGTTAGTAACGAAGCCGGCAAGCATATTTACTTCGTCCGGACTGGAATTAATAACCGTTGTGCACTCAAAGGTTAGTTTTAAAGATCTTGTGAATACAGGGGATGATCTTTGCGGGATGCCTAGAAATATTTTCCCAAAGCTATGACAAAGTAGATTGACAAGTCGGGTAAAAAGTTTAACAGGCATCGGCGAGAGCCTGATTGTGACATTTGGCAGTTTAATAGACCCTGTGAACATCGATGGCATTAATATAAAATTTATATATGAATTTCATGTCATAGTCGATGAAGACATGGCGTTTGAAGCGATACTGGGTAGAACAATTCCAAAGAATATACACATGAAATTTGCCAAGAATGAAACAGAGTTTGTTCATAACAGCGAAGGTAGTAAGAAAGAGCGTGACTCTTGTTCAGAGCTACAGAATTATTTTGAAAGTCTGAATATGTTTACTTCAGAACATTGCGAAGCTAATGCCGAGGTAGTTTTAAAGCATCTGAAGCCAAGTCAGACAGGCAAAGCAAAGCGTTTCATTGATCAACATCAGCTGAAGAAAATTTTTGACTGTCCTGTACTAATGGAAATTGTACTAACAGATAAGTTGCCGGTTTACCAGCATCCGCGGCGTTTAGTATATGGCGAGCAAAATATGTTATAGCAAATTAAGAAATGGCTGGCAGAAAAGATCATCAAGCCAAGTATGTCTGAGTATGCTTCCCCTATTGTAATTGTTGCTAACAAAAATAGAAAGAAAAGATTATGTTGTGACTGTCGAAAATTAAACGAGAAGATAGTACGAGATAATTTTCCAATGATACAGATGGATTGTGTAATAGAGAATTTGCAGGAAGCACTGAACTTCACGACGCTGGATTTGACAGACGGTTATTTTCGAACTACAGTCACAAAAATATACATCATTCGATACATAGAAGGGGCTGTACGAGGTTTTCATTGTACCATTAGGGATATCAAACTCACATGCACTTTTTAGTGATATTATGAGTCCAAGTATTGATATAGAAGAAGGCAAAGAAAAGTTGAAAAGAGTGCTTGAGGGTGCAGCTTAAAATGGTTTGCGAAGAAATTGGATCAAATGATAGGTTGTGCAGAGCAGGGTGGAATTTTGGGGTGCATTGTCGAAAATGCTACCATTCGACTTAGTAAGGAGAAAACTTAGGCTGTTACCCCGTGATAAGAAACCTATTCAAAATTTTTTGGGATTGACTTCGTTCTTTAGAAAGTTTATAGATGGATACGCGATTGCTAAACCATTACCAGACATGCTGCAAATCGAATCAATATTTGAATTCAAGGAATTGCAGCAAATAGAATTCGAACAGCTGAAGGAAGCCTTGACTAGTGCGCTAGTTCTAAAGCTGTATAACCCACAGATGTTTCAATCTATGTACAAACCAAAACGCAAGTCTGTAGTATTTTGATTACGTTTTTTATACCATGAACCAACCGAAAATGGGTAAATCAGGATATATTGGTTTTGTGCAAATGTATGTAACAGGCAGAAGAGGCGTCTCCGACTCCATAAAGTATATATTCTTGATCAGCATCACTAGCCGAGTCGATCTAGCCATGTCTGTCCGGCCGTCTGTATGAACGCCTCAATTTCGAAAACTACAGAGGCTAGAAAGCTGAACTTGGACTTTTTAAGTTCGTGTATACCATACACAGATCAAGTTTATTAAAAATCACCGATAGCAAGTCTCATTTTAATTTTAATGACCTGTTTTTTTTTGAGCATTTCTTAGAAACCATAATAGCTAAAACAACCAAATTCGGTGCAAAATGTTCGTTTAAAGCATACGCAGGTATGGAATATTTTGGATATTTCGGATTTTGGATACCCCCCATTCGCCAAAATGTAAAAAAAGCAATTAAAATACCATGGATTTGGGCTTTGGTTTGTAGATTTCAATGCTCATGTTAAGTCCTAAAAATTTCATCAAGATCATACTCGAGTTTAGAAGTTATACACGAATTTAGTTTCCACGGTGGGGTCCAAGCGCAGTAACTGTTCACAGCCTGCAGCTGTTTACATGTGTGTGTGTGTGTATGTGTGTTTTTTTGTATTAATTTCTAATAACTTATATTATTTACATAAGATTAGGTAGAATAGGAATGTTGAGGAGATTGGGGAGATGCAGTAATATTTACTACATATGTAGTTACTTCAGACTTCTTTGTTGCTCGATTCTCCACAGCCATTTGTCTGCTGACTTGATCGTGATTTCTATTAGGCTTGCCACTGTAATTGGTCAACCCAAATCTTCCTTCAGAATTTTCCAGTTTCGCTTGAAGCGTTCGCAAAGAAAGATGATGTGGTGGGAGTCTTTGATCATGCCACACTCACACCAAGGGCATTCGTATGTCGTCATGGCCATACCGCTTTAGGTAGCTCCTAAAGCATCCGTGGCCGGAGAAGAACCGGGTCATGTAAAAGTTAGCCTCGCCGTGTTTCCGGGCAAGCCACATGGCCAAGTTGGGGATAATCCTATACGTCCACCGTTTTTTGGCCGAGCAGTCCCACCGCTTTTGCCATCGCGCTATGCGCTGCATATTTTCACAAATGTCCTCCTCTTAGGTGCCTCCGGGTTGCTTCTATTTGTGGCTCTATAAATATTAACGGATTCTGCGATAAATTTGTTAAGCGGGAACATACCTGCGAGGCCCAATGCAGCGTCCACCGATGCTGTCGGCACGCTAAGCCTCTGTCTTTTGTGCCGCCAGCTCAAGCCCCGCTGATACCAGCCATTGGAGAACTATTTCTATGCTACGGTTGCAGGATTCTTCTGTCTGCTTCAACTCTTTGCCCACAACTGCAAGGGCAACATCATCTGCGAATCCAATGATGTTCGTGCCAGTCGGTAGCTCCAGTCGCAGAATGCCATCATACATCATAATCCAGAGGAGCGGTCCTAAAACTGAGCATTGGGGAACCCCTTAAATTCCGGGGCGCCAAATGTTGACAACGTGTCTAATATCTTATCCCATCTAGCTGAATTAAAAGCATCCGCCTATTAGGCAGAACTTTTTTGAGCCATTTTTCCATCGTGATCCTTGGATAGTTCTGGTGGCTATTCCGATTACATTTTCTAAGGCATCCACTGTAGACTTCGCTTTAGTGAAAGCAATCTGACTAGGAGGCAAACCACCCTTGTTGGCGACCGCCGTTTCGATTCTGGTGCAGATCAGCTTCTCCAGCACCTACCGTGAAGAGTCTTGGAGTCTTGGAATTGGCCTGAGTGATGTGGGATCATCAGGAGGCTTACCTGGTTTTGATAATAGGACCAGCGTTTGAACTTTCCATATTGAGGGGAAAGTTCTCTGTTTTAGGCATACGTTCCAGAGCTGTAAGATTATATGGGCTGCAGTAAAATGGCCAGTTGCAGAGCACGATTTGGGATTCCATCCGGACCTAGTGTTTTACTGGGATCTATGTCGTGCCAAACGATTGGATGGCGTAAAATATGCGTGGGTGAAGGTTACGGTACGGTAGGCTTTCTGATTAGGTCTCTTAGTTCTTCTGGTCGTTCGGGCAGCCGGGTGTTCACTAGTTGTGCACAGAGTTGCAGAGTGGTCGCTTGCAGTGTACGCGTCGCAAATTTCCCATTTAGCTCCGATAGCAAGAGATGGGCTCAACCTCATATTTGGGTCGATTATGGACCGACTGAAGGTGTTCAGGGTGCCCGAGTAGAGCAAGGTGATGCCCAGTGATGTGAATAGGGCAGGACATCATGTATTAGTCGTTTGGCTGACTCATTCCATTGCCCAGGCGTTAAAGTCACCTACAATGATAACCTTTCGGCCCCTAGCGTCTACTAGCTGTTTCAATGCGGATGTAAAGTCACACACCTGAATGCTCGGGGCAAGGTAGCAGTTTAAAATCCAGTTGTTGCCGAATTGTGTACAGACGAACCCATTAAACGACTTGGTGTTGAACATCGAAGTCGATGGATTGCCGCTTACCCACAGTGCAGCCTTACCTTCCGCCTTCGTGGTCCAAGTTTGAGCACAGTCGCATTTTATGCTGGCCACATAAAGCGGGCTGCTGCGTGGTCCGTTATCTTCGCCGCTGTTGCAGTTAGCCGCGATGTGTCCATACTCCTGGCACTGAAATCATCGCTTTGGTTGGTCTATTACCAGCCATCCTATGCGGATCTTTGAAAGCTTAACCAGCGTCTTTGCTTTTGACGCAGGGAGCGGTAGCCTTTCTTTTTTTTTTGGCTGCCAAATGCGTGTCGGAGTGATTTCACCATGTCTATTGACAGGGAATCATCCTTTAAGACATCATTTACCACCTGGAACACTTCTTCCTTTGTCGTCAGCTCATGCAGGTCGCGGATCTCAATTTGGATCATCTCAGTTAGAGTTTTGATGACCCCCCAAAGGTTCCATTAATCCTCTGCGATTTTTATAAAACTATGTTTATGGTTGCAAAACTTTAAATAAAAAATTCACAGGTTTCCATCACAATAGATCAGACACTTGTAGCACTCATTCTAAATAAAAAGTACAATGATCTATATAATATGTCCATGACGAGATATGTATTCATATTATTTTATTATAACTTTGGGCAATTTGAGATAACCAATATCTATCGAGGAAAGCCGCTCAAATGACCATAACATCAATATTTTTGATTTGGATGTTTCAAAAAGTTTCCAAAATGGCGAAATAACGAAATATTTTGTAGTGAAAGTAACATGGGTATGTTTGAAGTCAAAACTCCCGTTAATTTGCAGTAAGCTCATTGTACCTCAAACGATGTAGTGTCGACTTGGATGCTGAAATTATTATTTTGCACGTGTTTCGGTTTCGGCTTCGTCTTCGTCTTCGCGTGCACTATAATCACTTTTGTGCGAATCCATACTTTCACTTCTGCACTGATTTTCGTCTTCTACTTTGTCATCAACTTCTTTACCGCGTGTACTTGCAGTTTAAACGTGTGGCATTATGCTTGAACAAAGAAAGCTGTTAACCCATCTAGGTGTATCACATCTCCGAATTGATGATGATTTTCAACTTCTCTGAGTTGATAGTCGTTTGTAACGCACACGCAAAACGATATCTCAGCAAGCACATCCTGTCTATTAGTGGGTCGGTGCTCAGGGAAAGTGGCGTGGGTGTTGGAAGCCGCTTTGACATACGCGTTACGATAATTAAATCGTAGACAAGAAGGGAAGAAAAAATTATCAGAAAAATCAAAGGAACAAATCAAATTCATGATCCTACCCTATATGTTCCAGCGGTACTACATACTTAAGGTGCCCTTACAAAGATAAATTTACTTCATTTTATATTCGCATATATTTTTAAATATTCTTCAAAAATTGTTCCTTAAATATTACTTAAGTGTTATACAAGTACTCAAAAATATGAATCTAATGCAAATGGTATGTTCAGCTCAGCAGATAAACATGAAATCTTTACTTTTTGTCTAATTTTGTAACTTGCCCTTCGAGGTAAGCAAACACCCGATTTTGTTATTTGGCGCTTCTCGCGTAACACAACATAACTCAAAACTACCAGCTGTTACCTATCTAGCGCTTCTCGCATTACACTCAATTGATTATTTATTTTGCTCAATTATCACTCTTATCAATTGTTCTCAGCAGGTTGCGCATCAATATCAGCGACGCTGCATTCTTATTATCGTTTCGATTAAGAAGCTCGATCGTTTTTATTATTTTCGATTGTCGCTTAAAATCGCATTTATTTATTTTTTTTTTTGCAACTAAACGTGCATATAAAAAAATATTTCTCGTTTTTAAGTGCTAACATAAAAGCTTGTTAGCCAAACATTTTGGTGACCCCGACGTGAATTATTGTTTTTTTTTTTGCATAAAATAACTAACAATTATTCGATCGGTCAATTATTTGTTTCGACGGCAACAAAACATACTTAATCAAGAAGGTGTCCTGCGGTAAATTGCATAGCGGAGTCTGTACATAAACATATTATAAATGCATACATACAGACGCATTGGCTCTCACTATTCTTGCAGTTGCTGGCCATGGAAACTCAAACTTCACGTTATTCCGCATTTATCACAGCACTTGTAGCTCCCGCTACAGCCGATAGCCAGCCAAATGTTGCCCTAAATACATCTCAGTGGAATGTACCTGGAAATATTCTCTGTTTGTTGCATAATGCATTTTTTATGCAAACATGAGTCTTCAGGTCTGGGAGGTGTTTAAACTATTTTATTGTTGAACTTGAACTGATTCGTTCACAATTATATCGATATTTACATTCTGGTATTTACATAAGTGAACAAGATTTAGCACAGATGCTGTACAAATTCGACAATTAGCAAGTTAACAGCGAATAATTCAAAAGATCGTTAGAATCGAATTAGTTTGACCGAACATTCTCCCAGCTGATCCATTGTTTTCCAAGCCGCAGCGAGTTGAACTGTTAATTGGAGCTGGCCTGTTCTACGAACTAATATGTCAATCGTGCACCATCTGATGCACAAACCGATTCTGATAGCCTAGCTGATGAGCATTTTTGGGAAGTTGAAAGCTTTCCAGAACCTATTGCCAAGGCAGCAAAGGAAGAGCTTGACTGCGAGGAGCATTTTGTAAAGAATTTTCAGAGATTTCTAACAAGAGAATACTCCATGCGGCTGCCTCTTAAACGCAGTCTGCATGAATTGGGTGAATCCTATCAACAAGCATTTCGCATATTTATATCGCTAGAGGAGAAATTGAAACGTCATCCTCGCCTTAAATCCCAGTATTCCACATTCGTTCAAGAGTATATGGAACTCGGCCACATGACTCTCGTCCCTCCATATTGTCTGCGTCTATACAAATATTTTCTCCCTCATCATTGCGTGCTGAAGGAAGGAAGCACGAGTAACAAACTTTGGGTCGTGTTTGATGGTTCAGCTGTTACCAGTACTGGATATTCGCTAAATGAAGTGTTGATGGCTGAGTCTGTTTTACAACCGAAGCTGTTTAATATTTTGATGCAATCTCGTACGTTTTCTGTTGCTCTTACTGGAGACATTGTCACGATGTAATGCGAGATTCAACTGAATCCGAAATAGGTGTGTTCAAGTTAGACACAGTTACATACGGTTCGAAACCGGCTTCATTTCTTGCAGTTCGAGCAATGCAGCAATTAGCAGACGATGAGCAATCCTCATTTCCAATTGGTGGCAAAATTTTTCGAAGAGATTTTATGTTGATGACCTAATATCTGGCGGTGACTCGGTGTAAGAGGCAATGGAAGTTCTGAAATAAACCAAAGGCATCCGCTCTAAAGGTCATTTCGGCGTCAGAAAATGGTGCTCGAGTAACTCTGCCGTGCTAAAAGACGTTCCTGATAAACACAAGGACTTATTTTCAAAGCTTAGAGATGGAAGCGATATTACAAAAACCTTGGGCCTTTCTTGTGATCCTTTAACTGATAAGCTAATGTATTCCTTTATGCCTGCCAATCAAACTTCTAAGCCTTGCAAGAGATCGGTTCTGTCCACTATCGCTCGTTTTTACGATCCTTTGGGATTAATTGGACCAGTCATCGTAAACGCCAAGATTTTTCTGCAGATTACTTGGAAGAAGAAGTTAGATTGGGAAGAGAGCCTTTCAGTTGTTTTGGATACAGCCTGGCAAGAACTTCGCGGAAGTTTCAGTAATATTCGGTTGTCTACATTTCCACGGTTGGTTTGCAATCCAATATGTGAGATAGAGGTACACGGTTTCTGCGATGCCAGCAATACGGCGTTTGGAGCTTGCATATATGTGGTCTCAAAGGGACAATAATCGTGGTGACGTCTATTCTGCTCTAAATCACGATTGGCTCCATTTAAAACTCATACGGTGCCAAAGCTTGAACTTTGCGGTGCACTTTTATTGGCCCAATTAATGCAAAAAGTAGCTGAAATGAAATTGTTTACGGGAACATTCCATTGTTGGTCAGACTCGTCAGTATATCTTTCTTGGATCCGAGATGACTCATCGAAATTCAACGTATTCGTTGCAAATCGAATAGCGACCTTCCAGGAACGCACAGCAGATTTCCGGTGGCATTATTCTCCGACAGCTATAAACATAACAGCTGACATTCTTTCCAGAGGGGCAACTCCCAATGAGCTCATAGGTTCAGAACTCTGGTCATGTGGTCCTACATTTTTGATGGGTTCACGAGAGTCCTGGCCTGAGTCTTATCTTTTTGATAAGCCAACATTGGAAGTACGCCAAAGAGTACTTTTTATCAAAGATCCTGCTGATGGTGACATAATAAGATGCAAGTACGTGAACTCCGTTTCTAACATTCGACGAGTATTCCATCGTATTCGACGCCCCAGACATTTAATCCCCGACATACGCTTTGGATTGTCAATACTTTTACGAAACGTTCATGAGGGTTGTCTCAGGGATGACAGAAGGAATGTACAGTGAAAGGGTGTGGTCACTCGCTCCATTAATCTGTCATATTACCATATTATTGCTTTTCTTGAATGAATTTGGTATTTTTCGCGTTGGTGGACGTCTTGAAAAGTCAACACTTCCTTATGAGGCACGGCATCCTATTATACTGCCTAGACAGTATGTGGTGGCCCACATTCTACATTCACAGAGCCTGATGTGACACGGCTCAACTTTAATCGTTTGGATAGCTAGCAACGAGTTTTGTTCTCGATGGCGAGAATATTTAAAACTTCTGCAAGAGCGATCTAAAGACGAGGACTTACCTCCTCTAAAATGGCCACTAGCCAGAGTGGTCGAATTGGTCAAAGGAACAGATGACATCGCACGCGTTGAAATTCTGAAGACGGCTAATGGACTCAACTAACAAGCTGTGTCTGCTTCCCCTTAACGATTCTGTTGAAGCTCAATCGTTCCACGGGGGGAGTATATCCGGCTCAGCAGATAAACATTAAATCTTTACTTTTTTGTCCAATTTTCTAACTTGCCCTCCGAGGCAAGCAAACACCTATATCGTTATTTGGCGCTTCTCGCGTAACACAACATAACTCAAAGCTACCAGCTGTTACCTATCTAGCGCTTCTCGCATTACACACAATTGTTTGTTTATTTTGCTCAAATATCACTCTTAACAATTGTTCTTAGTAGTTGGCGCATCAATATCAGCGACGCTGCGCTCGCTGCATATCGTGTCGCTCTTTGGCTGTTTCGCACGCAATAAAATCTTTTTCGGTGTATTAAGCAGCTCGATCATTTTTATTATTTACGATTGTCGCTTAAGATCGCAGTGTAATTTATAAAAATTTTGTTCGCTATAATTACAAAGCTTTAAAGCTTATTATATATATGTATTGATGCACCAAATTTATATGTCTTGTTTTTAAGTGCTAACAAAAAGCTTGTTAGCCCAACATGGTACATAATATACATTTCAATGCAAATAGTACAAATAGAGTTATGTATATAAAGAAGTTTATAAAACGATTAGTTTCTACAAAGAAAAGGCAACCGGATTTGTACAAAAAAAGAAGTTATAAATCCCATTGCAAAAGTTAAACTTGCTTATGTTCTTGAGTGAATTACAAAAAAAAAATGAGCGGATCAGCGATCAACAAACATTCCCAAAATAGAAAAAAAAACTTTAATGTTAATAAACCAAGCACTTGTGCAGCTGGTTTATAAAGATAAGCTTGCATATGCCTGTGCAAGCGTCTGCGACTCGCTCTTCAAGATAACGCACTTTATTTTTGTTGCACTTAGCATCACACTCAATTTCGGCTATGTCGTACTTATTACGTTGTAGAATCCATCGAAGCCAGTTGGCCTGTTGACATTGATTGACTATAGACGATGCAAAAAGAAAAATATGTGTTTGTGTGTATGTAGAAATAATAAAATCACTGCGGCAATGAGTCACTATAATAGAACATAAGCAAATATATGTATTGGGCTAATTGGATAATACAAAACAAAAATTTATTCCTTTTTTTAAAATGCTGCTGCGATACACAAACATAGTAGCCGTAGTAGTAGCTCAATTCCTTCCTTTATCGATGGGCCAGGTGGCTACAAGTTGCCTGCAGGCAACTTGGCCAGGGAGGCCGATTGGTCTAGTAGGTATGGCGTAGAGCACAGTGGACTGGTTGGCAGTGTGGCGTGTGAGGGGTGTTCCGGCATGGGTACCGGCAGATTGCTTGTACCGCGCACGTGGGGTTTACCATTATGCACGGCTGCAAGTGTGGTACTGGCGCCTGCAGTCGTGAAGAATACCGTGAGTCAAATATCCGAACGCAAATATCCGAATTAAAGATTCTCACATGCACAATAGATTTGGGTGCTGCCACGGCACAGCCGACTCCACTGACCATACTCACAATCGTTCCGTCCAACCACGAAATTTTAGTTGTTTTCCAAAGATAAAAATCTTGCATATAAAGCACACTAAAAGTCGTTCCTAGTCGGCGAAAATAGCTTGCGAGGTCGGATGCTGCGAATTTGAAAGATAAATATTCTTTTCTTTCCATGCGGCTGCACAAAAAAATAGTTACCTTTTCAGAGCGTATGCGTGCGACCTTGAGGAAAGCTTTATGTTGGAGATCGGCTGCGCTATGTGCGGAGCCGCAAACTGCACGTAGATATGATGCGGCCTGCGGCGTTTAACAACCGAGGCGGCTTGGAAGGTTTCAACGATTGATGGATTTGGAGTACTTCAATTTATTGAACTTAACCTAAACATATATATATATATATAAATATAATTCATAGCGGCACAGAAGGTGCGTCCGTTCATTTGGACTGACGCTCACAGACTTCAAAATGCTTTATTAAACTCACGCTGTTGCTAAGCTAGCACATTTTCAAAGCTTAAACTTATCTACTATATATAACCAAAGTAACTGGACTTAAAGTTCGCATGCATACATCGGCTTATCTAAGCGCATCTGTGCTTTCATCTGTGTTCTCTCATTTTCGTTCTCTTTTACGCACTTTGTCGTCACTACGCTCACGCTTAATGTCAGCTGTAGCCCGAACATTCTCCCCCCTTTGATGATAGCAGCGTATATCATCAAAACGCCGTCCATCAATTCTCAGCATCAACGTCATCAGCTTGGTACCTTAACTTGAACTGAAAAGAGAAGAGTGCAACTCAATAATTACGTAAAAGTTCGGTGTCTTTATCAAGCCAATTTTCTTGTATGGGTAATGGACACAGCTTCGTAACTGGCCGCTTGATCACTCCACTACTTGTTTTTAGAGTAACAACTCTAACTAATCCATTTGCTCCTGCATGCGTGTGTATAATTCGACCCAAAGGCCATCGGTTAGAAGGATATCGTTCATCCTTGATCAATACTATGCATCCAACATCCATGTTTTGTTTTATCTGCAACCATTTTTGTCTTCTCTGCAATCGTGTCAAATAGTCAGCATTCCACCTTTTCCAAAATTGGTGTGTGTAGTATTGACAGGTTTTCCACCGATCCCCTAAATTCAACTTAGCAACTTCTGGTATGGGAGGTGACAAGAGTGCATCACCAGTTAGAAAATGGCCAGGTGTCAATACTACGAGATCCTCAGGATCATTTGATATAGGACATAGAGGCCTCGAATTAAGACAAGATTCAATTTGAGCTAAAACTGTTGCAATTTCTTCAAATGTTAGTACTCGCTCTCCAATAGTTCTTTTGAGATGATATTTCATCGACTTTACTCCCGCTTCCCATAATCCGCCAAAATGCGGAGCTGACGGCGGGTTGAAATGCCTAGTTATTCCCTTATTTACCAAGTAGCAGTACCAAGTGGTACGATTAACTTGGAAATATATGAACAGTATGCTATTTTATCAGCTTGTAATTTGTTGTTGGCTCCAACGAAATTTGTACCACAGTCACTATAAAAATCTGAGCACAGATCACGTCTGCCTATGAATCGGTACAAAGCTCCTAAAAATGCATCTGACGTTAAATCTCCAACTGGCTCTAAATGTATGGCTTTGGTCACCAAACATATGAAAACGGCAATATATCCCTTCTGCGCTACTCGTCCTCTTCCTTTTGACGGCGAAATATTCATGGGCCCAGCATAATCAACTCCAACGGATATAAATGCTCTTGAGGGTCGAACGCGAACTGCTGGTAAATTTCCCATTTGTTGACTCGAAAACTGCGGTCTCATTTTGAAACAGATGATACATTTATTAATACCAAAACGAACAGCGTTGCGCCCATTGATGATCCAGAACTTCTTCCTTATATAATTGAGCGTGAGCGATGTACCTCCATGTAAAGTACATGCATGACTGTATTTTACAACAAGATTCGCAAAATGATGTTTGTAGGGTAATATATACGGATGTTTCTCATTCAATGGTAGAAGGGCATCACGCAATCTTCCTCCCAGCCGTAAAACCCGCTCGCCCTTATCATAATAAGGATTAAGAGCCAATAAGTGGCTATTCCTTTGAATTGCCCTTCCAGCAGATAGTGCCTTCCATTCCATATCAAAACAGTCCTTCTGCAACATTCGTATTACCTCTCTTAGACCTTCCTCTAATTCATTGACTGACAAATCATTTCGCTTGCGCTCGAACTCTGGTATGCGGCAATTTCGAATAAATCGTTTAACATATGCTATAGTCCTGATCAGGCGTGTATATGATGAATATTGACTTATGAAATTCGAACTGGGCATCTCTTCCAATGATATCTTGTGGCAAGTCACGATTCTATTCTCATTGCTTACACTTGACAGTGCTCGACTATCCATGGCACTGCATGGCCATCCTGTTTCAGACCCTTGTAACCACAGTGGCCCATGCCACCATAGTTCACATAACGCCAGCTTCGATGCGCTAATTCCGCGGCTCAAGTGGTCAGCAGGATTATCCCCCGAGGCGACGTGTCTCCATTGTTGTCCATTCGAAACCTCCAGAATTTTGCTGATGCGATTTGAGACAAACACCTTCCAGTTGGCCGCTCCTCCTCTGATCCAACTGATTGTAATCATGGAATCTGAACAAAAAATAGTATTACATAAGTTTACATTAATTCGTAAATTCTGTTTTAAATAGCAGTACATTTTTACAGCTTCAACTGCAGCACATAATTCAGCCCTAGGTATTGTTAATTGTGGCTTAACAGGTGCTACCTTACACTTTGACAACAACAGCTCAGTGTGAAATGTGTGTTGTCCGGTTGGAACACGTAAATATGCTGCAGCTCCATAGGCTCGTGCTGATGCATCGCAAAAGATATGCATTTCTGCTGGTTCGTTGTGTAATCCCCATGTTATATACCGAGGTATTCTTATATCTGAAATAGTGGGCAGTTCCTTTAAAAACTTCTCCCATTCTCTCTTAACATTTGCTGGCACTAAATCGTCCCAGCTGACCTTCCATAGACGCTGCATCATTATTTTTGCTGTTATAATGATCGGACTCAGCCATCCCATAGGATCAAATAACCTGGCTATTGTTGACAGAATCGATAGCTTCGTATATGAGTTGACTGAAATCACAAAATTTAAGCGGAATCGAAATGCATCCTCTGCAGGACTTCAATATAAACCTAAAGTGCGAATTGTGTCCTCGTCTTCGAAGTGTAGTAATCCCCTGGATTCTCGAAATTCCAATGGTATTTTTTCTAACAATTCTGGGCAATTACTGGCCCACTTTCTCAATTCAAGTGGCCACTGCGTAGCATTTTAATAATTTGACTCTGAATAGCTTCTGCCTCTGCAATACTATCCGCTCCTGATAATATATCATCAACATACATCTGATGTCTCACTACATCTACTGCGAAGGGAAACCTCTCCTGTTCATCCTCTGCTAATTGCTGCATAACTCTTATGGCCAAGTAGGGCGCGGAGCTAGTTCCAAACATAACAGTCAAACAGGCATACTCCTCAATGCAGTCGCTCTTATCAGATTTCCACAGTATACGCTGATATTGGGCATCGTCCTTTGATATATTAATACACCTATACATTTTTTCTACGTCAGCCGTGAACACAACTCTTAGACCGCGCCAATTGAGGATAATTCCAGGCAGCTGCACATGCAATTTTGGTCCAATTGCCAAAATATCATTTAGTGATTTCCCATTGCTAGTTTTGCTTGAGCCGTCGAACACCACTCGAACCTTCGTAGTTGATGACGTTTCCTTTATAACAGGGTGATGCGGGAGATAGCAATATTGAACTCCCCCTTGTGGCGATTGCCGGGTATGATGGACCTACGACGAGACCCGTTCCATTTGTCCCAGCTCCAAATACTCGTTAATGGTGTTGCAATATGATTCCTTCAAATTAGGGTCGGCACGCAGGCGCCAGTCCAGACTATCCAACCGCTTCAGTGCGTTGCGATATGAAGATCCAATCACCATGGCTGGATCCAAATTAGATAAAAAAGGTAGACGCACAAGATATTTTCCGGAAGGTAAGCGACTATGTGTTTTGACAAAGAAGTCCTCACACCACCTCTCCTCCGGTGAGAGACCTGGAGACTCCTTGTCAAATTGCTCCAGCTCCCAAAACTTGCGTAATAAGTTGTCGAGCTCCTCACTTGCATCATTCGTGGATATCCTCACTGTGTATGATGATATAGGTGAGGCACGTTCGTGAATCTTTCCAGAAACGATATAACCCAAATGTGTGTTTTGTGCTAGAGGTGATCCCGTTGGCCCTCGATAAACTTCACCTAACATCAGTTCATCGTAAATGTCGCTTCCCAGTAAGATTTCTACACCTTGGGGAATGAAATAATTAGGGTCGGCTAAACGCAAATTTTTAAAATGTGGCCATTTTACAGCTGATATACGTCTGTCTGGCATTTGTTGACTCACCTTAGGCAGAACATAGGCAAAAACTTTGTGATTTACCGATGAATCGTGAAAAGATCTTAAATTTAACTCAATTGCTGTTGGCGCTTCTGTAATTTTTGAGTTTGCCAAGCCGTTAATTTTTATATAAACTCTTTTTCTAGATAACCGTAATTGTTGGGCTGCATTCTCTGAAATAAAAGATGCTTGGGACCCTTGATCCAAAAAGGCTCGAAATTGTAGAGGGTATCCATCCTTGGAATCAACGAGAACCATTGCTGTTGGCAACAAAATCTCCTGCCTTGTAGGAGGCAAGAGTTCATGCTTTCCATTTATGAAATTGGTAGAAACTTGCTGAACATCTGTATTCAGCTTCTTTGGAGTGTCACTCCAGGTTGTATCCATTTGACTACGTAATCTATCCATATGGAGTAGAGTATGATGTCGCTCCGCGAACCGTGCGCAGTTTCGTTGACTGTCACATGCAGCCACTTGATGATTCGGATTAAGACATTTAAAACATAGCCGATGCTGTAATACAACTGCCTTACGCTCCGATACACTCATATCGAGAAATACCTTACATGTTCCAATGTAATGTTCCTCCTTATCGCAAACTATACACTTCTCTGCCTGTCGAGTAACAAATGAAGCTTTTACGTCTCTTCGGTTTGCACGTAAACCATAAACGCCTTGCCTTGTAATACTGCGCCTATCCCTTGATGGCGTTCCCTCGCAATTACCCGACGATACCGTAATCATCGTTCTATAGTGAGCATCGAGGTAAATACAAAGCTCTTCAAATGTTGGTAAGTCTTGCGACGACGATAGCGAACGTTCCCATTCTACCCTTACTGGCTCAGGTAGTTTCTTCATCATATAATATACCAAAACTTGAGATTGCTGTCTTACATCAACTCTAGCCTTCTCTAATGAATTTACACATGAACGGCAAGTTTGCACAAACCGCCTTAGAGACCCTGCGTCTCCATGTTGAACCGATAACTGATGATCAAATATATCCATATAATGTAAAAACAATACTCTTTTATTGTCATATAAATTCACCAGCATTTTCCATGCTAGCTGGTAATTCGATTGTATCAAAGTCAGATGCTCTATATCCTTAGCAGCTTCCTCTGATAGCAAGTCCCTTAAATAATGGAAACGATGTAAGTCCGTCAGTCTTGGACAGTGATGAACACGCGATAGGAACACTTCCTTAAACGCTGGCCAATCTATGAATTTACTGAAAGTCGCCAGTCGAACAGTTGGGAGCTTTACTTCCTCCATTGCCGGTATCGACTGTTCATTAACAGTCTGATGCAAACACGTCTCATTGAATGCGGTGGATGCCGGAATATTCTGCTCCTTATGCCAATTAAACTCACTCCGTATATCTGCTACTCCCACGACGTACGTTTCCTCAAACACATCTCTAACTGCTGTATCAAAATACCTTGATTTAATCTCCTCGTTGTCTCGCGCACGTGCAAGCTGCTGATTGTTGCGTTTAAACTCTGCATTTCTGCCAGCGACTCGAGCCTGGCTTCTAAGTGTGTGTCCGTATGTACCGATTCATCGGCATAATAATTTTTCAACGACTTCTCTAATGAAACTAATAACGCAGTTTGCTCAAGTGTTAAATACAAGAGATTTTCGGGCATTTTGAACACCTTAACTAATACGCCAGAATTGAGTTGCACTCACCCTTCAATTAAGTCGCACGGTCACCACAATCCAGAATCCAAAGTCCAATCGTCAATAATAACCCTTCCCGGGTTTCGGCACCAGAAATGTTGGAGATCGGCTGCGCCATGTGCGGAGCCCAAAACTGCACGTAGATATGATGCGGCCTGCGGCGTTTAACAACCGAGGCGGCTTGGAAGGTTTCAACGATTGATGGATTTGGAGTACTTCAATTTATTGAACTTAACCTAAACATATATATATATATATATAAATATAATTCATAGCGGCACAGAAGGTGCGTCCGTTCATTTGGACTGACGCTCACAGACTTCAAAATGCTTTATTAAACTCACGCTGTTGCTAAGCTAGCACATTTTCAAAGCTTAAACTTATCTACTATATATAACCAAAGTAACTGGACTTAAAGTTCGCATGCATACATCGGCTTATCTAAGCGCATCTGTGCTTTCATCTGTGTTCTCTCATTTTCGTTCTCTTTTACGCTCTTTGTCGTCACTACGCTCACGATTAATGTCAGCCCGAACACTTTAGTATGAGTGGAACGCATGCTAAGAGCGGAAGTTTTACTAGGCTAGAAAAAGCTCAATTTTGACAGAGCAAAGGTTTTTGTGCTGCATCAGGTGCTCAACTGCAGCAGGCTACCCACTCGCTTGTAAGCTCGGATTCGATAAAAAGCTTTACAGGCGCGTATATGAAATTGTGCATACCTATTAATTGACATCTGCCGCGAGAAATATTCGCACCCTCATAAAGTCATCCAATAATTCTTTTGAGGCAGCTGCCATCACTAATTCCCTCATTTGAAGCTTTCATTAAAGGAACTTGCACGGCCCACAGGAACTTTTTGGCCGATACCATTGATAGGAAATTCATTCCCACTCAATAGTCGCATTTTGACGGATTTTGGGAAGCCGCAGTCTAAACAGCGAAACATAATTTCTATCGCGCTGTTGGCATCTGCGCTCTGAACTTCGAAGAGCTACGCACCCTTGTATGCAATATATCTTCGAATATTAATTCTAGGCCATTGCTTCCACTTTCAGAAGATCCTGCTGAGCTAGACGTGCACACTCCAGTTCAGTTCTTTGGTGATCCCAAATCATCGATCATTGAGCAAGATGTGGCGCATCTTCAGTTCAATCGTCTGGATGGCTGGCAGCTCGTAACATACCTGCAATAGGTATTGTCTGGTCTCGTTGGCGAAAAGAGTACCTGACTCTTCTGCATCAGCGCTCCAAATTGCGAACTTATAGGCCGGGTCTATGCGTCAATGATGTCGTCAACAACGAAAATCTTCCGCCCCTAAATTGGCCTCCGATAAGAGTACGGAGCTAGTCTTGGGATAGAATGGATTCGCCGTCAACAAGCTGTGCCTTGTTGGCTTCATGAGCAAGCTATTTTACTTCGTTTCGTGCATTCGGTAGTAACTGGCCACCTGCAACTTCACCTAATATACTTAGCTTAATTATTCGCGCATATACTGCCACGTACCACTTCGAGGGCGCTTACTTTGTTTATATACTTTAATATAAATATAAATTGTGAAAAGAGATTTCTTGAGTCTGCCTGCTATAAGCATTCAATAATTTGCAAAAGTTAAAATTATCATATTAAAAACATTGTTCAAAAAATTTATATTTGCGTAATTGAACTTCGAAAGCTATTGAAAAAGCTCGTTAGCACAACATAAACCGTAAACAAAATATTAAAGGTCACCAAAAAAGATCACTTTGATAGGCTGATCTACAAACTTTAATACTCTTCGTTTCACTTGTAAAAGTGAACGTCATAAGCTCAGCAACTTCTGGTCGTTCAGGCTTAAAGTTAATGTAATCCAATTAACTCGTCGAAATTGCTGCCTATAAGAAAATATCTAAAATTAGGTTTATCTTTAAGAAGTTCACAATATTTATGGTCGAATGTGCCTACAAGGTTTCATCAACATTAACCCTTTTTGAACTAGTGGAGGGTGGATTCTAAGCGCATTCTAAGCCCATTAAGGTAAAAGCATTGATTACTGGATTGAACACAACTAAGAATGCTCCTATCTTGGTGAGGTTTTCATTGAAAAGGTCGGACTTAGAAGCTGACTAAGCATTCTGACAAGCGAAACTTGCTCTATCCAGGTTTTCAATGGTCAGCACCTTCGTTTGCAGTGGGAGAGTTGAACGAGGGTAAAGTAATGCATTCTGCGAGCTACAAAGTAAGTGTTTGCTTAAATTGCAACTTCGCGAACCTACGGGGATTAATTTGACTAAGGAAATTACTTCTGTATGACAACTGAGCTTTATTTACTGCATATGTACATATTTAGGTTAGCTTCGATAAATTCGCCGCCTTCGAGAGATCAGACGAAGCAAAGTAAAGTACAATATTGGTAATTCACCGCCTAAGAGCGGAAAAGATTAACATTGTGATTTAACAACATAAATTCTAAATCTTAACAGTTGTGTTGTGACCCGTTGGAGGTAGGTTTATTCTCGATTTCAGATGGCTGTGCACCAACTCACAGCTATTTATGGCCTGATAATGTTAATTTATAAATATTTGCTGATGAATTAGAATATATAACTCTACTGAACCCTTCACGAGGGTTTCTATTGATAATGAACCTCCAGTGGTTTTTGCAAGAAGCGGTGACCGCTAACACGCATGAAGATTTCTCAATAGCCTTAATACGTGTGTGCCACAGTCATGGTCAGGGGTACAGAACCGTCGAAGCTTGATCGCAGACTGCAATAAGCTAAAAATCTGATCTATATTTGGCTGTAATGCTATTGGAAAAGCACCAACACAAATGAAAAGGGTGAGTCACTCTTCTAAACATTAACGTAAATATATGCAATAGGGATTTGATCCCACCTTTATTATAAAAGGCTGAAAAGACTTTATAGAATTGACTCTCGTATCCTATCAAATAGCTGATCTCATAAAAAATGGAGAGTCTCCGACGAGCACAGCTCGTTAGGTTTTAATAGAACAATGTGGTCCTTTTATGTTAGAACCACCCACAGAGGTGATTACTAACTACTCTGTCACATTGTAGGGGCGAAGGGTTGTCAGTTGTCTGTGCGGATGGATTCCCAATAATTTTTAACGGCAAATATGTGAGTCAACCAAGCGAAAGCGGAACTAGCACACTTCTCTAGAATATTGAAAATTCCGCCTTTAAGTCCACCTCTCCATCAGTATTGGACAGGAAACAAAACTAGAATCTGAAACCTCTGGATATGAGCAAAACAACAACAATTGCTCTCAATATATGTAAGAAGGCCATTGGGCTAAAATGGGGAATGTCGCCAAAGATCTTTCTTTACCCATTCTACTACATGGGATCCTTGTTTAGTGGCAACCCAGCAAATCACAGCCAAGCAACTAAATAAAATACAAAGAAGGCCGCAACTATGTACCACAGGTGCAGTATGTATAATACCGCATGATGGTGTGGTCGCCGTCCTAACCAACGAACTTTTTGGAACTCGTTAGTAAAGAGCTTCCCACACTGGCAGCAACTTGCCTCAGATAATCTTACTTATGGGAGAGTGAGTCACTCAGAACACTCATCCATTCAAAACAGACTATTGTATGTCCAGACAGCAACTCCTTTAAATACACTCATTGCTCGTCGAGAAGACAGGGTTTTAATCACTCCAGACCAGGCTGGAGTCTTAACAGCTACATCTAAATTAGACAGGAAGATGTAGTATACTCCGCTCAACTCCTTATTAGAGTTGACTTTAGGCACCCTGATAACCCTGATAACTGCAATCAATGAAGCCCTTAAAATTCTAAAATTCTCAGATTCTAAGTCAGTAAGCGTAGTTCTCTACAGCGAAAACCAAGCAGTGACCAAATCCATACGCGACAGCCATGCTTTGACTGTAGAAAAGAGTAGACACAGCAGAAACTACAAAACCAGTGAGACGGACTGCGGGATACCCTGAACCCTATGACCCTCTTGTATTCATATACATATACACTGAATAACGTATACACAAACGCAAGCTGCACGCTGTGAACAGCTACTGCAATCTATGTATTAACAAAAGCATAAGTCCGTAGTATTTGAATTGCGTTTTATTTCATATTTTTGCATATATGGGGCGAATGGGAGGTGGTATCCAAAATCCGAAATATGCCTTACCGTTACCCTTACAATAACTTTAACTTTTTAACTTTTGTAGTTGCCGAAATCGATTCATTCATACAGACCGACGCACAGATAAGCCGAAATTGCTAGTGGTGCTGATGCAGAATTATATTTAAATATTTATTTAAATATTTGAACAAAACCATTGTACCCTGATTTACCCATTTTCAATGGGTTCAGAGAATAGAAAGCCAAAGCAGTGCTGTCAGTTTTGCTCTTTGCAAGTGGTGCCGGGATGTGCGATCTTAGAAGTCGACAGCGAAGCGACAGTAATAAGCAAAAATGTTGCTGTAGCAGATGTTGCTTTTTCCATATTATTTATTATATATGTTGATATAAATTATAATATCAGAAATAAGTATTCCTCACTTTGCCAATTACAAAAATATTTATATATTATTTCGCGTAATTATTGCTAACCAAATTTGCATCCTAACAAGATCAATTCTTTTACATAATATATTTCGGCACTTACCGACAGCTTACAAATACATTCAAAGTGGTGTGCAGAAGTCATTTCAATAGCTTTTTGAGCTTTCGCTGTTCAAAGCAATTGCACCGTTTTTTCGGCCTACGATTTGGACCATGTTTTATAAATTTATATAAAGTTGATCCTCATTTTCAAATGCGCCCTTTTTAAGCGTGATAGAATGTCAACGATCTTCATGGGAAGCTTTGAGATTGTTAATGTGTTCAGGGGACACCATGGACTTTGAGCATAGCAGGTGCGATGAGACGACTCCTCGTATTTCGGATCTCACGAAGACACAAACGCCATACGCTGCCACATTCGCAGAATCCATGTATTTCATAAGTTGCTAAATGTGACATGACAAAACAAGGATATTTAAGGCTACATACATGAAAGTTGCGAAGTGAGCTACATTCAAGAGGAGTGTTATGATTACGGCAAGATTTCACACCATTTGATCTTTTCTTTCCATAGTACCAGAACGAATACTTTCAGTTTTATAATTATAGATGCTAACGTTCGTTTTGTCCGTGCACCTACAGATAAGTCTTCTGCAAAATAAAAAGTGTTGTAGCTTCTCTCAATAAGAGAACCCTTTGAAGGCGGCAATTTTCTTTATTGAAAAATGGCCCTATGCCTGCTTCACTTGGGGAAGAATTTCCATAGCTTCATTGATAGATAAACCTTTGTCGTAGCTCAGCTGTTGCATCGCACGGATAGCTAGAAACGCAGCGGGTTTCGTTCCATATGTGACTGTGTCCAGAGTATAAGACTTGATTTCGTCTCTTCGGTCTTCGCGCCATAGGATGGATTGGAGTAGCTGGTCTGGGGGCGTTACACGCACGCACTGATAAATTTTGCAGATGTCCCCGCACATTGCGACCTTGAAGAGCCGAAAGAGAACCGTGATGGTGAATATCTTTGTATTAATGGGACAACTAGTAACATATTGTTTAAGGATGCACCTGATATGGACTTACTGGATGCGTCAAAAATGACACACTATTTTGTAGATTTGATATCCGAATTCTCCACACAATGATGTGACAAGTTACATTGAGGTGCGAGCTGTTGCTTAGATACCAATGACATGTGTCCCATGTCCCATCATTATATCCCATGTACTCTTGCATAAATACGATTATTGGTTCATTAGCTGGGGACCGATTCGTTACAATTTGAAAAACGATTGGTTGGCGAGGCTAAAGTTTTGCGGGACGTTTCAACTGGCCATGTCGATTCCAAAGTGAGGTTGATAGTTTGTGATAAAACGTGATATGACGGCTGAGAAAATTGTGCTATATTTTTGTTAAGCAGCAATATCAGCAGACTGGTTTTAGGTTAGAGTTGCTTCGCCGATACCAGAAATCGAGATGTTAGATCATTGAGTTGTCCAATAAAGCTATTTGGCGATCCGCCTGGTGATAACGTTGAGAAGCGAAATGGAGCAATGCTCGACATGGCATGTATGCCACAGATCGGCTGGGGATTGGCGTATATGATAGAGGTGGAGAACAACACATATTCAGCAGGCTTGTCTATCAGGCTATCAACTGCGAGAGAGATCAGAGGTAGTTGAAAGGAGAGCCGATGGTTCGATAGCTCGTAGTTGTTCACACTGGGCGGACGAGCTACCAAGGTTTGAAGTCATGTGCGGCAATGAGCGAAGTTTGTATTTGCAGTGTTTGCACTGTCCTGATCGGCACTGCGCTGTAAACTAGATTCACTGCGATGCACGTTGGGCGACAAATTAAGAAATCGCGAAAATCCTTTGATGTGCAAAAAATACAAAATTTGCTGGTTATTGTTAGATGAAGTAAAAGTGTCTTTCGATTGGATGATTTCCGGAGCGCTTTCTAAATTTTCCACCATGCGACGTGTTTTTGCTAACATGTCCGTCCATTTTGGAAGTCTATCTATCGACAGTATCTCTTCCCATCTTTCATGAGTGTGTTTGTGGACCTTCCGGCTAATGCTTTGGATATGCAGTTCGTCAGCAAACTCAAAGATGTGAGTTAATTTTGTCGCTCAGATCAATGCAGCTGACTGCTTATCGGCTCTCGACACCTGATGGCCAGAAAATCGCCCGTACATGGTTTTGAAAGTGTGACAGTTTATTATCAAACCGCTTAATTAGTTCCAACGCCTGGTTGTAATTGGCGTCGGTAAGATCCAATGATTTAATCGTGTCGATAGGAGCTCAATTTAAGCGACGTCGTAGGTGCTGTACTTCTTTAATCTTATTTAGATTCTCATTGTCCTCAAACAGATCAAGTTTCACGAGTTTAGACTGCAAGCTGTAAAATTCTGCCTTTATGTAATCCACGGACTTCATTCGGACCATTAGGTCGAGTTCCTCGAAGCTCTCTATATCGTCAGCTCTTAAATGCGTGTTCATAGTTGTAACTTTCCACTCAACTGAACTTCATTTAGCCTTGTAGAGTTGAAGTGGTGCCATTTCACTTCGGCCAATTGCAGCAGGCTGGGTTACTGTATCGAGTGCTCAGTATAGTTAGCCTTGCCGCCAACACTATCAAAATTGGCGTGACGCAATACTTTTTTACAGTAGAATGTAGAACAACGTCAGTTGTGTTTGCGTATTTATGTCACTAATCTGCAATTTGTGGAATTGATTTAGGGCTTTTTTCATATATGCAAGAAATTGTGTTTAGCACTGTCTTATGTACTGACTGCAAGTGACTTATGTACTTAAAAACCAAATTTGTAAAAATGTAAGCCTGTTTTGAGTCGCTGGTGGAAGTGCACATTTAAGACTATTTGCTTTGATATATATATATAGATATATATATATAATAAAAATTGTGGTTAAATATTTCGTTTAAATAAAAATAACTTTGATATGTTATTATATTATCTTTTAAATTACGAATTTTTTATTTGTTTTATTGAATGTTTCACATTGTCTTTCAATGATTTTGAGTCTTTTAATAAGCTATCGCGCAGAAAAATTGTTATTCGGAAATTAATAATATTTATTCATCTAATTTAATTAAATATTATAATATATATTGAATAAAATTTGTTCACTGTTATGAGTCGGCTTGTCTCCTGCCATTTCTCACCTGACTAGCCATACGGGGCCAGGAACATTGACAGATGTCCAGTCGTCTCATCCATATGAGGCTAACCTATCAGACCGGCTGTCAACGAGTTTGGAACTTACAACTTCCAAGCTATACCCTTATATTCAACTTCGAGGTGAACGAATTCCGTGTGCTTAAAAAGTAATTCTCCCTCAACTTTGATATCAGACAATTTGTTTTGATTCTGGCGACCTTGTTTGATTCACTTCTGGTATCCGACTGATTCGAACTCAGTGTCCGATCCATATCTTTTCGACACTGTGCGATAAAGTATCGGCTAACACGTTTTCAATAGCTTTACCATTTTTTACGTTTACATCATAGCCTTGTAGCTGCAATGACCATCGAGCCTGCCTCACGCTCAGGTCTTTCATAGGCATCAAAGTCGTGAGGGTGATGTGGTGTTAGGGGCTTCGGATTATCAACATTGACTTAAACCGGGGCATAAGACACAAAAAAGGCATAAGCTATACATAAGCATATGCTACACAGCTTTAGCCAGCAAGCCGACTCAGCATAAACGATAACGTTACTTTTGCGACACAGATAAGGAATTAAGTTACCGCCGCTGAGCGTTGCGTGCGAGGGGCTCTCGTTAACGTGTACTACATGCTCATTTTAACTCCTGAAAATCTATAATAATTAAGATCACACGCTTACATTCGCTGAGTAAAGTGCACAACTTGTGTTTGTTTGTATGCATAATTTTGTGGTTGCATGTATGATGGAAATGGAAATGGATGGAAAAATTGAAATGTATGTAATGATAGCTCTTAGCTCCGATCAGAGTATCTCCTAGTGGGGAGTAATTAAAATCATTTGGGTATGAGTATCAGTAATTCGTTTGTAGCTGCTTCTCTCTTTCTCTCTCTCTCTCTCTGCATTAGTTTAAGCCTGAAAATATGTGCTTACAAAATACCATTTTTTCGCAAGCAAGCATAAGCTGCATACATATGCGTCTCTCTTATTACTATTATTATTATTTGAAGTACATATCAACCTATCTATTTTTAAATAGCTCACACAAACACTACCTTCATGCACTAGCCTTGGATTCGAACACATATCCTCATTGACTCTATGTCTAAGCCCTTAAGTAACACATTTCCAGACTAGATTGTCCCTTATATTTTTTAAAGTTTTGGTAATATGTTTCAAATTTTTTTATGGCTATTTGCGGTTGTAGACTTATAGCATTATTTTACTTTAGTTTTGTCTATAGCAAGAATTTTATGCTTTGTGCGCTGCGGTATGAGATGCAGCTTAAATTGTTAGTTAAGTGATCAGCTGCATTCATTAAATATTTTTTTATATTTTAATTAAATATTTGTATAATTGCATTAGCAATTTTTTCAATTGCGCACAATTATTATTAATGCGTATAGGGTATTTCCTAGTGGAATGACTTTAGCTAGAGCACTCTTACTTGGTTATTTGTTTCACTGCTTTACAAAGTGAAACAAGTAAGAACGTTGCAATCGGGTGTGTGACGGATGACGGTTGTCCGTTATCTTGGTGAAAGAGAACTTTTGTCAGAAAAATCCACAAAAAAAAAACTAGATGATATTACACAATAATAAAGCAAACGTCTTGTAGCCATTTTCCCTATCCTTCTACTCGTATAGCCTTTCATAATAAAAATCGATTGAAAATTTAGTTTTGTGTGTCAATCAGTGATTAAAAATATTATGCTTTTTCGTAGTTCGTAGTTTTGCCGTTGTAATTGCCCCCAACGCGGACAAAGCAAAGCCGAATCAGGAGCTCTGCTCATTACAAAAAATTTTTTGTTTTAATTAATATTGTTTTGAGAAGATGCTGATTCCCCTTCAAAGCGTTAGGTTCGTTCTAGCATGTCTTTTATAGAAAAATACCCTTTGCCAAAAGTTGCTAATCCGACGGACAATTTTGGCAGCCAGCGGAAAGCCTGGCAGTGGATTTGATTGTTTGTGTGTGCATGTCTTGATATCGTCCAGTAAATGATTGATGGCGTTATACGCACGCACCGTACATTTTATAGATATCGCCATTGCATATTGCCGAAATCGATACGTGGTGTAAATATCTTTGGCTGTATTGATGAGCCAGCTAGCAACAGATCATTTAAGTATACACCTGATGTGAGCTTATCGAATCCATCAAAACCGACGCGAAATTTTATTGACGTTCTATCCGTCTGCACGCAATTATGCGGCAAGAAAATTCGCGGTGCAATCTGTTGTTTAATGGCCAATGATATGTGCCCCAATTTGACGAACTCTTCCAAACTATGTATCCTTATTTAAAAATAGGTTTCGGATCAGCAGCAGATAATTTAACATAAACTAAATTTTTCAAATTCGAATATACTAATTAACGCAACGATTAATTTTTGTTTGAAATTGGTCATTATACCGCTCTGTAAATAACATAACAATTAACAATAACATGTAAACTCGGCTTGGCAACGCTCTCTTTCATGCTGTGTGTCACTCTGCAAGCATTGTTCAGTCCTGGGCATTGAGCTAGCCGTCGGTCGTAGTTAGTCGTCACTAATTTACTATCGCATACATTTGCATCGATCGCGTTGTTCGTGGGCGAAGCCATTAAGCTACAGCCACATATGCATATTTATATAATAAACCTTTATAACGTTGTTAAATTCTAACTTGCATTTTGTCTTTATACAGCTGCAAAAAAAGCTTAGTAGCTTAACATTTGGAGGCCCCGGCGAGATATTGAAAATATTTCGCAGTTCTGTTTAAATATCGTGAAGTGCATATTGCTACTAATTATATGCACCAACGTAATTATAAATCGCGAATATATAAGTGTCGTTCGCTCGTTGCCAACTGCAGGTGTTATTGCTGGACCTCTCATTCTCGATATGTTCGTCACGCTGTTCGAGAGTGGATGCGTTGATCTTTAGACATATATTTGTACACAACCACCGTACTTTTGGCAAACCGTTATTGTTCTTGCGTTCTTTGATTGCGCTTGCGGTTTAAGCATGTTGAGTTCAAAGCGGAATTTGTGCGTTTGATATTAAAATATGCTCGGTCCTCGGTGCCACCGAAGGTACAGTGCCGGTTGAAAAAAGTGTACCAGCTGAAAAATAATGCGCAATATTTTAAACATAAGGCTGAATTAATTTATAAAAGTGCGCAAAGGCATGATGCTACTTTAAATGAAGAAGAGATTAGCGCAGTTGGCTCAGCTGAGATTTTGGTTCATTTGGAAATACTTGACCAAACGAAGAAATCGTTTAATCTAGCCCACAATGGCGTGGAAGAACTGGATTATGCCGAGTCAGGCAGTTAGTTATGGGATGACTTTGACGTTCTGGTGCAAGTGTGCAAATCGAAAATCGAAAGTCGCAGATGCCGACTTCGTCAACTATGTGCCACGATAACAGCTTGGAGTAAGCTGCTATCAATAAAAATGTACTCAGAGTATATAAACTTTTTCCCCCATGTTCGACTCGGTCATCGACATACAGATTTGGCCGATATTGAAAAACTACAGTTTCTACGTTCCTGCTTATCTGGCTCGGCATTGGATTCGGTTCGATTATTTGAAATTTCCAGTGCTAATTGTCGTGTAGCTCTGGATGTTTTAAGTAAATGCTTTAATAATAAACGTCTTGTATTCCAGGCAGACATCAAAGGGACTCTTGGGCTCAAGAGAGTGGATTCAACGTCTGCCACACAACTTCTAGGATTTTTGGACAAGGTCAATTGGCGTATGCGAGCATTGCAGGGTTTGGAAAATTTGGAGCAAATCGCAGGCTGCATGGTTGTTCATATGCTGCTGAAGAAGTTGGTTCATCACGCTATGGCTTATCATACGCCAAACTCTCAGGTCGGAAAAAGCAATTAACACTAATAACACAAAGAAGTGAAGAAACTTGCTCTTTGCTATAACTGCCTAAAAAAGTGACATCAAACTCGTACATGCAATGGAGGTCATTGCCGTGTTTGCGGCGTAAAGCACCACACGCTGCAGCACTTTGATGCATCGCAGTCAGCAGTTCAAAACTCAATAGCTGGTCTGACATCGCATTCTTCTGCTCTCTTGCTGTCCAGTGTCTTCAGTCTGATGTTGTGCTCCTGGCTACCGCTATAGTTCTGGTAAACAATTGCCATGGCATATTATTTCCGTGTAGAGCTTTAGTGAATTTAGGCTCTCAACTGCATCAAGTAACTTCCCATTTTGCTCAAATGCTGCAACTGAAAAAACTAGAACTTCAGCTACTGTCTCAGGTCTTGAAGATACCAGTATCTCTACAGACGGCTCCACTGTTGATATTTTCATACAGTACAGAATTTCGGGTTATTCTACTGCCTTTACTGCTCTTGTTGCACCAACGATTACTGATAGCCAGCCTAGCTTTGCTATTAATACCACCGATGGTAATATTCCCTCCAACATTAAATTAGCAGACCCTGCGTTCAACAAACCTCAGCGTGTGGATTTTCTCATTACGTTGGCAGTCTCTCTTTTCCTAAAAATGTACTCTTGGCAGGAGCTAATGTACAAATTCATCGATTTTGCGATATCAGCTTAGAGGCTTATGGAGCTTACGTGTATGTTGTTTCTAGAGTTCAGCCATCTTCACGTCATCTCATAATGTTAAAATCCAGAGTCGCGCTATTATAAACTTCATAGGACAATTTTATTGCAGGTGTGACTCTACGGTGGCTTTGTCCTGGATAAATGATGAGCCCTACAAGTAGCTAATAATGTGGCTACCATGCAGAAGTTAACTATTCACATGGAAAAGAGTCCCGTTCCCACGACTGAACCCTGCAGATATACTTACTAGAGGTGCGCTCTCTGAGGTGATATCACAATCTGAGCTTTGGTTTTGTGGCTCATTGTACCTTACGAGCAATCGCGGCGATTGGCCTGCGGCGTGCCTTCCAGATAAACTTACTCATCAACTACGAAAAATTGTGTTGCCGGCTAGATCTTCAGACCAAGATATTACTCTTGGATGCAAATATACTAACTGCCTTTTCTGCATACGGCGTACATTTGCAGATATGTTTAAATTTATAATGGTCATAAGACACCACGATCTCACAGTTAGAAATGTGCTCCACGGCACTCAACTTCTCCTGCGAGCTGTCTAGCTAGCAAATTTGGGGGTTGGCATAAAGGAGCTACGATTGCATGGAGCATGGATCTAGCTTCATCGCTTCTCTGTCACCATTTATAGATGACTTTGGACTCGTTCGCGGTGGTGGTCGGCTAAGCAACTCATCGGTTGCATATGACGCTCAATATCCGATTATCCTACCACGTTGTCATCGAATCACGCTTGCATGCATAACTAACTTTCACAAGGTCAACTTACACGCTACACCGCATACGCCTTTGGCCAAAATTCGGTTACAGTATGGTCAATTGGAGGTTTAAAAACTGTTTCCAACTGCTTCAGAGCCAAGCCGAAATTTATGGAGCCGATCGCTGGTAATCTACCGAACGAAAGACTTGAAAACACTCGAGCAGTCCCCGTCACTAAAGTTGATTATTGTGGCCCGTTTTTTTACAAGTCAAAAGTTCGCACCAGACCGCCCATAAAATCGTACATAGCTTTATTTATCTGTTTCACAAGTGAAGAAATACATTTAGAACTTGTCAAGAATTCGTCCACTGCATCATTTCTCAGTGCTTTCAAACGGTTCACAGCTACTCGTGGACGGCCTACTCAAATTGGATCCGACAATGCAACAAACTTTGTCGGTGCCAAGAACGAGCTGTTGGAGCGACTTTTTAAAACTGATCCCCAATTGGAAGCAGTTCGCCGATTTTGCTTATCATCGATTGGCATTTCATTCTCCCCCGCTCTCCGCATTTTGGAGGATTGTGGGAAGCAGCAGTCAAGACGGCAAAGCATCTCTTCTATTGCTCCGCTGGCCGGTCAGCTTCGATGCACTTCGCACACTTGTCTGCCAGATTTGGGTTTATTAATTCCCGAGCATTGCTCTCACTCTCAGAGAATCCGAAAGATTTAGATGTCTTGACGCCCGCTCATGTTATTTGGTGGTCCCGCCACAACCATCATCGGGTCCAATTTTAGGGTCTTAATTACACTCATATCGATAGATGGCAGAGAGAAAAGCAGCTGCAGCAAGTCTTCTGGGACCGTTGGCGCAAGGAATATCTGACGTTTTTTCAACAACAGGCTAATAGCGCAAGCCTGCGAAGCCGTTAAAAGAAAAATATATGGTGCTCGTTAAGGATCAGAACCTGCCTTTCATTCGGTGGCCACTAGCAAGAGTGGTCTCGCTGATCCCTGGCGGTGATGATATCCATCGAGTAGCGGACCTCAAAACGGCATCTGGAGTCATGCGGAGGGCTATCAACAAGCTTTGCCTGCTGGCCCTTAAGGAGCTTGTTGAAAGGTAGGCTTCCAACGGGGGGAGTATGTTTGGATCAGTAGAATATAATTTAACATAAACTAAATTTTTTAAATTCGAATATACAATTTAACGTAACGAATATTTTTTATTTGGAATTGGTCATTTTATCGCTCTGTAAAAACATAATAAAAAATAATAACATGTAAGCTCGGCATCGGCAAAGCTTTCTCTCATGTTGTGTGTCGCTTTGCAAGCATTGTTGCCTGCAAACCAATAAGCCACAGCCACATATGCATATTTATTTAATTAACCTTTATAACGTTGTTGTTAAATTCTAAGTTGTATGTTGTCTGCGCAGGGCTTGGATTTCGGTCTTTATATAGATACTAAAAAAGCTTAGTAGCTCAACATAGGTTTGATAATCTGTGAGAATATTGTGCTCTATTTTTTGTCAAGCTACTGAACACTTGTTTAAGGCTAGAGTGGCTTCGCCGATGCCAGGAATCGAGATGTTCGACCGTTGAGTTGTCAGTTGAAGTTGTTTGGCGAATCGGCCGGTGATAAAATTGACCGAGAGGCGGAATTGAGCGATGGTTGATGTGGCATGAATGTCCCAGAGCGGCTCTTAGCGTAAATAATAGCGGTGGGGAGCAACACATACTCAGCAGGCTTGTCTATCAGGCTTTTGGGGCTAAAGAGATGACAGAGGTAATTGAGATAAGAGCTGATGACATTTGAGGCGGCGTGGACGAGATCTGAGGTTAGGTATCTGTTCGGAGCAGAACCACTAATTTAAGTCATATAAAAATTATTGTATCTGAATTATGAAGCCAGCGCGCAATGTCAAGCTTAACTAACTTTTGGGAAACTCGAACTCAAACTCGAGCTTTATTTGAGCGAGCTCTATCTAAGCGAGCAAGTCACACTCACTTTTTCTGCACTAAGGTGCAGCTACCTTGCGGCAGTTCGTTCAGTCTCTCCAAATTGACAAAGCACAATAAACGTGTAAATCGACATAGCGCGGTCGAAATATACAAGTTGAAACATTCTTCTTTTATATTTCAGCTAAAGGTAGCACAAAAAAGTGCTTCATCTAAACATTTAGAGACCCCCACGTGATTCTAAATTTGGAGATCGGCTTGATTAATTGTTACATTTCGGTGCAATTAAAACAATTCGTTTCTAAAAACGCCTTGCGCCCAATTCCGTGCCAAGCACACAAAACCTTCACGCGATCGTACGCATACAGTGTCAGTGCATATCTTTTCTTTGATCTGACCTTGCTGTCAACTAGTGTACTTCTACATAGGCCCATGACACGGCGCTAACTCATAAACTAACAATAAAGGAAAAGAAGACAATTATTCGGCGCGTCGGTTTGTGGTTTAAAATACAATCTCTTCCCAATATTGTGCTGTTTGGTCAACAAATAGCATAAGCTGACAAAATTAATCATCAATGGCTGAAGAGCAACCGGCTATTATCCCGCCTGCTGTTGCAGCAAGTGACAATAACTTTTATAAGGCAAAGGCCGCATCAGTGAAGCACTGGCAATTGGTTTCAATGAACGACTTTTTGGCCGCTGACGAGCTGAAACAATTTGATGCAGCGGACTTGCAGGTACGCCTAGAAGCCGTCGAGCGTTTGAATGACGACTTTGATCGCGGGCAGTCCTGTCTGGAGAAGCTCGATCTACAAGAACTTAGCAGCGACTCCCGATAGAGCTTCGCGGAGATGTACTTCGAGATAAAATCCAAGCAGTTGCGAACTCTACATCAGTTCTCCAAGGCATTAGGGACCAAAGTGCAGCATTCAGTTTCGTAGCTCGCAAGTCTCGGCTACCTCAGTTGCAGCAATACTGTCGTCGGCAAGAATTACGAGCTGACCAAAGTGGAAAAGTTCCAGCATCTACGAGCTTGCTTGGACGGCAGCGCTTTGGAAACCATACGTCGCTCGAGCCCACGCAAGCGAATTACGATAAAGCGATAGAGTTGTTAACTGGTCGATTTGATAATAAGCTGTTTTTATTTTCAGGCACAAGTACGGTCTACTTTTGGGCTCACAGGCATTGAGGCAGGTTCCGTAAGCAGCTTGCGTGGTTTGGCGGACAAAGTTAACTCACATCTGCGTGCGGTAAATACAATGGTCAGTACACAGGAACTTGCGGATGGCCTGCTCATCCACCCCATTGCTGAAAAGTTAGATCAAAACACTCATGAGTGATGGGATGAAGTGTTGCCAACGGGCAAGCTGCCCAAATAGAACGAAATGCCAATGTTTATGAAAAAAATGTTGCATGGTGGAGAACTTGGAAAGTGGTATGGTACAGAATACACCTAGCCAACAGGTGAGCAGATGCTCAAATATCGTAGTAGCTTTGTGGCGTCTTCTAACAATTCGCATTCTACATGCATACTCTGCGAGTCAAAGTACCACTTTCTGTCCAAATTCACAAGATTTCTAAATTTGACCTCGAACTTGCGATACAAGGAATTAAAAAATGCAAAGAGGCTGAATCTTTGCATAAACTGCCTGGAATGGGCATACGCTGCAGCATTGCAGATCAGGGCGTTGCCAAGCGAAGCACCACACGTTACTTCATGCAGATGGGAATTCACTTCATATTGGCGCGCAGCCCGCTACTACATCCACGACTCAACCGCAAGCCTCGTCTACCCTCATCTAGACCTCTTCGTCCAAGCCTTCGCCCAAGTCTCTGAGACCCAATCAGACCGACTACGTGCTGCTAGCTACTGCCATTATTTACGTACGCAATCGTGAAGGCCCCCTCGTAACATGTCGAGCATTGTTGGACTCGGCATCGCAGCTGAATTTTATTACATCTCGTCTCGCTAATCAGCTTCAGCTCAAACCTTAGCGCACAAGCATTGCTATATCGGGCATAAGGGAATCATCCCTCGCATCTGACAAGTCGGTTGACATCTTTGCTCAATCCCATAATGGCAGCTATAGGGCTGCATTCGCCGCGGTTGTAACGCACACGATCACCGACTGTCAGCCCTATGCTGCTATGTACCGAATGGAACATTCCAAACAACATTGCTCTTGCTGACCCGCTATTTTTCAAGTCCCAACGTATCGATTTACTCCTTGGTGCTGGACTTTTTTTTATCTCCTTTGCATTGGGCAAATTCGAGTAGCAAGTTATCTATCAGCATTTCAGAAAACCAGACTCAGATGGGTTGTATCTTGAGTCCTCTCAGCTGCAAAGGAAAGCCATTCTGTCTTGACTGCACTTTGTAAACAGCAACCGGATGCTAACAGCTTGGCTGAAATCGTCAAACGCTTTTGGGAAAAAGACAACTGTTGTGGTCTTGAATCATCTATCTCGGAGGGACGACGTGTTTTGTGAACAGCTGTTTCAAAAGAGCTGCAAACGTCTCGAATCAGGGCAGTATTCTGTTCGTCTTCCAGCTAAAACAAATTTCGACTCTTTCTTGCGAATCGTATGATTGGGTTTTACATCGATTCAAGGCCCTGGAGGGCAAACTTGCAAGAAACTCGACTCTTAAAACCTAATACTCAGCATTCATGCAAGAGTACATCGATATGGGTCACATGTTGCTATCATGTAGACAGGAAACCTTCTCGCAATACTTCTTGCCTCATCACTGCGTACAAAAATTGGACTGCACAACAACCAAACTGCGAATTGTTTTCGTTGGCTCTGCCAAATCAACATCAGACACCTCTCTAAATGACTAATTACTAATTACTAATTACTTACTTGCAGGCCCTTTAATACAGCCAAAATTATTCAATACGCTGCTTTGGTGCCGCCTCTTCAAGGTGGCATTATGTGGTGACATCTGTAAGATGTACCGTTGCGTGCTTATGGAACATCCGGATGAGTATCTTCACTGCATTCTGTGGCGCGACAATCCAGCGGACGATGTCAAAGTCCCCGCATTGACCACCGTTACCTATGGCTATTCGAGCCATGCACCAATTGGCGCTGGATGAGGAGGCCTCTCTGCCAATTGCAGCTAAGATTGTGCGCAGAGACTTCTACGTGGATGACCTCATTTCTGGAGGCAACGATGTCGAAAAGGTCGCTCAAATTCGTTGTCCAGTCAAGGAACTATTGCGCAGAGGTCACTTTCCTATTCGAATATGGTGCTCAAATAATCTAGCTCTAGAAGGCAAACCAGACTCGGATCAAGAAAAAATGCTGAAGTTCCACGATGAAACCGACATTGCCAAAACTCACGGATTAGCGTGGGACCCAAACTCTGATGAGCTGCTGTTTAATTTTGCAAAAATCATTCCCGAAGGAGCTTCAACTAAGCGCGCAATCCTATTAATCATAGCAAGACGACCCTCTCGGATGGATTTCGCCAATCATTACAAAGCTGAAGATATTCTTGCAGGCCCTGTGGAAGAAGCTTAGCTGGGATGAAGGCTTGCCGCAATCTTTGCACACCCAATGGCTAAAGCTAATATCGCAAATTCCGATCGTCACTTCCATCAAGTTTCCTCGCTTCGTGTTGCTGCCTCATGCTACATGGGAAATCACGTGGCTGTGCAGCGCTTGAGCTTTTGGAATCTAAACTCTGGCACAAAGGCCCGGCATTTCTACGCTCTGCTATTGATAATTGGCCACCATGCGTGCCTGCCATGTTGGAGCTACCCGAGCGCCGCCGTCAAGTCTTGGTTTCCTCTCAAAGAATTGATATGGTTGTCGGCTGCAATTACCAAAACTCGTTTGGTAAACTTCAACGTGTCTTCGGCTATGTATATCGTTTTATATCGCTCAGGCACAAGGACAGACCTCGTCATAGTGGACGTCTCACAATTAGCGATATTAAAGAAGGCACACATTTGCTGAAAAGAGCAATTCAGATGGTCCTTTTCGCTGACGAGTATAAGTGGCTGCGCTCGCAAAAGGAAATCTCGCCCAAAAGCAAGCTGTTTTCCCTGTATCTAATTATCGATTGCCATGGATTGTTTGGCGTTGGCGGCCGACTTCAAAACTCATACTTGGACTTTGAGGTACGGCATCCAATGCTGCTACCGAGGCAGCAACCAGTCAAGTGCGCTATCATCATGTTGTTTCATCACAAATTCCTGCACGTTGGGCCGCAGAGTCTGCTTGCTGCACTACGCCAAAAATTCTAGCCGGGGGACGCCAATCAGTCGCCGCCGTCAACAACAACTGCATAAGATGCTTTCGGATGAGGCCCAAAATCTTCGAGCACATCATGGCTGCCGTGCCAGCAGACTAGCTGATATGTCAGTCCATTTCGGCAGTCTATCTGTTTAAAGCGCTTCTTCCCATCTCTCTTGAGTGTATTTGTCGCACTTGCGATTTGGCGTCAGTATATTCCAATGTTTGTACAGTGTCGATAGCAGCACCATCTAAGCAAGAGCGTAGATGTTGCAGTTTTCCAATATTACTTAAATACTCATTGTTGCTGATATCGGTCCACGGACTTCATGACTAAACCGCATTTAGCCTTGCAGAAGTCAAGTTCGCAGGCTCGCTGAATGTACCGAGACCTCAAAGTAATTTGCTTTGCCGCCAAAAATTATCTGCAATTTGCCCATTTGTTGTAGCAATTGAAAACAACGAAAACACAGCAAAAGACTGATTACTGTTGTACACCGATATGTGTTTTCTTATGTGTGTATTGAGATCTATATGTTGGAAATGAATGTATACTCTCTGTGATTTGGGATGGGAGGTTTATGAGTATTTACAAGTATTTCATAGTGACTGATGGTAACTATACTAATTACGTTAAGAGTAGGCTAATGTTTCTAATTATTTGGCATTCTGCTGCGAACGCAGTCAGTTAATCAGTCGGTAGAAATTCATTCAAATATGTTGATTTTTGTATTCGCAAATATGTATAATTATTGTTTTGTTACAGCATTTGAAGTTTGTATAGTATCTCCGGTTTCTAAATGCTTTATAAGGCGATAGAGAGCGGCAGCCTCTTTAATTTTACTAAATCCAACGCAAAATGCTTCAATTTCAATGAACAGCTCCTGAAATATAAAATTAAAACAAATCGTATTATAATATAATACAATAATATATAATACAATATTAATATAATACAACACATAAAGAAATAGAATAAAAAAAAAGCAAAAAAGAACGTTATAATCGGGAATAACCGACTGTAAAATAATTGTTCTCGTTACAATAACAGTTTAAAACAGTCGAAAACGTATTTAAATTAAACTCGTTCATAAAGTAAGTATGTGCAATTTTTGTCATGTCATCCGTCCATCTGTAAACATGAACGCAAATTTTGCGGTGCAATTATAGCTAGAGACTTAAAACCTTGGATATATACTGGTAGTTGTGTGTTTCAGACAAAGTGTTAATATTTTTGTGCCACGCCCACTGGGAGGCTGGCAAGTCGACAACATGTCGATACACTTCAAAGCGCAAATCGCTAAAATATGAATATTTCCCACAATATTAAAGCTAGAAGCACCAAGTTTGGTATGTAGATTCCTGTGAACTCCCCAAAAGATTGCGACCTTGACATCTCATGCTACTAGAACAACTAGAACATCTTATGCCTCCACGCTTCCACGAATCCCGAAAGCTTATATCTCCTACAGCGAACGCGATTCTTGCCAGTTACACCTTAAGTCATATTTTACATAGTAAGACATGTACTCGAAGAAACCTTATGAATAAAACGAATTATTGTATTATTAATCGGCGAAACCCTCTATTACAAAAACTAGACCAGAATTCAAATTATGTAAATCAAGCTCTTGGCACAGCGACATTACCCTTCGCAAAACCAGTTCATTACAATTTTTGATGACTCGAAAGCGAAAGATTGGTAAAATCGCGAGCCGAAGAGTGCCAGACTGTTTCGTTCATTGCTTAGATTTGAATTTCTTGGAGTGTGTATTTTTTAATGCTAATAGAACCACGACATGTCTGTATGTGGCTGGCTCTCACTGGGTAGTTTTATTCTGAAATCTCGTGAATATCCGAGCCTACGAGGGTGAACCTATATGTACAGTGTGTTTTCGAATTGGGGACGTGACTGAAAGCTTTGAACAGCTGCTGCGGTTGGCCCTTACTATAGGACCTAAATTCGGGACTCACTTCTAAACTAATATCATGATCTTCATGAATTTGAAAGGGCATAACAAGAAATCTATGTACAAACCAAAGCGCAAGTCCATACTATTTAACTTGCGTTTTTTTTTCATATTTTTTCATATATGGGGCGAATAGGGGGAAGAATCCAAAATTCGAAATATTCTTAACGTTATACTTCACGCGAAAGCTTTGGAAGCTCTAGTTTTTGGTACTCTGATCGTCGATATATCTTAGCCCCACTTACTCACTAGTGTAAGATTCCCGAATATGGTTTACCTCAACGTCATGCAAGCTTTTTGTGTTTAGGTTTAGCCAACTCCAGTATGTATAGCTATGTCGTCTATATTTTTATTTGCAACTGCATATTCTTGTATATCATGCGTAGAAAAGCTTATTACATTTTGCGATATATTTTTAGAAAGTAAACCGAGATTTTGGGCCTAAGCTGTGAACTTAAAAAGACCGGACAAGATTCAAGAATTTTCTGTAGTGGGTGCTAAGAGAAGAAGAAGCACGTCCGCAAAGTTAAGTGTACTGCTCGCAGAGTGTGATTTAGTGTATATATAAGAGCACTTATGGTTTTTTCTAAATCGTGGGATATCTATCCAGTGTAACTTTATTTGAGCCGATACTTTCGTTATATCTTTTTGTTTACTGTAACAGCCACTATTTTCGGCACTGATTTCTTTTGAAGCTGGAAAGAAAGTATTCCTTATTCCTTATAACAGAATCCTAATATCCTCACTAAGCGGAAATTATCTATACTCAATTCTAATTCTAACCCAAAGTTTAAGCAGTAGCACTTAAAAAAAACAATTACTATAAAACAACTGAGATTATTCTAGTCGATGGAACTTGACTAGAAAGTACCCTGAACCCCATTAAAAACGGCTTTAAAAATGCAAAAAAGTCGCATTCTAATTTTGAGCTGGCAACATGACAATACTTGAGATGTATCTCACTCTACACCGTAACACTACATTTCTTCACTTATCTGAATTAATATACACACTAAACCATCGGAAAGAGGCCAAACAAATTTAAGAAAAAGAAAAAAGTCAAAATTTACCACATGGTTTCTTTAACCGATCGTTATGAAACATGTTGTAATAGATAATTAGAGAGCTATAGTATATTCAAATGTTCAGGTAAACTAGATCTGGCGCCTGTAGATCTACGAGATGAGATTAAACAAATTTGAGGTTGCTGTAGATTTTTATCGATTTTAGGAAAACGACGTGGGTAATCGATTATCGATTAAACAAAAAAAAATTGATTTTCGCTTGTCATGAACAAGCCTTTATTCAAAGTTTTTAAGGCCCTGGCTCTTATAGTTTCCGAGAGCGACGCGATCATTCAGACGGACTAACAGACAAAAGGACAATAGCTAAAACGACTTGGCAAAAAAAACTTAATTGGCTCACGTTGCGTGGAAGTCACTATAAGTATTACCGCACCCAGTGGTTACCAGTTTGTAGTAGTCACTGCAGCGCGGTTTGTATGCGCAGCATTCTTCGACATTGAGGCCATTAACGTGAGTATCCGACTCGATCCAACAACAACAACTAATACCCAGTAATTACTAGGGTGCGTGGCATCATACTTAACTGAAATGTTAAAACTATGCATAGCAATCTTGAAAAGTGAGGATATCTTCCCCTGGGAACTGGCCGGTTTTAGAAATCACAACTGATGGATGCAGGGTAACTCTTTTTGCTGACGACCAAACACTTGTTGCATGGATGGAAGATTGACATTTAATTACAAATCACGAGGATAGGATCCATGTCTTCCTTTTCACTGACGGTTCACTGATGCAACAGAAACCGGCGTCTTTTCGGAAGAGCTGTCAACACAACTATCTTGGTGTCTTCCACGTGTAGTTACTCAAAAGGGAATTTATGTCGTCTGTCAATCGGCCAAACGAACTGGTACCCTGGGGGCGATCCCAAGAAATATATTAATCTACGTCGACGTCAAGCAGCAATCATAACTCTGTCGTTACACATTACTAAAAGCGAACTTATCTGCAAGACAGTCAAAGCTCTAAGCTAAGGCCAGTATCACAAAATCGCTATCAGCTGGCTAATGGTTCACTTATGCAGTATGCAGGTACCCTACATTGTCGTCTGTCCTACCTGCTGTGATTAAGTGTAATTGTGTACTTACGAGGAGGGACATGTTTTCTAAGGAAGCCGTTCTTTAAAGAACTGAACAGCCTGACAAACTTATTCCTGGCTGTTTTGTGTCTTTTTTTCCTCGAGTTCACGGATTGGGTAACTTTATAATCATGTGAGGAAACAGTTAAAGCTTTTTGTAGCTCACAACAAAAATAAAACTTCTAACATCCTGACCCGGATACCACAGGGAAATAAGTATATGTGTATAGATGTTTTAACGAAAAAATAGGTTTTCAATAAAATGAGTGGGGCAAATTTTTTTACTTATAGTAACAATGAATAAAAAACTTAATATAGTTCAACATTTTTAATTAGTTTTAACTTATGATAATAATATAATAAAATAAAACAAGAACGTTGCAGTCGGGCGTAACTGATTGCGTAATACTCGTTCACAGTACATTGCAGTTATAATTGTTATTTTGGAAAAATATAGAATTTTTACATTTCGTTGGGGTGGGGGTGGGCGTGGCCAACATTTTTTGGCTCGATCTTAAGAGGGGGTCACCCAAACACTGTCTGCCAAATTTGGTGAATGTAGCTCCAAAATTGTGGGATATATAGCTTTTCGAAATTTGCGGAGCGGAGGTGGGCGTGCCCAGAATTTTTTTTTAATTTTTAAAGGGGTGACCAGCCATTTACATTTAAAATTTGGTGACTCTAGCTCTAAATTTGTGGGAGATATAGATTTTCACGATTTGCGGGGGCGGGAGTGGGCGTGGCAGGGAAATTTTTTTACGATCTTTAAAAGACGTTACCTGCCATGAACCTTGAATTTTGTGACTCTAGCTTTAAAACTGTGAGATATATGCATTCGCACTTTGCGGGGCGGGAGTGGAAGCGGGAATTTGTTTACCCGTAATTAAAGGGTGTGATCACTAATCTACCTTTAAAATTTAGTGATTCTAGCTCAAAAACTGTGGGAGATAGAGCCATTTCTGATTTTTTTTAAGGCGGGATGGCTAGGGGCGTTCGAGTGCGCTTGGCCGGGATAAAGGTCGCAATCTGTTGGAAAGGTCACCAGCAATCTACATACCAAGTTTGGTGCCTCTGGCTTTAAAATTGTGCGAATTGTACACATTTGACATTGGAAAATTTTTCTGTGATGTTTGGGGGAACTTTCCAGTAATATATATTCCAAATATGGAGCCTCCAGCGCAAAAAATGTGGGATATAGCCATTTCCAATTTTTTAAGGCGGGGACGCTAGGGCGCGTTCTACTGGAGGAGGTCACCAGCAATCTACATACCAAATTTGGTCAGTCTAACTATTGTGGTTTATAACCGAATTTCAAGTCTCTATCTTTAATAGCGCAGAAAAATATTGCGTTCATCCGGACAGACGGACGAACAGGATGACGGACATTGCACAAGCCCCAAATACTAATTTCACTTCGTGAGCGAGTAGAAATAGTCCTATGCTTTAATTTTTTAACGTTTTCTGAATTATTTTTAGCTTTTATGATTATTTCAATAGTTTATATGCTTGAGGTAAGAACCTTATTAAGGCAATTGGGCATGGAGACCGCCAACTCTTTAAGAATTAGATCATGGATTAAGTTCCACTCTGAAATGTGTTTTAGGTGTTTGATAGTCTTAAACAGTCGCCCGTTCTTGTAAACTATGGCGGACAGGACACCCAAGAGGTCTTCTATCGGATTTGAGTCCGGACTGATGGCTGTATATGGAATATTGCTTAATACTAACAATTCCTTCTTGCGCGTGCAGTGTGAATCGGGGCGTTTTCCTGTTGAAAACCCCAATTATCCCAGTAAAGGTCCCTCGCAAATTCAACAAGTTCACTCTCCAGCAAATTAATATAAATTTCTGCATTGGTTTTATTTGGAATAAAACATATCCTTGACTTTCCAGCATAACCAAACGCAGGACAAATATTCAGTGATTCACCACCATGGACCCGCTTATGTCGGGTTTGACACGGTCGCCTTAAATCAAGCCAATATTTATGACAGCCGTCTGGACCGTCTAAATTATCCTTTAACTCATAGGAAAAATCACATTGCGATATTCAATTTTCCAAAATTTATATTTTTCTGAATGGAACTAGCTTTGGTACAGGCTCCTGGGAGGTATATTTAAGATTTATATTTTTAACCAAAAGTTGATGATTCCGTCTTTTGGACACATTGAGACCTAGATGACCCTTTATTGAGTTTCATATCATGTCTTATTGTACCTCTAGATGCTGAATTTCCCGTTTACACCGCTTATCGATGTTAGTTGGTCTGTCGCAGCGTTTCATTTGACCTTAAGAATTCGGGTTCTTAAGGAAGTTCGCGATTGTATTGCGGTGTCGATTGACTCTGGCAGCTATTTCTGTAATTTTAGCTCCTTTATCCTGTAATTCCATCTCTTGGATGCCTGCATCTCGATTGTGAAGGTGATGTATTTATCCAATGTAATGTGGTTTGTGGATCTGTTCAGAAATTCACATTTTCGACTCTACAACGACCCAAAATGTTGTTGATGTTGGACTAGATCTGAGCTAACAAGTACGCCGCATAAAATTCGAGCTTGGGAATAGACTTAGTCTTGAATGGCGTAATATTGGCTTTGGCGGTTGACAATCTGCAAACTATCTTGATACAGAAGTTAGCTCTTATATAGGCAACGGCCATAAGCTGCACTGGATGCGTCCGCGAATCCATGCTCTTGAATGCTTGTGTCAAAGCTAGCATGAGCGTATCGTGGGATTGAAACGATATCGAGATCGAGAAGATCCGCTTTGAAATTTTCCCACCTACTACGCATTTAAATGGGCATTGTTTCATCCCATGGTAACTGCATACACCACAACTCAAGATGCAGAATTTTGTCCCTAATGGTAATGGGGCTCACCTGATAATAGGGCAGCGACTGATAATATATTGCGAATGTAGCGAACTTTGGTATCCACATCATATCCAGTATTTCCATGGAGTCGGTATCGTTGAAGCCTTCTTCCATAATTTTGGGATGGTTTGAAAACCATTTTGCCAATTGGAGATCATATGTTTTCCAGAGAGTCAATACCAACAGCTCCTGTAAGCGCATCACCGGTTTAAAATTTGCCCAGTACATAAAAGGTCGAAAAATGAGTATTCTTGTAGTAGCACGTCAATTTGCTGGGGCTTACGGAACTCTGGGTCAGCCAATTCTATGTTTGCTACATTTCCAACTGTTTAAGGGAGAAAAAGAAAAATCGGTCTCCGTTAAGCCAAACCCACCGCTTGCAGTCTCTGTTAGCACAAAAAATTAACATGCTATCTCTTACTTGGCTATCAGAATGTAATAAGTCATTATAGTAAACTTAGTAATTTTTATCTTAATAGCCTATCCTTTCCTTTTCAAATCCGATCTAACAAGATCTCTATCTGTAGAAAAGATCGCAATTCCCATCGTGGTGGTGGTGTGCTTACTGGTATCGAGCATTAAAATCTTTGTACAAGTCAAAGCCCAAGTCCGTAGTTTTTAAATTGCGTTTCTTTCAGATCTTTGCATATATAGGGCAAATAAGGGAAGGTATCCGAAATCCAAGGTGCACTGCTACACGCGAACATGATGAACGAAATTTGGTGGCTTTAGCTCTTATGGTTTCTAAGATATGCTCAAGAAACCGGGTCAACAAATTATCGATAGTAAGAAAACGAGACGAGTTATCGGTAATAAAAGTGATCTGATTATGGTATACACGAACTTAAAAAGTCCAAGTTCAGCTTGCTAGCTTTTGTAGCCATTAAACGTATTCATACAGACAGGCGGACAGACAGACGGCCATGGCTAGATCGACTCGGGTAGTGATGCTGATCAAGAACATATATACTTTCTGGGGTTGGAGATACCTCCTTCTACCTGTTACATACATTGACATAAAACCATTATACCCTGATTTACATATTTTTAATGGGTTCAGGGTGTAAAAAGGCATGCGAGAATAAGGATTCCAATTAAAGCCCCTAAGGGCAAAAAGCTGAAATTGTTTTTGAACATGGTTAATTGTATCCTGATGAACCTTGTATTGGGGACACCACATATAACATCCATATTCAAGAATTGGCCGAACAAGTGAAGTATAAAGTCTTACTAACGTTGTTAAATTCTTTCGACCAGCGCTATATGAATCCTAAGACTCCAAAAGCTCGATTAGCAGCATTAGAAATATGCTAGTCAAAACTAAGCTTGGGGTCTAGAAGGATATCCAAATCATCAATTGCCTCAATATACTCAAGTGGTCTACCATTAAGAAAATAATTATTCAAAAGGGGCATTCGTCTATAAAAGTACATGAATTTACACTTACTGTAATAAAGATTTAATAAATTTACTTGACACCAGGTTTGAAAACTATCAAGATTGGATTGCAACCTTTGGCCAGATAGAAAATTAGTAGACGACAGGCAAAGTTTTACGTCATCGGCGTACATTAGCAAGTAACTTGAACATGTTTAGGACCTTTACAGTAGACTTTTTGCGTCATTAAAGTTAAATAAGTACCGATCCAAAGAATTCGGTAATATGGAAATCCCAGAAGATGAAGCTTATGAAGTAAAAGTGAATGATTAAGAGATTCAAACGCCTTACTGAAATCAGTGTAAATAACATCTGTTTGCCTTTTATTTTGAAAACCTTTAATAATAAAAGACGTAAATTCCAATAAATTAGTGGTAGTAGATATATATTTCATAAACCCGTGCTGAGAGGGGGAAACTATAGATCAAACGAAGATATTGTAGTTGTAGAATTGTAGAACAGCAGACAATTTTGAACCGAAATTGCAAGCCCGCGACACGGGATAACGAAGCGAGTAGTTTAGCCGGTATAAGAGAATTGATCGGATCAGAGCGAATCTGTCAAGTTACAGCGCAGCTAGCTGCTGCTGGGCGGTGGGCACCACAACCAAACAAAACAATAATAATGCGATACGTTAAACTGGCTATTCATTCATTACTCTAATTGGTTGCTTGACCTAACACACGGGGAGTGGCAAAAAGAAAAAATCTATAAAATCTAATCACAAAAATCTATCTTTATACAAAATAACAATAATATTTAAAACTGTTTTAAACTGTTCTTAAACTGTGAACAAGTATTCGGTTGGTTATACATGACTGGTACGTTCTTACTTGTTGTTTTCTTTTTTCTTCCTGAACCCACTGAAAATGGGTTAAAAGGCTTAATGGTGGACACACGAAAAACTCAATTCAATTATGTGAGTGTTATGAGCCGCAACATGTTTTTAAATGTTGCTGTTTTTAACTATGTTTCTTTCATTAGATTAAGCTTTTTATATCTTAAGATTCACACAGGTTTAGATATACAGCAAATCGAATACCTGTCATATATAGTTATCCCGAATCAACTGAAAAAGCTTACCTAATAAAATTTCGATTTAAACATTTGATGAAATTCAGTACTTACCTTAACATTTATAATCTTGTTTCTTATCAAGGATTGAAGAAATACGCAAACTAATCGAACCAACCGCGACTGCATATACTTATCTTTTACAGTTTCACATGCAGAAATGCAATTACTGATATATAAATGGATAAATTCGGTTGGTAAAGGACAAGATGTTGTCAATCTGAAAAATAATAATATAAGTTTATCGTGATTAAAAGCATGCCTATAATAATATTTTAAAAAGTAGTACACCAATATTGGCAAATAAGAGTGGCACATTCATACATACAAGCACAAAAACACACATACACACACACAAATATACGCAAGCCGCGCACTTGATCCCACTAGCGAAAATGGGTAAAAACAAGGTATGTGCAAATGTATGTACCAAGCGGAAGGAGGTCTCTACGACCACAAAAAGTCTATATATTGTTGATCAGGATCAAAATCCGTGTCGACCCTTTGAATAAATGCGTCGATCTCGGAAATTAAAAGAGCTAGATGGTTCATCTTTTCGACGATATCTCCAATATTCTACAATAACCTCAAATCTGTTGAGGTTTTTATTTGTATATTATGAAAGCTAGAGACACCAAATTTGATTCAAATGAATATTTAAATATACAATTAGAGAAGCTATTAAAGAAGTTATTAAAGAAAACGAATGGCGAAAAAAAATTAGATTAATTTGACGCATACATAGAAGCATTTCCATGCTGTAGACTTTTCTTAGAATTTCTTTGTACTGTTTTGTATTGTGTTACGTCATTAGTTTATAAATTATTTAAGAATTAATTTTCCAAAGTGGCGCCAAGCGCAGCGGTTAGAAAGTGCGCAGCTTGCGCTGTCTGTTTGTGTGTGTGGGATTTTGTGTATGAATGTGTTTATCATGTAATACTTGTTTAAGGTACAATAACAGTTTAAAACAGTCGTAAACGTTCTTAATTATTATTGCTATTTTGGCAAATTACAGTTTTGTATTTTATAGGGGCAGAAGTGGGCGTGGCCAAAATAATCAAGTGGATCATTAGAGGGAAAATAGGAGCATTGTCTAAAAAAAATTTAATGGAGTGGGCATTGAATTAAAAATTTTCAGAGGGGCGGCAACCAGTCATCTGCTTTTAAAATTTGGTGACTCCAGCTCAAATAATGTGGGGGATATAGGCTTTCGCGATTCGTGTAGGCTGGTTGGCTGGGGGTGTTCTAGTGGGCGTAGTATAAAGGTAACAATATTTGGGGGAGGAGGTCGCTGGTGGAACTCCACATACAAAAATTGGTTACTCTAGCTTTAACATTGTGTGAAGTATACACGTGTTATCGATTTTTGCGATTACAGGCTCGCGAGGAGGCGTGGCTGGGAAACCTGTTTTGTGATGGTTTGGGGGAGCTTCGAAGTAATACATATTCCAAATTTGGTGACTCGAGTTCAAAAATTGTGGGAATTGTGCCCGGCGCGTTGAAAGCGCGGTGGGCGTGGTCTGGATATCAAGGTCGCAATTTTTGCGGAAGGACACCAGCACCATCCACATACAAAATTTGGCGAATATTGTGGGGTATATTCATTCTTTATCGGTTTGCGATTTAAAGACGGAAAAAAAGACGAACATGGCTAAATAAATGATGCTTACTCAGAATATGTACTTCATGGAATCGGAGATACCTTCTGTCTGTTACACATATTTGAGTATACCATTATACCCATTTTACCCATTTTCAATGTGTACAGGGTATAAAATGGGTTACGGCCCTGAAAGCTTCTAGCACGTTTATCCATGTTAAGCGAAATTATATTAATTTTTTATTTTAGGAATGCACAATCTGCTGTTTGCATTCAATATGACAAAAAAATAATTAATCAAAGGCGTCCGCGAGAAGAGTTAACGTGAATTAAAATTTGAATTGAATTTTAAGGACACTCATTATGCTTTTTTGTAGTTTTGTATGAAAGTGTTAAGGCCATACTAGCAGGAAGTTCGAGAACTCTAAGTAAAATGTTATATTTTTTAAAAATGCTTCAAATCCTGCTTAAATAGGATTTAGCACGTGACAGATCCGTTTTTCACACACTGTGCGTAGATCAAAGACATAGAATATGAAATTTTTGTCTGTTCCCGTTTAGCCGAGAAAGAGGTATTCCAAAGAAATAGCAGATATCCTATTGGGTTGCAATAACCCACGTAAAAGAAAGAGCTCTTATAGATGAGCCTCTAACATAGGCTTTCATTTATCTTAGAGTTATACCTAGTAATACATAGCGGTGGTTCCACGAAAATGGTCTCGGAATAGATTTAGTCGGTGAAAGTCCCACACTTCGACTTTTAATATTTTCCCTCTTATAAACAAAACAAAAACAAGAAAGAATGTATTATCAGGGTGCTTAGAGGTACTATCTGTGGTGAAATTAGAAGTCGTTGCTACGTATCTTCACAGAGTTGTGCTGCGCATACCTGGCATTATCCCAAACCCAGGCTCAGCCTCCCATATCAACAGGAATGAGAGCAAAAGAGCAAGAAAACGACGGGAAGAATGCAAGAACAGAACTTATTTCCCGCCGATTCTTGCAGGAAACATACCTCAAGAAACGTTATAAATCCAAAAAGGTCCACCAACGAGTAAATTTTATAAGCGCTGCTTACTTTCAAGGTGTTCCAGAAAATATTTTATACTTTCAGGAAACCCTGAAATCCGATGCAGTAGCGAATTCGGTTTATGGAATTGAGCTCCTGTTCAAGCTTATAATCAGATATAGGTCACGGATCCACTTATTGCCAACCGCTGCGGCGATGCGCATCAACGGGGCTCTGTTAACCGTGTAGGAGCGGTCTATCTTCCAGCCTTTGGCTGCCGAGCGATTGCCTGTGAGAGGCAGCCCAGCTGAATACGCGTTATTCTTGACGGGCTAACGTCCAGGGGCCATATTAATCAGTTGATGGTACGCCGCCGCCAAAAAAGTATAGAATGAGGAGCGATGTATGGGCAATTGCAATTGCACTCGGGTCTAGCCGACAGCGATCTACTCGTTCCAATGTAATTATAACTAAAATATGTGTGTTCATAAAAAATAACAATCGAGTATAAAAAAAACAAGTGAGGGGGTCTAGTCGGAAGGGGCCCGACTAGGGTATAACCGGAACCCTGTCTTTACATAAATTTTAATCCCCTTGCATTCATACACACACAGAATCTCACAATCCCACACACAAATTCACGCCGCAAGCTGCGCGTTTTTCTCCGTCGCAATGCTTGGTCCCCACTATGGAAAATAAATTCGTGAATAACTTCTAAACATCGAGCATGATCTTGATAAAAATTTTAGTACGTAATAAGAGCATTCAAATCTATTCAATTCAATTCAAAAACCAAAAGAACGGTGCAAGATATCGTAATAGCAGAATCTACAGTCGAAAAGTTTATGTCGCTAACTTTTGTCGTTTGGAAAACCGCTGCATTCATACAGGGCTAAATCAACTCAGCACGTCGCCTTGATCAATAATTTACATACTTTATGGGGTTGGAGATGCTTCCTTCTTTCATTATTACATACATTTGTGCAAAACCATTATACCCTTTTCCCCCATTTTAAATGAGTTTAGGGCATACAAATTTTGCTTCTGCTTGGACTTGAACCTGAGATCTACCGCACAATTAACACCTAAATTGCACGATAGACATCAGGGCCCCAACCACTCAGTTTTCAATGTGACAAAATTCAAGTTTAACAATTTAAAAACAGTTAAACGCAAAATTGTAAAGAAAACACAAACAAGATTATTAAAATTAAAATTATTAGAAACAAGTAAAAACGTTTCAGTCGGCCGTAACCGACTGCGTATACTCGTTCACAGTACATAGAAGTTATTATTGTTATTTTGATAAATAAAGAATTTTTAAATTTCGTAGGGGCTAAGGTAGGTGTGACCAACATTTTTTGGCTAATTCTTTTTGTTGTTGTTGTCTTGGTTTGCCAAATTTGGTGACTCTCGCTTTAAAGCCCCGCACTTTGCGGGGGCGGGAGTGGGCGGAGTGGCAAAATTTTGTATCCGTATTTAAATTGGGTCCCACTAATCTACCTTTAAATTTTGGTGACTAGCTCAAAAACTGCGTGGCCTGAATATCAAGGTCGAAATCTTTTGGTGAGGTGACCAGCAATCTGCATACCAAGATTTGTGGCTTTAAAATTGTGTGAATTATACAAATGTTACATATTTTAAGCAATTACGGAGGCGGAAAGGGGCGTGGCCGGAAAAATGTTTCTGTGATATTTGGGGGAACTTTCCAGTAATATATATTCCAAATATGGAGCCTCTAGGTCAAAAACTGTGGGAGATATAGCCATTTCCGATTTTTTAAGGCGGAGGAGGTGTCCAGCAATGTACATACCAAAGTTGATGACTGTAACTTTAATATTGTGGGAAATATTGAGCTTTTATTGAATTGCGATTTGAGGTGTATCGACATGTTATCGATTTGCCAGACTCCCAGTGGGCGTGGCACAAAAATCTTAACACTTTGTCTGAGGCAGATAACAGATAACAAGTATATATACAAAATTTCAAGGGTCTATCTTCAATAGTTCTGAAAAATATTGCGTTCATCCGGACAGACATTGCACAAAACCAATATACTAGTTTCACTTCGTGAACCAGTTTAAAAACAAGAAAAACTCTTGCGTCGGGAGTAGGAATTGAATACGACAATTCCGAACGTAAGGTACGCGTTATACAGCAGGACCACCGAACACTTGGTGCTCAGTATTACGTAATTCAACTTAAATTATGCAACAAGAATTATACACAATCGTTAAAATATAGAACAATCGACCAAGATTTTAACTCGCGATTTTAACGCAGGAAGTCGGTAAAAAAAATCTCGTGCAAGACATCAGCTTCACTAACCAATTTAATTGTCATGACAATCGTTACAAACTACAAACAAATTATAATAATTTAAATTCAAATTACTTTTTAGGCTGACACGTGCGGCGTATAGTATTATTGCAAAATAAACAACAAAAAATAAATAAAAAGAAAAAATAATGTACATGCACAAGATATAGTTGCTTGGAGATTCGATTAGATTAGATGTAGTGAAAATATAAATTTGTGTGCTGTTTCCAAAATATTTATTTTTTGATCTTTAGAGGAGGTGTCTAAGTGTCTGTGGGTGTCCAAGTGGCCGCCTTGACAAACCCTTAACCAAATACAAAAATCTCTATCTTTCCAAAATAACAATAATTAAAAACATGTTCGACTGTTTTAATCTGTAATGTATTACTGAGTACTATCCAGGCATTTACACACGACTGCAACGTTTTTAATTGCTATTTTACCTCCTTTTAGAGCTACAAGGAGATATTACTTTACCACGTGTTCTCCTCTGAGCTCTCTCTTCCCCTAATAAAGTCATTGCATTCAGGATATATTCGGGAAATCATTGACCACCCTAAGCTATGAGCAGGGGCACAGCTTGGTGGACGGCCTAAGTCTCTCACCTATCGGATCAGTAATTTCCGCCTCTGACTCTTTCATTAATATCTTAAGGTCTCTTAACGTCACTGATAACAATTAGCTGTGATTAGGTGCATAGCTAGCCGGACAGGCAAATAAAATACCCCATCATTGTCGGTGATATTTCGAGAATTGTTTATAATTCTCTTAGGCTTTTAGCTTTTAAATGATTGACAAATCTATCTAAAACTAAATAAATATATAAATAACTCAATACGTGTTCGAAGTTAATATCGACCTTTAAATACAATTCGACTATTAGATGGCGAATTTCCTTCACACACTCGTTTTTTGACAATTATTTCTGACATTACTTAAATTTTGATTTAATCATTAGGTTATATGAGTCCAACTCAAAGTTATAGTTTCTAATTTATGTCTAACAAATGTATTATTATTATGTGTCATCTCTTTTTACTGGTACTGGTACAATTCTAACTAACTGCGATGGGTTCCTGTCTTCAAGTCCAAGAGAATACATTTATTATAAATATGTATTGGTTATTTGTCCTGGAAGTACTAACTTGTTAGGTAGACTATCTTTTATTTTTGAGACCTTATTCATTAACTGCATTGGTTTTAAAATGTTTGGATTAAGTCGCCCATGATTAATATCAATTAATAAACTCATGATAGTTAAATAATATTCATCAATTAAGGAACCAAGTTAAAAAAAATTAATGGATTCCTTTTTAGCATTATAACTTCTTTTGAGCAGCCCACACATGTTTTCTATTCGCTTATCCATCCTTTTGAAGTTGCTAATTATATCTTCAGTTATTCGTTTTAATATATTTGACTGTTTTTTCTGCTAATCGTTTAGATTGTGTGAATTTTTTATTATACCCTTAACCCATACAACTGGGTAAAAAGGGTATAATGGTTTTGGTTAAATGTATGTCACAGGCAGGAGGAAGCATTTGCAACCGCATAAAGTATATATATTCTTGGCCAGCATCAATAGCCAAGCCGATCTAGCCATGACCGTCAATCCGTCTATCTGTATGAACGCGTCGATCTCGGCAACTACAGAGTTGAAGAGAGTTAAACTTTCACTTTTTAAGTTTGTGTTTGTGTATATAAGGGGAGTGACCAGACGTCTACTGGGCGTGACCACGATATCAAGGTCGCAATTTTTTGGGGAAGTCACCACCAATATACATACCAAGTTTGGTGTCCCTAGCCTTGTGAATTAACACATGTTATCGATTTGCGATTTGAGGTGTTTCGACATGTTATCGATTTGCCAGCCTCTCGGTGGCTGTGGAACAAAAATCTTAACACTTTGTCTGAAGCGGATAGCTTCTAGTTTTAAGTCTCTAGCTTAAATAGCGCCGATAAAATTTGCGTTCATCCGGAAAGACCGACGGACAATATGACAAACATTGCACGAATCCAATATATTCTTTTCACTTTGTGAACGAATATAAAAATGTAGGTTGTCGTAGATTTTTATGTTCTCGTTAAGCATATGCAGACGATGAATATTTCGGATTTTGGATACCTCAGTTCAATTCAATTCAAATAGGATTTCAAACTTTTAATTCCTGAAAATTTCATTAAGATCATACTCTTGGTTTAGAAGTTATTCACGAATTTACTTTCTATAGTGGTGGCCAACCGCAGCTGCTGAGTAAGGTGAGCAGCCTCCGGCGTGTGTGTGTCTGTATATGTGATTTTGTGTATGTATGTATGAAACCAAAGGGAAATTAAATGCATTTAAAGGATTTAGGGTATCCCCTAGTCGGTTGCTCTTGACTAGAGCCCCTCATTTGTTATTATTATTGTTATTTAACATAGTGTTAGGGTTCCTATTTTAGTAATTATTACACTATGACTGAGTATTGCGCTGTCGGTTAAAGCCGACTGTAAGCCTCTCGCTTGTTATTATATGAACTGCAAAACAACTTGTGTTAACTGTTGATTGTTGAAAGGTATTGTAATTGTAAAGAAACAAACGAGCTAAAATAAAAAATGTTCAACGAAAAGATTCCCCAGAAATACTCTGAAATGAAGTACTGTAATACGAATTCGTAATCCATCACATACTCAAAAGGAATCGCATTGCAACCTATGGTATTGACACCAGAATAATGTACATTTTCTTTGAGTCTAGAAGCATTGATTATGGTTTGAATTGACGAAACCCAATTGATTTTTACAGCAAATTTGTTGCCGGCCCTTACTATATCTACAAGCTTTATAAAAATCAGATTTTGATTCAACATTAATAATAGCTCATGTTGTTGTGGATAAGTGACATCAGCAATGCCTATATTCCGTTGGTGAGCTTCAATTGCAGTATGGTAGTCGAGGGGTCGTTAGACGCAAGAGTCTCACCCAAAATGGATTTTGTAGCCAAATCATCAAAACGTTTTAGGAAAAAAGATGCCATGTCATGACTAATAAGGAACACATGCAAAAGCTTTTCACAACAGTTGCTGCACTTTGATTTTTGATCTTTTTTTTGCGCGATCTTTAGGGAAGGTCACTGGTGGTGGTGTATTTAGTTTTAGAAGGGAGATATATAGATAAAATCGGACGGTCATCGGCGGTGGTGGTGCATCTAGTTTTTGATGGGAGATATATAGATAATATCAAATTGCAGCGCTCATAAATGTAGGCAAAAATTCGACACACTTTACCTGTCACGTGCATACATTATGAGAATATATTCAAAATTAAAAATCTTTACCTTCAAAAGCAGCCAAAAAAATTGCATTTTTACGGACAGACGGATGGATAGCAAGACAGAAATTGCACATACATCTGCTTCGATCGGACTAATCTACAATAGGTACAACATGCCACCTTGTCTCAGATTCAAGTGCACTCGAACGACGCTCGCTCTGGTGCTTAACCTTGTACGGTACTCATTGTAGTTGTGCTACACCAGCACAACGACTGCACTTATACATTTCCTGCAGGTGGTCGCTGGACAGATGGGCGTTTAGCACAGCCCAGTATTGCAGATGGCGTCCGAGCAGGGACCATAGGGAATTTTTAATAGTCAAGGTTTCTATATTTCGCGGTGAAGGCATCAAATAGCGATATTGGTTAAAATTTCACACATTTGTGCACTTACTATTATCCGGCTGCATAGATAGTGTTTACTAAGTGCATGCATATAAAACAAATAACAAAATACTAAAACATAGCCATTTCCTTTTCTCACCCATAAACAAATTGATACAATTTTCATCTGCTGAAAAGGAAGCCAAATTAATGACTGCAAGGAAATTATGTGTCCTTTTCTTATACGTAATATTTTTGACGCAACACAAACCTTCAGATGACGCCAAATTTGCAGAATATATAGAAGTTCACCAAACTGACAACAATAAAGACGGTAGAACAAGTCAGGTCTCCAAACATTAATATAATATACACAGCCAATTGTAAAACAAACATTTTTTCGCTTTTAACACAAAAAAAGCTGCAATATATGTTGTATTCCATTTTCAAATGTTAGAAATTTAATAACGAAAAAGCCAGCAATCCAGATAACATAAATAAAATTATGTTTCCCCACTCAAACATAAATATAATAATATACGTATATAAAATATAAAATAAGTAAAAAACAAAATAAATGATGAACAAAAATTTACATTGTTTTTCATTTAGGATATAAAAATGAAGGAATTCGATTTCATTTGAAAACCCCTCTTATTCCCACTCATTCAATTCGTTCCTTTTCGTTTAAATATTGTGCAACATCGCCTTCCGTCAGTGCTCATTATTTAACGCAATGCATTTTGAGCATTGTTGATTCGAAAGTTGTTTTTTGTTGTTGCATTAATGCAGACCTCTTATATGTACGACCTGCACTATAAATTGTACAGCTATTGCATATTTACATCACGTGTTACTGTTTGCGTGACGAAAAGGCTCTAGTAACATAGGCACACAGTTTTGTATGGAACGGCAAGCAGAGTCCAAAATACGAAACCAAGCCACCAAGATGAAAACTTAGCAACTTATTAAATAGCTTGATTAAATTTGAACTTGTATGAAAACTGATGAAGCCTATTGTTCTGATCAAGAATATATGTACATATTTCATCTTGCCTTTTATATAGTTTGGAAAATTTTAATGACATCACTGAAAAAGGGATACGGGGTATTTAAATTAGAAATTGATTTGCCATACAATTTAAATTATCGCTTGATATAATTATAATTATTTAATATTCTTGGTTTTAAAACACTTACCTGTTAACAACTTCCATCGAATGTAGTGTTATGTCCATATTCACCAGAATGTTAAAATATTCTGTTATGTCGGTATTCAACATAAGTCTTAGTAAAATTTCAATTGAAATTAGCGGATTGTTTTCAACAAGCTGGGGAAGCTTTATGCAGAAATACAAATATGTTAATACATAGTAAAGAAATAATGTTTGTTTCTTACAATACATACTTTAGCCGGCGTCAATCCATATTGATGCGCAATATTCCTACTTTGCTTTTGCAAATCATCAAAAAGAATTTGTTGATCTTGCAGACTAAGTGGTTGAATGAAAGCTTGTTCAATTAGAAGTTTTGTGTTGGGAGTAACATAATTTGATTTGTCATATAAGACTGTTAGATTTTGATTGCTAAGCTGGTTAATCCATAACAATTCATCTACAAAATCCATTAGTGGTGGGGCAATTGATAAAAACATTTTTGTCCGACAAAATTTAACATTGACTGACAGTGTTTTATTGAAATGTAAAAATCTATATTCACTGCGCTACGTCATACATCTACAGCTGGCACAAGAGAGAAAAATGAATTACCAATGACCAAAAAGCTGAAATTGTAGAGAATTATAGAATTATATCTTTTGAAATTAAAATATTTGTTGAGGAATAAGATATATTATGATTAACGAAAATCTTTATATTTGTTGGGATTTTTGAAGTCTCTAATTCGGTCATATAATTATACGGTCGCACATCGATTATTCGTGATGCTCGAGACTAATATATATATGTTTAAAATATTATTTTTATCAATTCTTTCATAAATATTATATTATTTTATTTTTAACAATATTATTCACAAACATGCATATAAATATTTTATTTATTAATAATTACAATTAATTTACTTAATTATTAAAAAATGTGTCAAGGTGTGGGATAAATAAAATAAATATAAATCACGGGTAAAACATCAAATAAAAATACCTTTATGGAAACGCTTGACAAGCCCCAAAATTCAACTTAATATATGAACTATTCGAAATTATAACGAGGATGCTCAAGTTGGGAGCATCTGATTAGGACATCCCTCAACCACTAACCAAATAAGACGGCTGGTCCAACGTCCTCATTTTACTCATAATCTCAAAGATTATGAGTGTAAGCGTCCCATTTGCTTCGTGTGGATTAAGATAGATAGAAGATCTTTTGCAACTTGCTCCCTCACACTGTAGAACATTTTCTGTTTCGATTTTTTACACTCTCAAAATTTCTCTGCTTAGTGGGTATGTCTGCATCACCTCAGGACTACTATTTAGTAGTCCTCACTAACAAAAAAACATATAGATTGGTAATTTAGAAATAAAATTGTGCGAATTCGGTTTTGCTCGGGTTTTCATTTCTCTCACAATTTCAACGAATATGGGTGTGAACCTCCCATTTGCTTAGTGTGGACTGAGGGTGATCGAGGGTGTTTTGCAACTTGCTCCCTCACACTTCAGAACATTTTCTGTGTTCGCACTGAGTGATTTAAAGCTGCAATGCACCGAAAATTGAAGAAATATAAATTTTCATTCGCTTTACTTCCCTTTCGCTTTCAGAGTGCAGTGAAAGGGTTCGCCACTTTGGCGAGAAATCTTCAGATTTTCTGTTATACATTTTGGTGAGGGTACTTAGAAGCTGGTTGAGACCAAAACATTCAGCCAGATCGCAACTGATGCACGTCATAAAACAATTTTCGCTTGCGCCTTATTAATGTAGCTATATAAGTAAATGGGTGACGAACGAAACATAATTTTTTTTCCGATTTTTCCCCGAATTTTAAAGACAAAAATGCGTGAAAAATACCGCACAAAACATCATAATTTTCTTAATTCAAAAATGTATAGTTGCAAAACCAATACTTTAAACTTAAAAGTGTGTATGACTGATTAATAGATATATTTATTAGCTTCCAGTAATTGTAATTTTTCAAAATCGGTTGCGAAGTTACCTGAGCTCTGAAAAAAAGCTAAAAAAAAACCCATATTTTAAAATTTTTTAAAAAAGTCAGAGCATAGAAAACTTTTTAAAGTGGTTTTTCGTCATATGGGGCTCCATATGTATCAGAAGAAGTTGGTTTGCTCAAAATGGCAAGCAAAAAGTTGGATTTTGTTAACTATTGTTATCGAATTGTCACGCCCCTCACTATGAAAACTAAATTTGTGAATAACTTCTACACTAAGAGCTTGATCTTAATCAAATTTAACAAGAGTATTACAATCCATGTACAAACTACAGTCCAAGTCCCTAGTATTTCAATTGCGTTTTTGCATATATGGCGCGAATGAGGGGCGGCATCCAAAATCCGAAATATTAATCTTGCGAGAACATATTGTACCAATTTAGGCTCCTCATATAGATATATGAGGATGCTCCTCATATAGATATGCTCAAAAAAACGGCTCCTCTGAGATATGCTCAAAAAACGGGTCAAGAAACCGATAATTGTCGATAAGAAAACGAGACGAGTTATCGTTATTTAAAATAAATTTGATATCCGGTGGTACACACGAACTAAAAAACAAAACTTCTACTTCCTACCACTTATTGCAGCGCTTGCTGCGAAATGAATTGTCAAATTTTACCACACGTTTTCTTTAATAACATCTGTGTTTTTCAACCGATATTAATAAAACTTTTGAAATAGATTTTTTCTCTCTCTCTCTTTTATAATTACAGTAGTATTATATTAAATGATATAAATATAGTTCATAAAATATATATTTTCATTTGAACCAAATTTGGAGCTGCTAGCTCTCATATAGAAAAGTTGTTTTCGATTTTTAACGATTTAACGAAAACGGGGTAGGTTATTAATCAATAAAAAATAAACTTGATCCGCGTGTGCTATGCACGAGTCTATATTCAAAAAGTTAAAGTTTCTATATCACATGGTTTCCGAGATCGATGCGTTCATAGAGACAGACAAACAGACATGGCCAGAGCGACTTGGCTTTTGATCCTGATCAAGAATATACATATATACTTTATGGGGTCGGCGTTGGCTTCTTTTATATGTTACATATATTTGCACTAAACCATTGTTCCCTTATTGTACGGCATTATGCATTTGTTATTAAACAGCGGTTGATTTTCCACTCAACAGAGAGCCTGGATTTGGATAAACTTCTGAAACTGACAAAGAATTTAGGGTAATTGCAAATGCGGACGACTTGGATATCATGATAACGGGTACGAGCCGACGACTTCTTACTTGAAGTTTTTCACTTTCTTGTACTCCTTTTGTATAGAGAATACATTTACATTAAGCTCTTATTCCTCGTGGTATTATTTAAAAATCTTTAAGTGACATGAAATCTTTTTGACATAGCTGCTCTTGCTATTTGAGTTTAGTCAAGATATTTGTATCGTTTTAAAAATAAATGTTGATTTCCAAATCTCAAATATGTTAAAGTTCTATTTATATAGGATGATGTTGGAGTAATTTTGCATATATGTTGGGACCACAGATGCGCTAACAATTACTGAGTTTGGTTAGCATGTCTAAAATGAAGTGATGAACTAAGTTATGAATGAACTATATTTTTTATACAAACACTTTTTTATATAGTAATGAATCCGTGCCGAACTCCGAGTTATGAAGTGTATTTCAGCAGGAAAAAGTCTTAGCAATAGCTTTAAAGAGACTATTTTCCCTAGATAAAGATCTGCAGGCGGTCATATCGAATCCGAAATGTATCCTTCAACGCGTAAAATATTTTTTGATAAAGGGTATAAATACCTTTAATGGATCTAAGCGTATTTTCACTACCAAACGGGTTTTTACCCATTTTCAATAGGTTCAGGATAAAAAAAACACTGAAGTTATTCGAGAACGTATAGTACAATTTAACAAGCTACACACAAACTTTTATGTAGAATATTTGAAACAACAAAGAGTCATATCCAAGCTAATAAGTTTATATGTACATGTATTTGAACAACAGAAATGTTCTAGTCTGTTCATTCATTCAAGTTTGAGGAGACCGCTAGTATTTTTTATGCAATTAAGATTTTAGTTGTTTGTTATTTTACACATTACTCTTAAAATGCTTAAGAATATTGTCATACCCGTTTTTGCGTGTGAATGTTGTGCTTTTTTGGAAAACATTGTAAGTGTTTTATGACTGTTTGTTTTACGTGTTAGTACCTGATAAATAATAGATGCGCTACTCAAATTATTCTCTCATGTATGAGTGTTTATTTTTTAACGGACTGCCACGGGCAGGTTCATACAACTCTGTTAACGTATAACTGATTTTTAAAAAACTTTAAAGCACTTGGATGAGGTACTCTAGATTCGTTTCAGGTATTGTGAATAGGGGACGGGAATTGACCACCGCTTCAATCTGGGCCAATAGTATTCATTTGCTCAAAAGAAAATGTAGAGTTAGCAATAACTCGGTGGAGGTGCAGTTTGACAGAGCGCACAGCTGATACCCCCCAGTGTGGTGCATGCGGCGGTATTCCCCCATTCATCAATGTCTTCGAGACTAAAGTGTTGAGTAGCTGCTATAGCGTTTAGCACTCGTTTCACCTCAACAAAGTGTCGCTGTACATCAGTGTGCACCTCCCACGCCACGATATGAAGTGTCGAAATGTAGTCAAAAATGTATCTATACTGAGATCTGTTACCAATTCTAACGAGACAAATGTAGCAGTTCTTATTGCACGGATTGCGCCCTTTGCAGACTTTCAGGAAAGGTGTGGTCTCAGCCAGTATTTTCAAAGGGAATGAGTTGCCTCACTCGAACTGCAGGTGGGTTAGCCACGAGCTGTGGGGTAGCGTGCCGCCGTTATCTGAAACACTTTAAGCAAGCCTGAGTAATTTTTCGAATAAGATTACGTCCACCGAAAATCCAATAGTGTTGACGAACAAGAACGAGCAAAGCTGAAACACCTGGGTGCAGGTGTACCCAATGTTCATGCGCAAGAGCGCAGGTTTGTTATTCGATGGTATGTTTGACACAGAAGGGTAATTCTGAATTGCTAAGACGACCACCGACGCGCAGCAACCCGATTTCGTCTATGATTGGGAAATGCGTGCGCAGCGTAGAGTTGGCTTCCAGTGGAGGTTTTCCAAGGAATCGTTGGCGATCTTGTTAAAAGACTTCCTGTGCGTGCCGTCGGCATAATGACCGTGCCTCATTGAACTGATCTTATGATGTGTACGAGTTTCAGCCAGGATAAAACACGTTCAACTGTCGATCATAATGGAGCTCGCAATATTGATTTCGGTCAGAAGTGGCAGAGTGATTGTTTTCACTTCTTTTATACGGTTATCTGATATAGGACCAAATATCTATTTATTGCCGAAATTTACCATGTTGAGATTTTTGTCATATAGCCAGACTGGGTCTTTCCGCCAGAGCCCAAAGTTCAGTAAATCTGACGCCAACACAACGCTTGATGCGGAATCAGCTGAATTGTCATTGGAAACTACATGATACAATGAATTTCTTGGGATCGTGTTTAGAATTTCGGCAGTGCAGTACCGACAAATGTTCTTAATTTTGATGGAACGTGCGATAGCCAGCCCTGGACAATTGTGGACTCGCATCAAGCATATACCGTAATGTCCTGGTTTGGCAGACAGTTCTTTTTTTCCCGTTCATTGAACGTAATGTAGTAACGAACAGTACATCCAAGTGGAACGATACCAAGCAAGCGCATGTAATCGCGCAGGCAAAATGCCACACATCTCCCACCATGATCGCATGGGGCGCGCCGCGTAACGTGCGAAGTCGAAGATCGCGAATAAATAGACAGATGACATAAGCCTAAGTTTTAAGAATAGGAATAGAAGTCGAATTACTTATTGTATGGAAAAGATTATTACAATTAGAAATGGATTCTGATTAGCTTAGTTATTATAAAACATTTCAAGAGAAAGCGGTAAACAATTAACAGCAATCAAATTATGCATTAAGCAGTCGATTTATGCTTGTCAAACTTAAGCTTGGGATCTAGAAAAGGACACCCAAATCATCAACCGACTCACTACGCTCAAGTGGTCCACCATTTAGAAAATAATCATTCAATAAGGGCATTCGTCTAAAAATCTACATGAATTTACTCTTACTGTAATTAAGATTTAATAAATTTACTTGACACCAGGTTTGAAAACTATCAAGATTGGATTGCAACCTTTGGCCAGATAGAAAATTAGTAGACGACAGGCAAAGTTTTACGTCATCGGCGTACATTAGGAAGTAACTTGAACAGGTTTAGGACAAAACCTTTACAGTAGACTTGTTGTGTCATTAAAGTTAAATAGTTATCGATCCAAAGAATTCGGTAATATGGAAATCCCAGAAGATGAAGCTTATGAAGTAAAAGCGAATGATTAACAGATTCAAACGCCTTACTGAAATCAGTGTAAATAACATCAGTTTTCATTTTGTTTTGGAATCCTTTTATAACAAAAGATGTGAGTTCCATTAAGTTAGTGGTAGTTGATCTATATTTCATAAACCCGTGTTGGCAGGGTGAAATTATAGATCTACAAAGATGTTGTAGTTGAAAAGTTATCAACTTCGCAAAAATCTTAGGAATAGTAGACAACTTAGAAATACCTCTATTGTACTAAGCATTGGACTTGTTTCTTTTTTTAAGGAGAGGAATAATAAATAATTCTTTCCAAATGTTAGGAAAAGAACTTAAATCCACGGACAAATTAAATAGTTTATACAAAGGCTTTGCGAGACCTTCAGCACAGTACTTAAGCAAGCAGCCTGGTACTCCCTCAGGTGCCGGTGGATATACGGGTTTGATGACCGTTACATCATTTAGTAGTGATCTTTCTGTGATCAAAAACCCAAATATAAATTTAGAAACATTTACATGATAAGGATATGACAAACCAGATAAATAATTTTAAGAACTAAAAGTCGTTTTAAAAAATATAGCAAATAAATCCCTAATGGCCTGATCTGAGTCAGCTGTCGTTTCTTCAAAATATACAGTTGATGGTAGTGTAGATAATTTGCGATTCGCATTAACGAAATTATAGAACCGTCTAGGATCCCGCTGAAACGGTATCCTTCAACTTTCATGTAATCCTTTAAACATTGGTTATATAAGACAGAGAAATTAGATCGGGCAATCAGGTATCGAGTGTGAGACAATAAAGCGCCAGATTTCTTGAAATTCTTGTACATCCTTGACTTTCCAAACTGATTAATTCCCGTGTTAAACGACTGCTGGATCATGCAGAATAAGAACGATTTTGTGCATGGTCATCAGTCTGGGCGTACGTCTCGAGTACGCGCAGAATAATTTAGCCGCGCGTCAGGATCAATGTTGTAATCAGCGTTCCCAAGCACGAAATACAACGCGCTTGGACAAAGTGCTGTATCAGCAAAAAAAGGTCACAGGGCTAGTTTCTCTTTAAGAACCATTCTGTACTTAGCATTAGTTGATATTTGGAAATAAACTGCATCGTCATTGTCACGCAAAACTTTATATAAAAGTCTTCTGAATTTGGGCGACACCGTGCATTACAGTTATTTGCCTAACAGCATTAAGTACATATACCAATGCGGTAGGCAGTGTGCCCTTTCTTCCTCCTAGTCCAAATAAGCAGGTTGTTTCATATCTGAAATGCCGCACATAGATTGCCAATTGGTTCATGGTCGTCTGCAATGATTAAACTTGTAAATGAATTAGCGACTGGTGCCCGCTGCGTAAATGTTTACAAACATGGTTAGATTCGTATTTCGTTTGCACGTATCTGGACTTGAGACAGTTAAAACACAGAAATTTCCCTTTAACAAAGGCATGGTGTTGCTCAACAAATAAATCCAGAAACTGCAAACAACCGTATAATAAATGTTCTGCTGAATCGCATTTTGGACAGTTACTTTTTTTAGCAGCCACTAACGTACGGGTCAACTTCTTTGGATTGTCGATTGACATGGCATGTTGACATAGCATATCGTTGGCACAACTTAAATTCCTCGCACCGTGCTTGGAGAAATTTGAAGAAACATTCAATTGGTGGAGATACGGTAGCACGGCTTGTGTCAATCAATTAGCGACGTGAGGCTGGATCTATTTTCGCTGCAAGCAAATAAATCAGCCAGCAGTCGCGTCCCGTCTGCGCATTTGCATTCAATCCTCGAACTATCTCATTTACTCCATCGGTAACCTTGCGAAGGACTGATATATTAGTAAGAGAATTATACGTCCAATAAGGAATGGACATAACGTGGTCGGTTATATCGTTCAATTAAAATAGTGAAACTTCTGTATATTTCTTAAGAGTTGTTTGTTGTGAGCTGTACTCTTATACAACTCTTTGAATGCAGGCTATTCCTAATAGTCGCCATCCATAGAGTAATAAGAATAAAGAGCAGAATTTTGGATAACGACCTTTACAAACACAAAATGCAAACTCGACGTGCAAATGTCTATTTGATATAATTTTTTATTTTCGAGCGAACAGTATACCCTTTCCCTAAATAGGGTACTTTTTAGTGCTGTTAAAACTATCTTAAAACTTCTCAATAAAATGGGAAAATTTTCCTTCTCATTTTTTGAGTTGCAATCGGAACTATTATTTAAATTACGTTTTTTATAAACCTTTGATATTTTATTTGCACAAATAGGGGTATTTATGACTCGACGCGTTAAAACAATACACAAATTGTCGGGTCAATGCAAAAGTATATGTGTTTGCAGCCCATTGACATGCATGAAAATCTGAAGGTTACTTCTTTTCAACACGCGACGTTACAGCTAAAATTTGTGGGCAATTTGTCCGTGCCGAAAAGAAGCCGATGTGACGTTATGTCGACGCACCACAGCGAGGACCATTTTTTTTATTACTATGATACTCCGGCAGCCAAAAGATCTAGCTACTGGCGCCTCGCATAAGCAACAAGAGCACTACGCCGAAGAATGAGCACAGCTGCCTATGATCTGCACCATTCTTTGCTTCTTGTCTATTGTTAAGCCCTCCGACCCTTTCCAATGAAATTAGTTTCTCTACCCGGTACAAAATCAAGCCGAAATTAGTTGTGTTTATCCCGGTGCACCCAAAGTTGCCCATGAACTTAATTGTAGGGATAGAATTGGCAGACGATCAAAACAAACAAGTAAGAACTTTGCAGTCAGGCGATACCGACTGCGCAATACTCATTCACAGTGTAACTACGAAAACAACGATGGAATAAATATAAAAAAGATCACTTTGCCGAAGAGTGTTTACAAATAATTAAATTAATAACACTAGGTAACAATCCAACTTTTTGCTTGCTATTTTGGTCAAACCTACTTTTTCTGATACATACCACTATAAAAATTTTCTATGCTGAAACTTTTTTTTTTAAAAAAAATGTCAAAGTATGGTATTTTTTAGTGGTTTTTTTCCAGAGGTCAGCTTGCATTGTTGATTATTACTCGAGAATGTCGTAACCGATTTTGAAAAGCTAAATTTGAAATTCGGGCAAAAGTCGAATTGAGCGTCGTTTAATATATTAATCATCAAAATCGATGGTGAGTCAGCGATATAACAACATATTAAAGCTAGACACTTTTTTGTCGATATAAATAATTTTTGGCGAAATCTTCTACGAAATTCTGAATTAATTTGTTGTGAAATCGTTAATTGTTGGTGAAATCGTTCTCCGTAGATACCACATATGTAGCAGAACGAATTTGGATTGTATCGGCAGGAATATTTGCGCACAATTTTAGTCATTTTATAGGAAAACTATGTTTGGTAAGCTATACAATTTGGTTGTTACGTAGTGTAATTAATATTTTTCCGGTTCTTAACGATTTTTTAAAATTCTTCTTTTTGTTGGATAACTCTTATTATGTAACTTTACTTGAATTTTGTCTCATTCAAATTTGGAATGATTCGTTGCGCTGATGTCTAACGCACAGTGTATGTTTTAATTTTGCGATAGATCCAATGTTCAAGAACGCGCAGAGGCAAACTATGTTTTTTCACATTTGAATATAAATGAATATAGCATTTAACATTTGGAACAAATAAAAATATAGGTTTCATAAAAAAAAGCGAACGAGCTAAGCATCGATTGAACGTATAAAGCTTTTCGCTTAATCTACTTAGTTCAGCTTTGCTGAAGGCAGCTTGCCGACAGATTTCGCTGTTCGTGTGAGCAGCAGAGCGCAACCACTTGGGCATCTGATTTTGGATAACGAAGAAACACATAGCTCCCGTGGCGTTTGAAGAGAGAAAAGGCGCAATTTTGCCTTGCATTCAAATGTATGGGTGTTACTCATCTTAGTATTTATATTGTTTTTGCCTGTCTTTGTGTTTGTCGGGCATTACCGACTAGAGCACTCTAACTTGATTTATAGTGAATTTTGCGGTCTTGTAAAAAAATTTGTTATGGGAAATGAGTGCACGTATTAAAATTGAGCAGAAAGAACTTGCTATCATTTCAAAAATGACCATTCTGGCAAAAATATTGATGTGATGACTGGACTGTGACTACAGGCCAAAGCAACAAAATATTCAATGCAACGTATGTGCGCTATATAGGCAAACCCTAAATTATCTGTTCCAAAAGGAGCCAGTGAAGTGACAGTAGATGTCGGTAAGTCATGCTAAATATAAATTTAATAGCATAATAACGCGTTGCAGTTTATAAGCAATAAAAATTAAAACTGCCGTTTAAAATTTGCGAAGGAGCACAAGAAGAGGACTGCACAGGACAAGGATTCTAGTTTGTAGAACACTGCCATATTTGCTGATGAGTCCAAATTTAAATTGTTTGGCTTTATGTGTTTTTAATCTAAATACAGAGCTGCTAACTAAAAATTTGATGGCAGTATGTCCGCATCCGGCATTAGAAATTAAAAGTTTATTTAGTTCATTTCCATTCAATTTTTAATTTGACTATTTGTGATATCTTCAAGTTTCATCAATACTGACCCGAAACATAATTTGGGTATTGGACAGACATAGCATATACCGCCACAGTCGCCCGACATGAACATAATCGAAAATTTGTGACCAATTTTGCAAACAAAGATCCGGAAACGGAAAACATCAAATAAATCTATTATTAGAACAGTATTGATTGAGGAATGAGCCATTGTTACGATGAAAATGATCCATTCGATGGCCGGATTTATGCCAAAGAGGCCTAAATTGGTTATAGACCAGAAGGGTGGTCAATTCAAATATTAAAATATTATAAATACATAATTTAAAACAAGTAAGGTGCTCTAGTCGGGAGCTTCCGAATAGGGTGTACCTTAAACTCTGTCTTATATTCAACCCCCGCGCATTCATACACACATACACAAAATCACACAAGCACACACACAAATTCACACTGCAAGCTGTGTGTTTTGCTCAACCGCTCCCACTATGGCAACTTTGGTGACTCTAGCTTTTAGTTTAGATGTACTAAGAAAGCTAGAAAAAAGGTCATAAAATCGATTTTTATCGATAGTAGTGAAACGGTGTAAAATATCGACAAAAAATTACAAAGTTATACAGCGCATGGTTATACAGAATCCATAGTTATTTAGTTTAGTCTTCAGATTTGAGTTTCGGAGATCACTGGTTCATACAGACGAACAGATTTAAATTGACACAGCTCGACATCTTGATCAAGAATATATACACCTTTTGGGGTTCCTTCCTTCTGCCTGATACATACCTTGGCACAAAACCATTATACTCTTTTTACTCATTGTTAATATATAATATATAATAAACGGGAGCGTCCGACTAACGGATACCAATCCACTTGCATTCACACACACATACACAAACACATACATATATACATACGTAAATAACATCTAAACTAAGTGAATGCTATCAATATTTTCAGGGCTTAACAAGAGCGTTGAAATCTACAAACCAAGTCCAAAATCCGAAATATTGCTTACCTGCGCATACTTCGCGCGACTATATTGAACAGAATTTTATGGTGTCTAAGGTATAGTCAAATAACCGAAAAGTATCGATAATATGAAAACGAGACGGGTTATCGATGACTTAAAATAGACTTGATTTGAGCATGGTGTACACGAACTCAAAAAGTCAGCCATTTAGTTTTTGTAGTCTCCGAAATCTACGCGTTCATACAGACAGACCTACAAACCTAGATAGACTCGGCTAGTGATGCTGATCAAGAATATATATACTTTATTGGGTCATAGATCATTTCTTCTGCCTGTTACATACACTTACACAAAACCATTATCCCCTGATTTACCCATTTTCAATGGGCTCAGGGTATTAAAATATAACAAATAAAAAAGGTCATAGTTGATAAGATTAAATATTAGACTAACAACAAGTATATAACTTTGATATATTGTTTATATTAGTGATTATACCTGCTTAAATAACTAATACGTGATAGTTACGGTAAGTTGTGAAACACTATAGCATGTGGCCTAAATCTTAGTCTCACGTGTGCAATTAATTACACACTTATTCTTGTATGATTAAAGATTGAACTAAACAAGTCAATGATTACACATAATTACCGTAATTTAAAATCAATATTTAAGATTTATTGAATTTAGTGTACTCGAAAACAATATTCTAGGCTGTTGTGTATAGAGTTGTATCAAATCCTTCTGAACAAGTTTAATTGAACTAATTACTGACTGAACGGACTACGTCCCGGATTATAGTTCATTGTTCATTTAACTCGTTCGAGGTACGGGCGTCAAGGTAGCATCGGTCATTTAGCGACGATTTTCAAGGCTAGTTTCCCGGACCGGAACCACATTTTTGCTTTGCTCTTATTAAAGTTTGTTCAAATCAAAACAATGCATCAAATCAAAAAAATGTAAATGCAAAGGTGTGAAGAATTGAATTATCTATTACATATATGCATTTGTTAGTAAAAGCATTTAATATGTGTAAAAGATGGGGTTCAAAACGGCGTTTATCATTCTCGAAAAAAAGTAATTTAAAGAGAATGGCCCTCAGATTGTGGTATACCCGGTTGAAGCTTCTAGCTTTATGTAAATTTTTTCGAAAGATTTGCTGAAATCTGCAAAATATTTGAGATATTTGAAACTATGTGCAGAAACCTCGTTGCTAGCTTCATACTGAATGTACTAAAACCATATGCCTTCCGTTTAGAGGCTTATATCGCAAGTAAATTCAATAGCCCGCAGTTCGCGCTATACTAATCTGTAATTACATGTTTCAAGCAATTAATGAAACATGTTTCATTCATTTCAAAGGAGTGGTACTGCAGTTTCATATTTTAAAAAATTTTTAATTATATAAGATACTCATAGACTTTTAAGTAATTGAAATTTACAAAAAAAAAACAAAATTTATATAAAAAGAACTGAATTCGGATTACAATATTTGGTGCAGCTAAAGCTAAAGACAATAATATGAAAAGCATAACTGTCAACAATACCCTACAAAGTCATGGTCGGCATACCGACTCAGCATAATCGTAGGCAATAATGAAAACTCTTGCGACAGACCAAGAGTATCTGGTTACCGCCGCTGACCGTTGCAACTAGGGCGCTGAACTGAAGTGTTTGTGTGTCAGCGCGAACGAGGGTTACTTAATACATAAGCGCGAGGGTTACTTGTTAACTACTCCCCCTGAAGATTATGACTGTCCTCGGTCGTACTAAATTTGTCGATGGCCCTCTGTATCTCCCGCGAGTGTCGTCTTCGCCTTAGCATTTGGAAAAGCAGTAGAGAGCCGCTGAAAACGAGGCTGGGTCTTACTCCGACTGCGAACCAGAGCTTGGGTGACCCGGCCGACGCAATTTCATCCGTGAACTCCTGGATGGTGTGCAGGGTTTCGCTGTTCATTCTATGGAGGAGCGGCATGCTCAAAACTGGATCGTGCCCAATGATATTTAAAAGTGGTGATCCCGTCTATGTGTTTTGCTTACAGCTTCGCGTTGATTTACATACTTAGTGCCATTGACGATAGCCGAGCATTCAAAGGTCACGAGGCGCGTGACGTTTGTAGATATTTCGAGGACGCCGTCTGTACTGATTTTTACTGGGCTCTCGTGAACGATTATGCCGCCGTCGGCCACGAGTACAATTTGTCTTAAATGGCAGGGCTGCGAGTGGCAGAGAGCTGTGCCTCCCGCGTGTAGAGCTCGTGCGCAAGTGTCGTGGTCCGCCAATTTGCAGAATGTGGCGTAGGTTGTCGTGATGCACTCCGTCACTGCTATAATATAGTCGTCGCATTCAGCCACGGTGTCAGCTTGTACGGTGTGTTGCTGTGATACGGGGAATACGGTGTCCTTTTTACAAATAAACTTAATTTTGGAGTAGGCGATTAGTATGTGTATTATATTTTCGCACTAAAAACTTTTATGTTGGACGCTTATAGCAAACTAACTATGGGGACATCTGTGGTTTGTTCAATTAGAGATTTCAAATCATCGTGATCGAAAATTATTGGGTTTACTACTATAGACTTGCCGAGAGTGACTTTGAGCCTTGAGTTTTGTATTTCCGTAATTAACTTTCCATTTCTTGCTAATAATGCTTCATACAAATGCGGAGTGTCAACTAAATTATTTTTTTTTTTTGCTTTGAATATTTTATTAATGGTGATGAGTCGGTTTATTTGTTTTTGCGTTTCTTGAATTATTATTACCTGCATATTGTTTGATTCCATTAGTTGTGATTCTGACTTTTATATTTTTTTCAAAATCTGCCTGCTACTACCTTAAAAGCAGTGCCTAAAAAATCCAAACTTCTGGCAATGTGCTATGTCCGTCAAATTACTAGAGTGTCATAAGTAGTCTCGCTGTTCCCATACCATTGCATTTCCGTCTATTACGGGTATGTAGTTGGAGTGCGAATAGTCGGTAATCCGAGCGTTTGCTATCGTAATTATAGAGGGGATTGCGCCCACAAACCTGTAATAGATAAGGTGGGACATGAGGCTCTTGTGCATTTTATTTCTTATTGTTTATCTATTTATTTTTGTTTAGAAGATAAGTTTTACTAAAGGTAGTCCTTATCGACCACCCTCCCCTTAACTAAAACAGACGTTCCCATGTCTGCTTGTACTTTTTCTTCTGAGCATAGTGGGGTCAGTTTGTTGCCCAGTTTTCTGTTGTTCTTTAAGAACACTTTTTCACCTACTTCGGAGACCCTGTTCTGTCTGGCCGGGTTACATCTGTTATTTTTTCTTTTATTTCTTGCCAGAATTCTTTGGGAGCTGAGTGAATAATTTCGATCGGTTTTTGGTTTGTGACCAAATGCATTGTTTTGTTATATTCTACTAATGATTAGTTCGGTCGTGTCGTTAATTTTTTTTTGTCGATTTTTAAGCATATAGCAATTTCTGTTAGTGTACTGTGGAAACGTTCCACGTGTCCGTTTGAGGTGCGGTTGAGTGGCGGTACATTTACGACATTTATACCATAATTATTCTTAAGTAACGATGTTATAGTTTCCGAATGGAACGCAGCCTTGTTATCGCAATATATGGTTTTGGTGTTTGCAAACAAATTTGCCAATTCAATTATGAGCGTTTTCAAGTCGATTAATGTTCGAGACAATGCAAGTTAAAAATCGTTTTTTGTCCGTCGAAAAAATGTCAATGTTTACCATTTCGCCGGCGTATGAGGGATTTGGTGTTATCTTGTTCTTGTTTTTGGGATGTCTGTCATATTTTGCAAATATTTCTTTGGTACAAACTCTGCAATTTATGACGACTTCATTAGCCAACTTGCTCATTTTTGGAAATTAATAGTCACGAATAACTTGTCTGATAATTTCTTGAGCGGCTCGGAGTTGTGTTCGGCAGTTATTATTTCTAACTGTAATTTTTCTCCGTGATGTCTGATACGCGTCAATTAACAATTATCACTAAATTGTGTTGAAAGCTAGCCAGAGTTGGTAAATCGCAGTGTATTGCGTTTAAAACTTCTGTGTTGATAACCTCTTTAAGTGTCTCGAACACTGAGTTTTTATCTGTGAAATTGATGAAATGGCGAGTCTTGCTGCCGAAGATTCTGAGGTTTCGTTTTAATGGGTATCGCGTCTTTTCCAAAATTATTTGGCTTCTGAAGCTGTTTAGAGGATTGTCTGTGGTTTTGACCGTACAAGTCAACGAAGTTTCGCTATGGATGGTTGCAGCATCCAACTGAGGCTCGTTCTGGAGTGCATTTATGTTCTACCGTGATAGAGCATCTGCTACGAAATTTTCTTTCCCTGGTTTGTAGAACATTTTGGCGTCGTGTTCGTCAATATATGCTTTTCACGTCTTAATTTTTGCGTTCGTGTTTCTGTGCAAGACTGCAAAGGTGAGGTGTTGATGGTCAGTGAAAATTTGTATTTCCTTTGTACCATATAAGAAATTATGTAGTTTGCCCAGGGCCCATACAATGGCTAGTAGTTCCCTTTCGTTTGTGGCATAGTTCTGTGCGCATTGTTTTAGCGTTCTTGAAATCATTGTGATTTGCCGGCCATTTGCGAAAGCATCGATGGTTAAGTCAAAAGGTTGTTCTTAGTCTGGGTACATGACATCTACAAATGCCAAAATATTTCGTAGGCGTCGCGTTGAATTTCGTTAAACTCAACTGCATCCTTTTTGGACCTGTGTTTATTGACTGAGCTGTTTTTACCGTTCAGTATGTCTGTCCATGGACTTGCAATGGATGCAAAATCTTTAACAAACCTCCTGTAGTGGCTGGCGAAACCAAGAAATGATCTAAGGCTGTACACGTATTTTTTCTCTACGTATTCCTGTACGGCTCTAACCTTTTCGGGATCGGTTTTTGCCCCGCCCCTGGATAATATAAATCCTAGGAATTCAACGTTTTTGTAGAAAAACTTGGTTTTTCTTGAGAAACTCTCATGTTAGCGTCGCTTAGGCACTTTTGTACTGTATCGATGTGCTTAACATGGTCGGTTTCATTTTCAGAGAAAATTATTACGTCGTCAACATAGACGTAACATATTTTCCCAATTTCGAATATGCTCGTTTGTTGTCTACCGTACGGACTGTGGCGACGACTGAGGTGTTAAAAAGTAATGCCTCGTTAGAGGTCGAAAATACCTTTATATTCATTACTCTAGGGTCATCTTTTTGAATTCCTTTGTGATGGAATTGGGTATCACTATGTCGTTCACATCTGTGAAGTTTACGTTATCACAATTGTGGTATCGTAACTTTTCTGATGTGTTTTGGTATTCTAGAGTGCTATTATGTAGATTTAATGCCACTTCTGCCCGCGTTAGCAGGTCGAGGCTTATGATGGCATAAAAAGTACTGAGTGTGTCTAAAAAAATGGTGAGATTTCCCAAAGAATTTTCATTAGGCATTTGCTTTGGACTTTACTGGAGCCATGTATAGAGCTCACAGTAAAAGGGCTGTCGACAGGAATTATGTTTTTTAGCTCCTTTATGGGCTTTACATAATTCTTTGCCGCTCCAGTGTCTATTAAAATTTTTAATGTTCTCCCAGTCAACTGTCGTTTGATGACCGGTAGCCGGGAACGTTCACTAAAAAATTTAATGACTCACTACTACATGCGTTGTCGCTATATCGTTAACGGCTGCCATGGCTGCATTTACGTAGCTATTCTCTTAATTTCCGGGACATTCTGCACGAAATTGTTGACGCGCTGACGCCTTGGACCAGTCATACGTTCAGACTTGTTTTGTCTTTTCTGGGCCGGCAGAGTATTGGTCTGAGACTTCCCAAACTTCCCAAGCTTTCGGATGTCTGGGCTCTCTCTTCGATGGTTTTGGCATACGAAGTCGAAAATATGCTTCGCTCAATACTAGCTTTTGCTTCTCTGGCTAGTGCCAGAGCAGATGACAAATCTCTCGGCTGTGCCGGGAATACAAGCAATTTTTGAGATTTCTTGAGGCCCGAGATGAAGGCAACGCATCTAACTTCTTTATTGAGCAAGTCAGCACTTCCTTGGCCATGGGACATGACTAGAATCAATTTTTGTTCGTCTAAATCATAGTATTTCATTAAGCTTATGTCGCCCTGTCTGACCATCTCTAGCCCCTGTCTCAGGAGGCGTAACGATGTTCTATCGGCATATGTACAATATAGTTGTGCTATTATGACATCGAAATTGAGCACAGTGTTATACGAGACTAGCAGTGCTCTCGCAGACCCTCTAATTTTATTTCTAATTATTGTAACAGCCTGGTAGTGTATGCTGCTATCGTTGAATGATTTGAACAATTCGTATGCGTCATTAGCTGATTGCCACCACGACACATATTCGTCTTGGGTACCGTCAAAGTCGGGAATTGATTTTATGATATCTAATGGTATTTTAAATTTAATGGCTGGGTTCACAGAAATTATTTGGTACGTCCCGATTTGAGGCGTTTCTACGCGAAAACTACTTATTTGGGCTTACACTGCACTGAGTTGTGACCAGAAATTGTCATCTTGTTGGGCTAAAGCTTGGCTAACAGCGCTTGCTATCAGAGCATGTATTTGGTTTACGTCCATGGTTGTTTCTGTTTGGATCTGGGTTTGGTAATTATTTCTGAAATCTACTTCCCAACCGTCATCACTATCGTATTCAACTATTATGTCCCTTTATGGACCTGACCAACTCATCAGCGTGTTCCAAAAAAATTATCAGTTGATAGTTCTCATATGATCAGGTGGCTATTTATTTAAAGTCGACAAAAGAAGCACTAAATTTGTTTTTATAATTATTGATCTTATTTTGCAAAGAAAAATGTTTTTTTAAATATTTATAGTATTTTTGGTTTTTTATTTAGTTTACGCGAAACAGAAAAAAATGTTTTGCGAGTAATTTTTATTTTAATTCTTTATTTGAAAATAAATTTTATTTTGAAAACTTTTTTATATATCTCAATATTCTCGTAATCGCTTGCAGTTGTCTTTCATAATATATTTTATTTATTTATTTATATTTTAAATCACTAGTTGAACTTCCATTTTTTGTTAGGGTGGTAACTTCTAACTTATGATTATATCTTAGTTGGGCGCCAAGTTGCAGGTGTTAACCTGAAGATTAAGTTGGGATCGCTGTAAGCTTGTCAATCGTTTGCCTTGTGGCACAACAATAAAATAAATGATATATGTAATTTGCTGCTATGCCAAAGCAATGTATTTGAGTAGCTATGTGCTCTCTTGGTGCTGATACAGAACTGAATTCAGATTACATTGGTGCAGCTAAAGCTAAGGACAATAATATGAAAAGCTTAACTTTAACCAATACGCTACAAAATCATGGTCGGCATGCCGACTCAGCATAATCGTAGGCAATAACGAAAACTCTTGCGACATACCAAGAGTATCTTGTTACCGCCGCTGACCGTTGCAACTAGGGCGCTGAACTCAAGTATTTGTGTGTTACGAGGGTTACTTAATACAAGGGCGCGAGTGTTACTTTTTTAACTTATGTACTTTTTTTGTGATGTAAATTTTTATACACTGAACCCATTGAAAATGGGTAAAAAATACCTCCGACCCCATTTAGTTTACATACTCTTGGTCAGCGTCAATAGCCGAGTTGCCACATCCTTCTGATTTCAGAGACTACAAAACATTAAAAGTTTAACTTATACTTTTTATATACCGTGCGCAGATCAAGTTTAATTCAAATTTTCGTTATCTTGTCTCCTTTTCCAATTATCGATATTTATCGTTTTTTTATGAGCATATCTCAGAAGCAATACTACCTAGAGCAATTTAGAATGTTCTCGTAAGACTAAGAATGTTATGGATTTTGGATAGCGCTAAAAAATCAATTCAAGTATATGGAAGCACATATGGAAGCTCTTGATATGTGTCCATGATAGAAATATCATGGTGGGGCTTAAACGCAGCTGATGAGTAAAGTGCAAAGCGAGCGGCGCGAGTGTGTGTACCTATGAATACTCTATTGCATTCATACGTACATACACACACTTGAAATGAAATGTATGTAAATTATAAAATATTCTACAGTGTGAGGGAGCAAGTTCCAAAAGATCTTCTATCTCCCTCAATCCACACATATTCATATTCATATTCTCTGAGATTATGAGTGAAATGAGGATGTGGGATCTACCGCAGAAAAACATCACAATTTTTTGTTCTACCTATTTTTTGTGACCTATCTATATGTTATTTGGATCGTGATACAATATTATTGTGTGCCCTTATTCAGTTTATTCAGGGAATCGCTGTTCAGTAAACTGCAAAACGCGTGGAATTATGTGTGTGTGCAATATTGTATCAGAAAAGTGCAAGGATTGATGCCGGGAAACTGCCAGCAGTGCCATCCAGCCCGAAATTGGGAAGGTGCCGCTGCATCAAGTTCGGAATTGGTCAACGATTTCAGAGCTCGAGGGAATCATGTCAGCAGAAATTGGTACACCTAGGGTGTCGGTGAGATTTAACACAGGCGTCACCTGATGTTTTGTAATTGAGGCAGATGGGTCGACTTGATGGTGCATATGAACCGGAATTTTTGGTTGTGAAATAGGCACAGGAATACGCTGTGTATAAAAAAAGCGGTAACTACGGTAGAAATAGAAGAGGACGTGCCAATGGCCAACAAGATAAGAAAACATAGAGCCTACAGGTATATAGGCACTTAAGTGCGAAAGGCTACGATGGCTGCCATGATCGCAAAAGCAAAAAATCCCGTCAACAACTTCACTAAGAGACAATCTGGATTCCGACTCAAGCGGTGAGAGAGAGAGAGAGTACAACTGTTCAGTTGAGGATCATAGGATCTAGAGACGAAATCTCAACATAAAACAGGTTATCGTTGACCAGTTGGAAGAATTGCGCTACTATCTTTTTGTCAGATGCATGCCCAATACCTATGACATGGTTACTCACAGATTCCTATGGAGGAGGATAGTACGGCTTACACATGTGCAACCTTACAACGACTCTAGGATATGGATCCGCACGCTTTAGCGAACTGAGAAAGTTATATCTGCTATTAAGAGTGGCTTACTTAAAATTCATTCAGAGAAAATGCTGTTTTTAGAAGGCGCTAGTACCGGGGTACCATTTCGAGTTTGGTGCTGGGGATTCAGATCCTCATCAGATGTGATTGGGTAGGTAATATAATGTTCTTTATAGATTACTACTACTAAGCCCACAGTTGTGTTCAGGGTATCGCCAAATCGGGTCCTCCCGACTATAGCTATCTTAGTTGTTAAGTATTCAAATTTGTTAAATATTAAGTTGAATATCCTTCGTCAATAAATTAGGTACCAACAATGTTGTGGCTACTTTCTACCTTGTATAGATATGTTTTTACTTCATATCAGATTTTTTTTGGATTTCAATTTACTTTTAATAGTGTTACTTGTTAACAGTTTAAATATTTTTGAATATACTCAGGCTATTAAAAAACTGGATCACTTAGTTTCGCCCTATATCTTTGATGAACACCACGTGACATCGTTCAATACTGTAACCGTTTCCTTCATATATCTTTATTGAACAGTCTTTGATAAATTTTTTTGGGGATATAACTTGGAAAAAGCATAAGAGAATGAAGATAGACAGAGTAAGAGAGAGATGAATGAGAAAGATTGAAAGACAGAGTGTGAGAGAGAAAGTGAAAGAGAGAGTGAGAGTGAGAGAGCGAGAGAGAGAGAGAGAGAGTGAGAGACAGAGAGAGAAGAATGCACCACTGTATGTGAAACGCGCTAAAAGGTTAACAATATAATACCTGCGTATCCAATTGGAGTAAGGAAACGGGAGTATCCTATTGGTCGTGAAAGTCTTGCAGGATATTGCAGAAGACATTCTTGATTGTTTGCGATCTGAGAGATCTGTGATCCGAATGAATTTTTTCCCTAAGGGGCATAATTGTCCAGAACCCCGGGCAGCACCTGTGTTGTCTCAATTACAATTAACATAAAAAGGGAATTAAAATCCCCGACTTTTCTTGGAGCCGGTTTATTAACATGTATTTATATTTATTTAACCTCGTCATAATTTATTTAGTTTTATTTTATTTATTTGTATTTTATGATTTAATTGATTAATCGAATATTATTTTCCATTATTATTTACCAATTAATTAATTAATATACCAACTTTAAAAGTGGGGCGAACCGTTACGTAGGCATTTTGATATTTTAAAATGAATCATTGAAGACTCCTGTATCTGTCCCGTGGAGTTCCTACAGGGTAGGTAGGGTTATGTTTGCTACACCTCCTCTTAAAGAAGTATGTTTTTTGTTATTAGCAAAAATTAAATTATTGTTTGCCTAGCGTGCAGAAACGCAATGTAACTAAGTTAGCCAACGTTATTTTGAGACGTTAATAGTTATGTTCAAATGTAAAAATTAGTTCAGTATTATGATAAGGTAGTAGCAACGCCCCCTCACATTATTTTTAATCTTACTGTTATCAATGATATTTTTCTTATTATTTGTCTGTAACGCAAAATTAATGACAGCTAATCGTTAAAATTACCAATTGCTTGTATTAAGCCCACATGGAGTGGGGCCTTAGCTTTAAGCTGTGAATCGAATCGCATTAATTTTAAGTTTTAGAAGTATTATAATTAAGTGAAGGAAAAAGAAGCGTATTGTTATTAGTTAGTCGTTCGCGGGTAAAATTCGAATTCTAAGGTAGGTAATCCGCGGTTAGGCTTTCGTCGCGCGACGATTAACGGGCAGAAGAGGTTTTATCCCACATTAGATCCCATCGTGTTGACTTAGAAAGCTCGTGACAAAAACGATAAGACGTTGGTCACATGCCGAACGAGAAGGGCGTCGAGAAAATAAGATCAAAGCGATCAGATGTGCAAGTGGTAGAAGGGAGAAAAGTCGATGAAAAGAATAGGAAAATAACTTTGAAAGTGAATGTGTGTGCGAAAACCAAACGAGGGTGTTGCGACTAGAGAATCAGTATTAAAGAAGAGTAAGAACGAAAGAAATGGAGAGAATAAAGAGAACAGGAAAGAAAACATAAGTAGTGTTTATTAAGTAAAGAAATAAAAAAATGTGAACATTATCCCTTTTTTATTATTAATTATATATAAATATCTTCGACACCACGCGAATATACGGGCCCTTAGAAACGTGGCGAAAGCCCGTTGTCGGGGCATAGCCCCATCTCTTTTTCCCTTTATAGGTACTGTTGGGCTAACAAGCGTTTTTGGTAGCACTTAAGGGAGGGAAATGTTTGTTGTATGTTTAATTGCAAAAAAAGAGATTTATAATTTAGAATAAATGTATATTTATTGCTTTATTATTTTCTAATTATAGCGAACAAGTTTAGAGTGAACTTTGTGAGTTTAAGCGATAATTGAGAACTGAACGATCGAGCTACCTAATACAGCCAAAAAAGGTCTATTGCGTTTAAAATAGTAAAAGAACGACACGAGAATAAAAATGCAGCGTCGCTAATATTGATGCGCGATGAGAATAGGGAAACAATTACGTGTAATGCGAGAAGAGCTAAGTAGGTAACAGTTGGTAATATTGAACTGTGTTAAGCAAGAAGCGCCAAATTAACGGCGTAGTGAATTCGCTTGCCTCGCAGGGCAAGTTACAAAATTACACAATTAATGATTTCTCAGCTTGTTTATTGCTCGTTTTATAACTCCATTGACCGTCTTGAGAACTGCTACGTTTATGATGTCATCTGTTCCTTTAACCAATTCAACCACTCTCGCTAGTGGCAATTTTAGAGGAGGTAAGTCTTTAACGAGAACGATGTTGTAGAGAGTCACAGCAGGTTTTGGAATTTACCATTTAGATCGCGATAGACTTGATGCAGATACGAAACTTGTTGCCAGCTGTCTAAATGATTAAAGTTGTGCCGTGTCATATTAGGCTCTGTGAATGTAGAATGTGCCGTCATCTGACAATCGAGGGTACGGAGCTCTTCGAATCTAAGAAGAGACGACCCCTCCTCAACTTGGTAGAATTGATGCTTAGCAGTTTTCACTGCCGCCTCCCAAAGGCCAAAATGAGGGGAACGCGGACGAATGAGGCGCCAGTCAATTGTGAGGTTATAAAAACAAAATCCAAAAAGACCAAATCTGACGTAGCTTGCCACGAGTGCATATGAAGCGCTTAAGAGCATTAAGAAAGGCAGCCATAGACAGATTCTTTACCTGGGTGAAGATGGATGGCTTTCTATGCAAATAAAGAGGCTTATTTAGCATTTTCTGGGAGCTCTGTTGCGACTATCAGGCTAGTAGAAGAATGGTCCGCAAAAGTCCTCGCCGGTTATATTATAGTCGCTCTTTTGGTAGATCAGCCATTACGTGTTCCACCAAACGCTGCTTGTTCCGGAAACATCTTATGCATTTGTTGACTATCCTGGAGACTGTTATACGCCCACCAATTGGCCAGTACTGCACAGGAATTACTGCCAACAAAGCTCGTGGTCTAACATGGATTGTTCGCTCATGGAAATGAGTAACAATAGCGGCTGTAACAGGATGGTAAATAACAGGAGAATACTAAATTTATCAAAAAAAAAGCAACAATGATGACAGGTTGCAGGAGCGAGTGACCAAACCCTTTAACTTCACATTCCTTATATCATCCTCGAGACAACCCTTTTGAACGTAAAAGTATTAACGGTCCAAAGCGTATGTCGGAGATTAAAAGTCCAGGGCGTTGAGTACGATGGATGAACTTATACACATAAGCGAATACTCGTTGAATGGTGGCAAAGGAGTTTACGTACTTGCATCTCATTATGGCATAACCAGCAGGATATTTTATAAGAAGTACTCTTTGGCGTACCTCCAATGTTGATTTTTTAAGAAGACAAGACGCAGGGTAGGACTCTCGGAAACCAATCAAAAATTTGGGACTGCATAACCAGAGTTCTGATCCTATGAGCTCATTGGGAGTTTCCCCTCTGAACTTCACTCAGCTAACATCCAGTATTGGTAACAGCTGAACCATAAAACACGATCCGAAGTTTGGTACTCGTGCTTTCTTCCTTCAGCACGCTATGATGAGGGAGAAAATATTTGTATAGACACAGAGACTCTCGAGGGACGAGAGACATGTGGACGAGTTCCATATACTCTTGAACAAAACCGATGATGACGTTGAAACTTCTTCTTTAGCGATATAAATCTGCGAAATGACTGTTGATAGGATTCACCCAATTATTCCAGACTGAGTTTAAGAGGCAGTCGCATGGAGTATTCTCCTGTTGGCAACCTCTGAAAATTCTAAGCAAAATGCTCCTCGCCGTCGAACTCTTCTTTTGCCTTGGCAATAGGTTCTGGAAAGCTTTCAACTTCTCAAAATCGTCGAATTAACTCATCAACTCAGCTACCAGACTCGGTTTGGGTATCAGATAATGCACGATTGGCCATAAGAGAGGTTCCGGCTTACCATGCGCCGCCAACTGCAACATCCATGCAATGCGTGTTTTTTGTAGAAGAGGCAATATCGGTAGGAGCTTGAATTGTCTGACACACATTAATTCGTAGAACAGGCCAGCTCCAATTAACAGGTCAATTTGTTGCGGCTTGTCAAACAAAGGATCAGCTAGGAGAATATTTCCAAATACATTCCACTACGATGTATTAAGGGCGACACTCGGTTGGCTATTAGCTATAGCGGGAGCTTCCATTGCTGTAATGAATGCGGAATAATCCGAAGTTTGAGATTGAAAGTTTACAGTAACAACCGTCAGTAGCGATAGGCATATTTCCAAGGCTATGGAATTAGTTTTCTTCGATTGGAGCTATTGAGCGAAACGAAATGAAGCTGTAATCCACCATACAACACTGCACGACATGGAATTAATGTGCCAGCGCTATTCTTTCTCAAAACAATAGAAGTGCCAGGAGCACAATATCGGTGCTGAGATTGTGGGTAATAAGAGAAGTAGAAGAAGCTGGTGCGGGAGCAGTCGAAGGCGAACAATCCAAATGCAACAATGTATGGTGTATAAAACCACATGTGCGACAAGTTCCAGAATTACATGAGCGTAAAAGAAGTCCTCTTTTACGACAGTTGAGGCATAGAGACAACCTTTTTGTTTCTTCGCAAGTCTGGAGACAAATTGCTAAATCTGGGGCATTGCCATATACAATGTTCAGTGCTATCACAAAATACACAAACAGCGACCGTCGGGTTAGTAACAACAAACGATGTTCGACTGGCATGAATCTTTATGTTCTTGCCTACCTGAGAGCTCGGTGTATACGTTGCCTTAGCATAATCCACACTCTCTAGAGTGCTGCTCCAAAAATGTGCCAATTTGTGCCAATGACGGAATAATATTTACAAACGCGGGATCCTCCAGCGTCTCTTCCCACTTTGCCTGCGAAAGAGGATCCAACATTTGCAGCAGCACTTGGACTATGCTGCCTCCAGCAATATGCTCCTTGTTGCCCGAACTGGTAACAGCACGAATATGGGCATTGAACTTGTCAGATAGTTCGCGAAGCATACCAGCAGAGTCATTCTCTACTTTCTTGAGCTCCAGAAATTGAACGATATGTGCCTGATATACTAAGCGACGGTTCTCAAATCGTTTTTGTAATAAACCTAATGCTGCAGCTTTTAAATTTTTGTTAGTTCGGGGTGATTGTTGATTACAATTAAAAACGTCGGCAATTTGATTGGCGGTAACGCCGGCAACTCTCTGGATCTGGTCATTGACGCGGTAGGAAAGGGATCACTTAAAAGCGTAGAGCAGGAAGGCAACGCTAAACTACGTTTGGCGATATCAAACCGAACGGACGTTTCCAATGTGACTGCAAGTTCAGTGCAAGTGCGACAAAATAGTTTGACCCGAAACAGCACTTGTGTATACATATGTACTTGTGTGCGCGTACGCGGGCAAAACTTGCTGACCGACTGTCACTATACATAAAAGCGCGCGCGCAACAGCTAGCCGAACACAATTACAATCTGAATACAAGAATATCGAGAACCAATGCGTCTGTATATATGTATGTATGTTTATGTACAGCCTCCGATATGCAATTTACCGCACAACATTTTGTTGTTATAATATCCCTGTACTGGCAATAAGCGGTCGCAGAGGTCGTCAGATTTCACTATTTGTGTCGTCTCGCTTGTATCGTGTTGAATTCTTCCTAGCACCGTTGAATTTTTGAATTATTTAAATTCAATTTACTCGCTCAACTGCTAAGGTTTTGGCCCCAGTGTTGGGGCTTTGTTTATTTTATTTTGATGTGTTTTGTCGCTGAGTTAGCTGGCGACTGCATTCGCTCTTGCGACACTTTGTGAATTGTTTGTGTTCATTTATGCAAGTCCGTTTTTGTTGCCGCTGAAACAAACAATTTGCCGATTAAATAAATAAAGTCACTTTATGCAAAAAACACAATAAATCACGTCGGCGTCACCAAAATGTTGGGCTAACAGGTGATTTTGGTAACAGTTAAGGGCGAGAAATTTTTGCAGCATGCTTAATTGCAAAAACAAGATTCATAACTTAATATAAATGTATATTTATTGTTTTATTATTTTGTAATTATAGCGAACAAGTTTAAAGTTTGTCTCCTTATATAAAGCGCGTGACCACTAATTTACCTTTAAGATTTGGTAATTGTACCCCTAAAACTGTGGGAGATATAGGCTTTCGCGATGCATGTGGGCGGGAAGCTGGGGACTTTATAGTTAGCGTGGCTGAAATATCGAGGTTGAAATCTTTTGGTGAGGTCACCAGCAAAATTGTGTCAATTAAGCACATTTTACCGTTTTGTGCTTTTAGTTACATCGGTTTTACAGATTAGGGAGGCGGCATTTCTGTAATATATATTCTAAATATTGAGCCTCTAGCTCAAAAACTGATAGAACCATTTCAATTTCCTTAAGGCGGGGCCGCTGGGGTCGTTCCAGTGGGTGTGGCTAGAATATCAAGGTCGCAATTTTTGGGGAGGTCATCGGAAATCTACGTACCAAATTTGGTGACTCCAATTTTAAAATTGTGGGCACAAAAATCGAATCACTTTGTCTGAAGCAGATAACTACAAGTATATATCCAAAATTTCAAGTCTCTAACTTCAATAGCGCCGAAAAAAGTTTACCCGGACAGACAGATAGACGGACAGTATGACGGACATTGCACAAAACCAATATTCTCTCAATACTTCGGGAACGAGTATAATAACGAACCAGAATAGAGTGCAGATAAAATTAATTAGACAATAATAAATGGAAACAATATAAATTAGACAAAATTAAATTAAATTAAAGTAATTAAAATAATAGTAGGTGGCGATAAAATAAATAAAGTGGCAAGAAGGAAACAATAGATAAATTATAAATTTGAATAAAATAAACTGAAACAATAAAGTTAAAAATAGCCCTGAAACCTCGCCAACACGTCCCGCGATGAATTCAGAATCCAGCGAAGCCGAAGATGGCTTGACCAAGAATCCCGAAGTAGGGATACGTTGTTCGTTGACCGCATAGGAAGCATAGGAGCCACGTCAACCGACTCTCCTTCCTGGAAACTCTACAGTAGAGGGTGATATCTTATGACATCTGTCCAGATAGGTTGCCATAGGCAATGGATGAGGTTTTGAAGGAGAGGGCCTCGAGGTGTTTTTGACTAGCCGTCTGTGGGATGCGACTTGGGCGACTTTAATTCTACCATCACATAACTTTGAGAAGTTAGAGGACGAGATTCGTGCCCACTGCCAACGTGAGAGGAAAGACTGCATAGAATTGAGGGCCATATTGCACCACGCCGGCTACAACGCCACCAGGGAATTAAATCAGGCCTACGATAATGCGGCACCAGAGAACGTGTTGTACGTGAGGGGTAAGGACTTTACTACTCTTAAGCCAAGAGTGTTGTTAGCGTTTAGACCAGGGAAACTCGAGTCGGTCCTACCTACGCTGCGACCAGGTAGGCGCCGGCGCGACGGGGACTCGGAGTTGGAAAGTCCGTTGAGAGCGGAAGGGGGACGCATCATTTCCACGGTCGGCTATGATAGACACGGGTGCGACTCGCTGTTTCGTGAGCAAGAGTTGCACATAAGAGGTGTCTAGAGACGGCGAAATTGTGGCGCTGCTGACACGATTAGGTTTACCCGGTTGAATGATCCAGATGTCATTACTACTGATTCCTAATATGTCGGACGCCATGATTCTAGGGATGGACTTGCTCGGCAAATCGGTTGTAAAGTTAACCCGCGGAGGGACTGAATTCGTCTTGAGGGCGATGGAGGTACATTTGTAGACCTTGAGGCTACCCCACAGCGGCGAGGAACCCCCAAGATGTGTCCCGGAGCAGTGCCCTCAGGAGCATCTGGCGAACATTTACCTCGAGGAGGGTAATGGTCGCAAGAAGTCTTGGCCAAGAGAACCGGAAGTGAAGGGGCCGACGAGATCGCCAGAGCAGGTTGAGGTCGCACATAGAGCCTCGGCACAAAGAGCCGAGAGGACGATGATCGACGGGGTCGCCAAAACGGGGTGCGGTCGTGTATAGACCGAAGCCAAACGGGTATCGGTGTGAAAAGCCGAAAGAAATAGGGCCGACAAAGTCGGAATCGTGAATGGGCTGAGGTTAAAAGAGTCTCGAGTCGATGTCCCGAGGGCACCTGGGTCAGGGGAAGCTGAGACTGTAAACTTGTCGAGAGTAGTTCCCACCCCGTCCGTGTTATCCCTGACGACCGACTCCGAGGGATTCGACACGGAGAAGACGGCGGATCCAGATGCAATATGGCCGGAAAATTTAGAGCTGCGACTTAGGGCATTCCTAGAAAGCGAGTTGTCTTTGTTCAAGGGCCTCGTTTTAGCGGGCGTTAGATAGTGAGTGTGGATAGCATACACATAGACTCCGCGAAAGTGGAGGCGATCAAGACACTAAAAGCATCGACGCACTGTAAGGAGAAACGTCAATGCCTTGGGATGGCTTCCTACCGCCGTTTCGTTCCCAATTTCGATGCGATCGTACAGCCTATGACGTCGCTACTGAAGAAGCGCCGGAAGTGGTCTAAGCTCGGCTGCCCCCGCTTCAATGAAAAGTTTTCTCTTCAGACGGACACGAGCGATCAAGGTCTCGGAGCGGTTCTGACACAGACGATAAAGCGTATGCAAGTAAGAAACTCCTGAAAACAGAAGAAAATAACTCGGTTACGGTGGGGTAATGTCTGGGCGTAGTCTATCAGGAAGTTGCGTTGGTATCTGGAAAGTTACAGGTTCGACGTGATCACGGATTACATGCCGTTGAAATGGTTAAATTCTAAAGAGAGTCCGTCACGCACGTTGGGACTTGGAGTTTGTGTTACAGGAGTGTCACAATACGCCCACGAGGTTTGACAAAGATTCAAAGGAGTGCAATTGAATTCGGCTATGCCCATGAGAAGAGTAGCGGAGCCTTTTGCAGTATTGTGCGTACATTTCGTAGGTCCTCTACCTATATCGACGCATGGCAACACGACGCTGCTGGTCTTTCACGACGCCTTCAGCAATTGGGTGGAATTAGTCCCCTTTCGACGAGCGACGACGGAGCATCTGCAAAAAGCATTCATGAGCGGGATAATCTGCCGCTTCGGAGTCCCTATGAAGTTGGCCTGCAACAACAGCTTACAGTTCGCGAGTCAGAGTTTTATGTCATTCCTGACCTCGTTGGGGTGAAGGTCCAATATACGGCGCAGTACTGCCCACAAGATAATCCCACCGAAAACATGAATCGGACCGTAAAAATGATGATTAAACAGTTCATCGAAGGCCATCAGAGTTTGTGAAATGAGCTTCTGCCCGAGATATCATTGGCGGTCAACTCTAGCATGGCGAATTCGGCGGGATTCTTGCCAGCGTTTGGCCAGGGAAGGAAACCTCATCTCCCTGCCGCATTATATGACGAGGTCAGTCCCGGGGGCCACAGGAAAAGGCCACACGGCTCAAGAAGGTCTTTGAAACAATAAGGAACAGTCTGGAACGCGCCTTAAAGGATCAAAGGAGGTATCACAACTTGGGGAGGCGATAAATTTCTTGATACTTTTACGACGGCACCAGCACTCCCAAGCTGCTGAATAGTTCGCAGCGAAGCGGGCTGTAAAATGCGACGATTCTTATCGCGTAACGAAATTCGTCTTCCAGAATATCGTTCATTTGGTCAGGGACGGAGATCGCAAGAGCAGAATTGCAAATATCTCTCAATAAAAGCCCTTCTACAAAAATGGAGAGGAGACTGGCGGCGAAGAATCATTAGGAGACCGCATCAAGAAACGGGGTGCCAACGCATAAGGGGGTCTCGTCGTAACCCGCTAATCCGGTAACACCATTAACGAATAAGTTTGTCTCTTTTTCTTATTAACAAGGTCGACGTTCTTACACGAGAAGTAGAAATATTCAACTTGTCATTTCACAGATGGACTCGGAGCCACACTCGTGGTTGATGACGGAAGAATCGTCGGACGAAGGACGCCGCCATCGCCACCCTCGCGGTCGATGACAAAGGAGTTGTTGAACGAAGAGACGCCGCCGTCGCCACCCTCATAGTCGGTTACTGAAGAGTCGTCGGATGAGTGCAAACCACCGTCGCCACCCCCGTGTTCGGCGGTAGAGGAGCCGTTGGAACAGAAGCGAGTGCCATTATGGACGGATGCGGAGTCGGAGTGTTAATCAGCGGTTACGCTTACGTCGTGCGACGATAAGCAGGCAGAGGAGCTTTTGTCGCGCACTAGATCCCATCACGAGGATCGGAGCCCGTGGTGAGTTAGAAAGCTTGTGGCAAAAAGCTACGAAGTTGGTCGCGTGCCGAACAAGAGGGAAGTCAAGAAGATAATTTCAAAGCGGTCGGACGTGCAGGCGGTAGCAGTATGAAAAGTCGAAGAAAAGAATAGGGAAAGAACTTTAAAAGTGAACGTGTGTGCGAAAACCAAACGAAGATGTCGCGACTAAGAAATCAGTGTTAAAGAAGAGTAAAAAGGAATGAAAAAGAGAGACCAGAAGAAGAGGAATAGGAAGAAAAACGTAAGTGGCGTTAAATAAGAAGAAAAAAATGAAGAATATTATCCCTTTTTTTATTAATTATATATATTCGACATCGGCGAATATACGCTGCCCTTAGAAACGTGGCAAGAACCCGTAGCCCCATCCCTTTTTCCCCTTATACATCTCTTGCCTACATCAGACTGAGACAACTGCAGCGTAGGTGGCGAATTAGACGCGCCCTACTGACCTCGACTCAAGACACGATATTCGGCCGAGCTAAATAGATTTCTTCGCACCCCCTCGCCTTCGTGTCTCAGCGAAATTACAAATTTGTTGTAAAATTACCTAAGAAATATACCCCAGTCAGAAGCTTCCTTACAAAATGGCAATTATGGAATTTTCTTAGGGCTGGAAAATGGAGTAGAGGGTAATTATTACGATAGGTGCAAATTAATAATCTAGTTTTACAGGGTGTACCCTTAAATAATGTTTACATACAAAGGTTGGGCGGGAGCGGTAGAGCAAAACATCTAAGCCCCCGTTTCCATATTTGTTTTTGAGTAATTCTAGTCTTTTTCGCCGTTTTTCGTGATATGTGCCTTATAGGTTTTCGTCGCTTTTGTAGCTAGAGACTTGGAAGTGGATATATACTTGTAGTGATCTGCTTCAGACAACGATTTAAGATTTTAGTGCCACGCCCACTGGGAGGCTGGCAAATCGATAGCTTGTCAATATACCTCAACTCGCAAATCGATAATACGTGAATATTAAAGTCACAAAATTTGGTCTACAGATTGCTGTGGGCCTCCCTCAAAGATTGCGACCTTGAGAAGACCCAAGAGACGCCTTAAGAAATCAGATATGGATGTATCTCCCACAGCTTTTGATCTAGAGGCTCCATATTATTGTGAAGCTTTCCGAAACATCACAAAAGAATTGTTCCGGCCACGCCCACTTCCGTCCCCGCAAATGACGAAAGCCTATATCTTCAGTTCTGCAGTTAAAGGCTGAGACTAAAAATTTTGTAGACAGTGTTCGGTTGACACCTTCTTAAGAACAAGCAGAAAAATATTAGCCGCACCCACCCCCGCTCCTACGAAATTTACAAATTCTATATTTTTCCAAAATACCAATAATAACTAAGAACATTTTGTCTGTTATTGTATTGTGAACTTAATTGTCTTTAAAAGGCGGGAAAGAAAGAATTCGTATTTTGGTCTTCAGTCGTGTATTTACATAATTGCATTAATTATGTCGTTAAAGATATTAATTATTAAAATCGACGTTGAGACAGCGACACAACAAAAGTTATTTACGTTTTTGTTTTTAAAACGTCGTTCATTAAAATCCCAATAAGTTGCCAAAGTGGCGAACCTTTCACATATTTCGCAGTACACTGCAAGGGAAAGGAAAGTAAATGTTTTGCAGTAAGAAAGCAAGTTGCACAACATATCTCCCATAATCCATACTAAGCAAATGGAAGGCTGACACTCAAATTCGCTGAAATTGTGGGTGAAATGATAACCATAGCAAAAGCGAAGTCAATGTGGGACCTGCCGCACAGGAAATTAGTGCACAGTTTTTTGGTCTAGATGTCCCATCTATGTGTTATTTGGTTAGTGGTAGTGGCTACAAGTAAAAAAGCGAGTATGGTTTGTGTAAGGCAGGCCGAAAAAAAAATAACTGCCACCTGTTCGAAAACACCTTTACTAATGAGGAACAGTCCGCCAAGCCAAGTCAAATTCGCGGGCATGATTTTGCATGTGGATCGCCTGCTAAGCCCTTTTATTTTATGAACGGACTTGGAAATGTAACAAAGCAAATGCAAGTTTTTGCTGAAATTGTGATATCTCAGCGATCTCTCTATTGATGTCAATGATTAATATTTGCGATGCCTAATTAATGAAATTATGTAAACACATGAGTGAGGAACAAAATTCAAATTTAATTTCGAGTTTTCCCCAAATATTAAAGTCAAACACGTAAAAACGTTTCAGTCGATCGAAACCGACTGCGCAATATTTGTTCACAGTACACAATAGTTCTTATTATTATTTTATAAATCTATGGAATATTTATATTTCGTAAGGGCCGCGGTTGGCATGGGCAACATTTTTCAGCTCGATCTTAAGAGGAACCCGAACCCCGTGTGACAAATATGCTAAGTTGTGGAAGATGTAGATTTTCGCGAGTTGCGTGGGTGAGAGTGGGCGTGGCGAAAATCTTTTAACCGAACTTTGAAATGGGTGGCCAACCATCTACCTTTAAAATTCGGTGACTCTAGCTTTTAAAGTGTTGGAGATATAGGCTTTCACACTCTGCGAGGGCTGGAGTGGACGGAGGTCGGCTTTGGCGGGAAATATTTATACCCTTATTTAAATGGGGTTAACAACAATTCTACCTTCAAAATTTGGTGACCCCTCGCGCTTTGTGGGGGCGGGGTGGCTAAGGGGCGTTCCAGTGGCTGGGATATCACGGTCGCAATTTTTTGAGATCACCTGCAATCTACATACTGTTGTTGGTGACTCTAACTTTAATATTGACCGTTTATCAATTTGCGATTTGAGGTTTATCGATTTGTTATCAATTTTCCAGCCTCCCAGTGGGCTCGGCTTTGGCATTGTCTGAAGCAGATAACTACCTTTATATATCCAAAATATCAAGTCTCTATCTTCAATAGCGCCGAAAAAAGTTGCGTTCATCGGGACCGACGGACAGACGGTCAGACGCATAGATGGACAGAGTATGAAAAGATCCGCTAAAGTCTCCATAAATGAGCAATATAGTAATACAGAAACAGAGATAAACACTTTTAGAAACAGCCCCTATAAAAAGCATTGCTATGCAAAGAATAGTTATAGCTCCTAGAGGGTCAGCCTCGTTTGGATCTGATCGAAGATAGTGATTCAGAGGAGCTGGCTTTCTCAATTTTTCAAAGAGTTGTACATCCATAGTAAGGTCAGAGCTCAGAAATGTAGATAGAAGAGGTTGTAGAACTGATAAATTATTTGTTAACTATAAATAGTTATAAATGTTTAATATTGGGAACAATACTACAATTTGGTTACGTAAACTCAGCGCCAATCAAGGCATTTCCGCGCTCAACGCCCTCAATGAAGAACATATAGACAATTTAATATGCCACAATGATTGCTACAGGGTTTTTAAAGGCATTCGCTCGTCTTTTGCTCACTGGGAAGCAGAGAAAAGGAAGTTTATGTCCATGACTAGGCTATTCGGTCTTTCGACATTTTTTATAATCTTCTCGGCAATAGAAACTAGGTGGACTGAATTGTTAGTTTTATTTACAAAAAACGTTAATAAGTTATATCTCTGAAGAAACAGCATCAGTATTGAATTCTAATGAAAAAGCCCGTCTTATTAGAGCAAAGTCAGTAATTTGTGCTAGGTATTTTGATTCTCGATTCAGGCAGCTTTTAAAACTAATGAAAGAGGAAGGTTATTTCGGTTGTGATACGGCCATACAATTTTATTGGCGAGTAGAGTTTCAGCAGCGAGGTCCACCACATATCCATGGCATGTTTTGGCTGAAATATACCCCAAAGCTTGATTTGTCTGGTGAGTGAAGCATTCCCCCTGTAAAATCCTTTATTGATCAGTTTATCACAACTGAAACAAGTTACCCAGATGAAGCTACATTTTTGGAGTATTCAACAAAGGCCATTCATGTAAGCGAGAGGTAAGGGCACAAAACATTTTTAGATTCGGTTTTCCTTACCCCCCATCCCCCAAACAGAAATTCTATTCCCCTTAGCCGATAATACATGAAAATATAAATGTACATCGCAGAAAATTTTTAAAAATACAGTGTTTATTAGAGAATCCGTTTGATCGTGGAGCCATCGAGATTCTAAGCGATTTGAATTACTTTTTGTCCCTCGATCAACTTAACCTTAGATATGAGTGTTATATAAACGCAATTAGGTCGAGTTTAAAGAAGCCGAAAATATTTGTACAGCGATTTTTTGTTGTCCCAGAGAGGTCGCAGATAGATCCAAGAGAGGTATTTCCAGCATTTAGCGAGATTGTAACTATAAAGCAAAATTTACAACATATAGGGCACAAATTTATTTCGGGTACAGAGATATCTGCCGAGGAAGCCGTTTACTGCTGTTTAGGTATGCATTTGTCCGAAAGCAGTTACGCTGAAGTATACATTAATACTTCATTAGGTTAGGATACTAAAGATCTGGCAACAGTTGCAAAATTTACCCGAAGACACAACCTTAATATTTGAAATGAGACTTTTAGAGCATTATGTTCAATCTCACGACGCTTTAGAAAATTTTGCCCGCCGATTTTGCAGCTTTTTATAATTTTAGCCAAAGGCATAGTGAGACTCGTCAGAATATTGATGATACTGATGATATAAAAACACCATGGTCTTCGCAATTATTAGTTTACACACTTCGCAACGGTATTGGCTTCGTAAAGAAGAGGCATAATTAGATAATTGAGATATAATATTAATACAGATAGGAGCAATTACTTTACGGAGAGATATTTTTTTCAAAATAAGGATTTGATTGAAAGCAATCGTGAAAATATAATAGTTTAGAAGATAGTAACGTCCGATTAATGAAGCATCCACCTATAGTTTCTACTGAAAGGTTAGCAGAAGTGTCAGGTCTCTTAATATAAATCAGAAGACATACCTTAAACATGTATTGCACAATGCCAAAAACAAATCCGTATTTTACGAATTTTTTGGAGGCGGGGCTTGTGTAGGAAAAAGCCGACTTTTTCTTTTGGCAATTTTCAACCTTCGTCCGTAATGCAAAATAGGAAGCGAGGAAGTGTTCCAAGTTCCGCGAAAATTTTATTGTGTGCCCTAACAGGTAAAGCTGCTTGTGGAATCAGCGGATCAATACTGCATTCCATGTTTTCTCCACGAGTTAATCAATCTGGTTCAGATTTTAGGGCCTAAAGTAATGATTTATTCAATACATTGCGTTCAAGGTTAATCAACCTTAAACTTAGTATTAAAGATAAAATATTTATGGAAGGTTCAAAAATGTTTTTACTGTTGGACTCCCGTTTAAGTTAAGTAAGTAGTTAAAGGTACTTCTCCATTCGGTGGTATTTCTGTCATAATCTTCGGAATCTACGACAGTTATCACCAGTATGTGATTGTTGAATTTTCTAATCCAACTGACAATGATCCCTACAGTGCCAATTATGCATCATCTTTGCGGAATCTCTTCAAGCCCTCAGAAATTATGCGAAAACGGAAGCATCAATTATTTGCGTCAGCTTTAATAATATGGCATCAGGTATCATATGGGATGGGTTAGTCAATGGGGCACAGGCATTTTAATGCAAATAGATTTTGATGCTTGCAGTACTCCAAATATTTTATGGATGCAATTGTAAGAGGAAAGTGTAGGAGTTCTTGGTCACTCAAAATATACAGATCGTACAGAAACTTCTTGGTCCCCAATTCTAATAATAGTTAAAATTTTTAATATAGAAATAATGTGCAAGTTACCATTGAGTGTAGGCAGTTTCCAGTTATATTTGCAGAATGTATAACCATCCACAAAAATCAGGGAGCAACGTATGGCAAAGAGGTAGTTCATACTTGTTTATAGGAGATTTTGTTCCTCTCAAGCCTTCCGAAAATGTTGAATAGGTCCAAAATCAGATAGAGTCCAAGATCCGCCCTAGATATTTTCTTTCATGATACTGAAGGCATTCACTGTCATATTGAAGATATTCGATCGGGCAGGTTAATGTTTCAATCGTTTGTTTTATGTTTCGTTGAGGCCATATTCAAACGAAAATATCGACATTCCAGAGCTTAGTATTGTTGTCCGGCAAGATTTCGCGATAATATCTGACGCCGTGCAACCTAAAATTACTCGGCTATGGTGAGGTAATGTTTGGGCATAGTCTATCGGGAAGTTGCGTTGTTATCTGGAAGGTTACAGGTTCGACGTAATCACGGATTACATGCCGTTGAAATGGTTAAATTCTAAAGAGAGTCCGTCACGCACGTTGGGACTTGGAGTTTGTGTTAAAGGATACAATACGCCCATGAGGTTTGACAAAGATTCAAAGGAGTGCAATTGAAGTCAGCTATGCCCATGAGAAGAGTAGCGGAGCCTTTTGCAGTATTGTGCGTACATTTCGTAGGTCCTCTACCTCTATCGACGTATAGCAACACGACGCTGCTGGTCTTTCACGACGCCTTCAGCAATTGGGTGGAATTAGTCCCCTTTCGACGAGCGACGACGGAGCATCTGCAAAATACATTCAGGGACAGGATAATCTGGCGCTTTGGAGTCCCTATGAAGTTGGCCTGCAACAACAGCTTACAGTTCGCGAGTCAGAGTTTTAAGTCATTCCTGACCTCGTTGGGGTGGAGGTCCAATATACGGCGCAGTACTGCCCACAAGATAATCCCACCGAAAACATGAATCGGACCGTAAAAATGATGATTAAACAGTTCATCGAAGGCCATCAGAGTTTGTGAAATGAGCTTCTGCCCGAGATATCATTGGCGGTCAACTCTAGCATGGCGAATTCGACGGGATTTTTGCCAGCGTTTGGCCAGGGAAGGACACCTCATCTCCCTGCCGCACTATATGACGAGGTCAGTCCCGGGGGCCACAGGAAAAGGCCACACGGCTCAAGAAGGTCTTTGAAACAATAAGGAACAGTCTGGAACGCGCCTTAAAGGATCAAAGGAGGTATCACAACTTGGGGAGGCGATAAATTTCTTGATACTTTTACGACGGCACCAGCACTCCCAAGCTGCTGAATAGTTCGCAGCGAAGCTGGCTGTAAAATGCGACGATTCTTATCGCGTAACGAAATTCGTCTTCCAGAATATCGTTCATTTGGTCAGGGACGGAGATCGCAAGAGCAGAATTGCAAATATCTCTCAATAAAAGCCCTTCTACAAAAATGGAGAGGAGACTGGCGGCGAAGAATCATTAGGAGACCGCATCAAGAAACGGGGTGCCAACGCATAAGGGGGTCTCGTCGTAACCCGCTAATCCGGTAACACCATTAACGAATAAGTTTGTCTCTTTTTCTTATTAACAAGGTCGACGTTCTTACACGAGAAGTAGAAATAGTCAACTTGTCATTTCACAGATGGACTCGGAGCCACACTCGTGGTTGATGACGGAAGAATCGTCGGACGAAGGACGCCGCCATCGCCACCCTCGCGGTCGATGACAAAGGAGTTGTTGAACGAAGAGACGCCGCCGTCGCCACCCTCATAGTCGGTTACTGAAGAGTCGTCCGATGAGTGCAAACCACCGTCGCCACCCCCGTGTTCGGCGGTAGAGGAGCTGTTGAACCAGAAGAGAGCGCCATTATGGACGGATGCGGAGTCGGAGTGTTAATCAGCGGTTACGCTTACGTCGTACGTCGTGCAGGCAGAGGAGCTTTTGTCGCGCACTAGATCCCATCACGAGGATCGGAGCCCGTTGTGAGTTAGAAAGCTCGTGGCAAAAAGCTACGAAGTTGGTCGCGTGCCGAACAAGAAGGAAGTCAAGAAGATAATTTCAATGCAATCGGATGTGCAGGCGATAGAAGTGTGAAAAGTCGAAGAAAAGAATAGGGAAAGAACTTTAAAAGTGAACGTGTGTGCGAAAACCAAACGAAGATGTCGCGACTAAGAAATCAGTGTTAAAGAAGAGTAAAAAGAAATGAAAAGGAGAGACCAGAAGAAGAGGAATAGGAAGAAAAACGTAAGTGGCGTTAAATAAAAAGAAAAAAATGAACAATATTATCCCTTTTTTCATTAATTATATATACATATATTCGACATCGGCGAATATACGCTGCCCTTCGAAACGTGGCAAGAACCCGTAGCCCCATGCCTTTTTCACCTTATACATCTCTTGCCCACGTCAGAGTGAGACAACTGCAGCGTAGGCGGCGAATTAGATACGCCCTACTGACCTCGTCTCAAGACATGATATTCGGCCGAGCTAAATAGATTTCTTCGCCCCCCTCGCCTTCGTGTCTCAGCGAAATTACAAATTTGTTGTAAAATTACCTAAGAAATATACCCCAGTCAGAAGCTTCCTTACAAAATGGCAATTATGGAATTTTCTTAGGGCTGGAAAATGGAGTAGAGGGTAATTATTACGATAGGTGCAAATTAATAATCTAGTTTTACAGGGTGTACCCTTAAATAATGTTTACATACAAAGGTTGGGCGGGAGCGGTAGAGCAAAACATCTAAGCCCCCGTTTCCATATTTGTTTTTGGGTAATTCTAGTCTTTTTCGCCGTTTTTCGTGATATGTGCCTTATAGGTTTTCGTCGCTTTTGTAGCTAGAGACTTGGAAGTGGATATATACTTGTAGTGATCTGCTTCAGACAACGATTTAAGATTTTAGTGCCACGCCCACTGGGAGGCTGGCAAATCGATAGCTTGTCAATATACCTCAACTCGCAAATCGATAATACGTGAATATTAAAGTCACAAAATTTGGTCTACAGATTGCTGTGGGCCTCCCTCAAAGATTGCGACCTTGAGAAGACCCAAGAGACGCCTTAAGAAATCAGATATGGATGTATCTCCCACAGCTTTTGATCTAGAGGCTCCATATTATTGTGAAGCTTTCCGAAACATCACAAAAGAATTGTTCCGGCCACGCCCACTTCCGTCCCCGCAAATGACGAAAGTCTATATCTTCAGTTCTGCAGTTAAAGGCTGAGACTAAAAATTTTGTAGACAGTGTTCGGTTGACACCTTCTTAAGAACAAGCAGAAAAATATTAGCCGCACCCACCCCCGCTCCTACGAAATTTACAAATTCTATATTTTTCCAAAATACCAATAATAACTAAGAACATTTTGTCTGTTATTGTATTGTGAACTTAATTGTCTTTAAAAGGCGGGAAAGAAAGAATTCGTATTTTGGTCTTCAGTCGTGTATTTACATAATTGCATTAATTATGTCGTTAAAGATATTAATTATTAAAATCGACGTTGAGACAGCGACACAAGAAAAGTTATTTACGTTTTTGTTTTTAAGACGTCGTTCATTAAAATCCAAATAAGTTATGCCAAAGTGGCGAACCCTTCAAATATTTCGCAGTACACTGCAAGGGAAAGGAAAGTAAATGTTTTGCAGTAAGAAAGCAAGTTGCACAACATATCTCCCATAATCCATACTAAGCAAATGGAAGGCTGACACTCAAATTCGCTGAAATTGTGGGTGAAATGATAACCATAGCAAAAGCGAAGTCAATGTGGGACCTGCCGCACAGGAAATTAGTGCACAGTTTTTTGGTCTAGATGTCCCATCTATGTGTTATTTGGTTAGTGGTAGTGGCTACAAGTAGAAAAGCGAGTATGGTTTGTGTAAGGCAGGCCGAAAAAAAAATAACTGCCACCTGTTCGAAAACACCTTTACTAATGAGGAACAGTCCGCCAAGCCAAGTCAAATTCGCGGGCATGATTTTGCATGTGGATCGCCTGCTAAGCCCTTTTATTTTATGAACGGACTTGGAAATGTAACAAAGCAAATGCAAGTTTTTGCTGAAATTGTGATATCTCAGCGATCTCTCTATTGATGTCAATGATTAATATTTGCGATGCCTAATTAATGAAATTATGTAAACACATGAGTGAGGAACAAAATTCAAATTTAATTTCGAGTTTTCCCCAAATATTAAAGTCAAACACGTAAAAACGTTTCAGTCGATCGAAACCGACTGCGCAATATTTGTTCACAGTACACAATAGTTCTTATTATTATTTTATAAATCTATGGAATATTTATATTTCGTAAGGGCCGCGGTTGGCATGGGCAACATTTTTCAGCTCGATCTTAAGAGGAACCCGAACCCCGTGTGACAAATATGCTAAGTTGTGGAAGATGTAGATTTTCGCGAGTTGCGTGGGTGAGAGTGGGCGTGGCGAAAATCTTTTAACCGAACTTTGAAATGGGTGGCCAACCATCTACCTTTAAAATTCGGTGACTCTAGCTTTTAAAGTGTTGGAGATATAGGCTTTCACACTCTGCGAGGGCTGGAGTGGACGGAGGTCGGCTTTGGCGGGAAATATTTATACCCTTATTTAAATGGGGTTAACAACAATTCTACCTTCAAAATTTGGTGACCCCTCGCGCTTTGTGGGGGCGGGGTGGCTAAGGGGCGTTCCAGTGGCTGGGATATCACGGTCGCAATTTTTTGAGATCACCTGCAATCTACATACTGTTGTTGGTGACTCTAACTTTAATATTGACCGTTTATCAATTTGCGATTTGAGGTTTATCGATTTGTTATCAATTTTCCAGCCTCCCAGTGGGCTCGGCTTTGGCATTGTCTGAAGCAGATAACTACCTTTATATATCCAAAATATCAAGTCTCTATCTTCAATAGCGCCGAAAAAAGTTGCGTTCATCGGGACCGACGGACAGACGGTCAGACGCATAGATGGACAGAGTATGAAAAGATCCGCTAAAGTCTCCATAAATGAGCAATATAGTAATACAGAAACAGAGATAAACACTTTTAGAAACAGCCCCTATAAAAAGCATTGCTATGCAAAGAATAGTTATAGCTCCTAGAGGGTCAGCCTCGTTTGGATCTGATCGAAGATAGTGATTCAGAGGAGCTGGCTTTCTCAATTTTTCAAAGAGTTGTACATCCATAGTAAGGTCAGAGCTCAGAAATGTAGATAGAAGAGGTTGTAGAACTGATAAATTATTTGTTAACTATAAATAGTTATAAATGTTTAATATTGGGAACAATACTACAATTTGGTTACGTAAACTCAGCGCCAATCAAGGCATTTCCGCGCTCAACGCCCTCAATGGGTTTTTAAAGGCATTCGCTCGTCTTTTGCTCACTGGGAAGCAGAGAAAAGGAAGTTTATGTCCATGACTAGGCTATTCGGTCTTTCGACATTTTTTATAATCTTCTCGGCAATAGAAACTAGGTGGACTGAATTGTTAGTTTTATTTACAAAAAACGTTAATAAGTTATATCTCTGAAGAAACAGCATCAGTATTGAATTCTAATGAAAAAGCCCGTCTTATTAGAGCAAAGTCAGTAATTTGTGCTAGGTATTTTGATTCTTGATTCAGGCAGCTTTTAAAACTAATGAAAGAGGAAGGTTATTTCGGTTGTGATACGGCCATACAATTTTATTGGCGAGTAGAGTTTCAGCAGCGAGGTCCACCACATATCCATGGCATGTTTTGGCTGAAATATACCCCAAAGCTTGATTTGTCTGGTGAGTGAAGCATTCCCCCTGTAAAATCCTTTATTGATCAGTTTATCACAACTGAAACAAGTTACCCAGATGAAGCTACATTTTTGGAGTATTCAACAAAGGCCATTCATGTAAGCGAGAGGTAAGGGCACAAAACATTTTTAGATTCGGTATTCCTTACCCCCCATCCCCCAAACAGAAATTCTATTCCCCTTAGCCGATAATACATGAAAATATAAATGTACATCGCATAACATTTTTAAAAATACAGTGTTTATTAGAGAATCCGTTTGATCGTGGAGCCATCGAGATTCTAAGCGATTTGAATTATTTTTTGTCCCTCGATCAACTTAACCTTAGATATGAGTGTTATATAAACGCAATTAGGTCGAGTTTAAAGAAGCCGAAAATATTTGTACAGCGATTTTTTGTTGTCCCAGAGAGGTCGCAGATAGATCCAAGAGAGGTATTTCCAGCATTTAGCGAGATTGTAACTATAAAGCAAAATTTACAACATATAGGGCACAAATTTATTTCGGGTACAGAGATATCTGCCGAGGAAGCCGTTTACTGCTGTTTAGGTATGCATTTGTCCGAAAGCAGTTACGCTGAAGTATACATTAATACTTCATTAGGTTAGGATACTAAAGATCTGGCAACAGTTGCAAAATTTACCCGAAGACACAACCTTAATATTTGAAATGAGACTTTTAGAGCATTATGTTCAATCTCACGACGCTTTAGAAAATTTTGCCCGCCGATTTTGCAGCTTTTTATAATTTTAGCCAAAGGCATAGTGAGACTCGTCAGAATATTGATGATACTGATGATATAAAAACACCATGGTCTTCGCAATTATTAGTTTACACACTTCGCAACGGTATTGGCTTCGTAAAGAAGAGGCATAATTAGATAATTGAGATATAATATTAATACAGATAGGAGCAATTACTTTACGGAGAGATATTTTTTTCAAAATAAGGATTTGATCGAAAGCAATCGTGAAAATATAATAGTTTAGAAGATAGTAACGTCCGATTAATGAAGCATCCACCTATAGTTTCTACTGAAAGGTTAGCAGAAGTGTCAGGTCTCTTAATATAAATCAGAAGACATACCTTAAACATGTATTGCACAATGCCAAAAACAAATCCGTATTTTACGAATTTTTTGGAGGCGGGGCTTGTGTAGGAAAAAGCCGACTTTTTTTTTTGGCAATTTTCAACCTTCGTCCGTAATGCAAAATAGGAAGCGAGGAAGTGTTCCAAGTTCCGCGAAAATTTTATTGTGTGCCCTAACAGGTAAAGCTGCTTGTGGAATCAGCGGATCAATACTGCATTCCATGTTTTCTCCACGAGTTAATCAATCTGGTTCAGATTTTAGGGCCTTAAGTAATGATTTATTCAATACATTGCATTCAAGGTTAATCAACCTTAAACTTAGTATTAAAGATAAAATATTTATGGAAGGTTCAAAAATGTTTTTACTGTTGGACTCCCGTTTAAGTTAGGTAAGTAGTTAAAGGTACTTCTCCATTCGGTGGTATTTCTGTCATAATCTTCGGAATCTACGACAGTTATCACCAGTATGTGATTGTTGAATTTTCTAATCCAACTGATAATGATCCCTACAGTGCCAATTATGCATCATCTTTGCGGGATCTCTTCAAGCCCTCAGAAATTATGCGAAAACGGAAGCATAAATTATTTGCGTCAGCTTTAATAATATGGCATCAGGTATCATATGGGATGGGTTAGTCAATGGGGCACAGGCATTTTAATGCAAATAGATTTTGATGCTTGCAGTACTCCAAATATTTTATGGATGCAATTGTAAGAGGAAAGTGTAGGAGTTCTTGGTCACTCAAAATATACAGATCGTACAGAAACTTCTTGGTCCCCAATTCTAATAATAGTTAAAATTTTTAATATAGAAATAATGTGCAAGTTACCATTGAGTGTAGGCAGTTTCCAGTTATATTTGCAGAATGTATAACCATCCACAAAAATCAGGGAGCAACGTATGGCAAAGAGGTAGTTCATACTTGTTTATAGGAGATTTTGTTCCTCTCAAGCCTTCCGAAAATGTTGAATAGGTCCAAAATCAGATAGAGTCCAAGATCCGCCCTAGATATTTTCTTTCATGATACTGAAGGCATTCACTGTCATATTGAAGATATTCGATCGGGCAGGTTAATGTTTCAATCGTTTGTTTTATGTTTCGTTGAGGCCATATTCAAACGAAAATATCGACATTCCAGAGCTTAGTATTGTTGTCCGGCAAGATTTCGCGATAATATCTGACGCAGTGCAACCTAAAATTACTCGGCTACGGTGAGGTAATGTTTGGGCGTAGTCTATCAGGAAGTTGCGTTGTTATCTGGAAGGTTACAGGTTCGACGTGATCACGGATTACATGCCGTTGAAATGGTTAAATTCTAAAGAGAGTCCGTCACGCACGTTGGGACTTGGAGTTTGTATTAAAGGAGTGTCACTATACGCCCACGAGGTTTGACAAAGATTCAAAGGAGTGCAATTGAAGTCGGCTATGCCCATGAGAAGAGTAGCGGAGCCTTTTGCAGTATTGTGCGTACATTTCGTAGGTCCTCTACCTCTATCGACGCATGGCAACACGACGCTGCTGGTCTTTCACGACGCCTTCAGCAATTGGGTGGAATTAGTCCCCTTTCGACGAGCGACGACGGAGCATCTGCAAAATACATTCAGGGACAGGATAGTCTGGCGCTTCGGAGTCCCTATGAAGTTGGCCTGCAACAACAGCTTACAGTTCGCGAGTCAGAGTTTTAAGTCATTCCTGACCTCGTTGGGGTGGAGGTCCAATATACGGCGCAGTACTGCCCACAAGATAATCCCACCGAAAACATGAATCGGACCGTAAAAATGATGATTAAACAGTTCATCGAAGGGCATCAGAGTTTGTGAAATGAGCTTCTGCCCGAGATATCATTGGCGGTCAACTCTAGCATGGCGAATTCGACGGGATGTTTGCCAGCGTTTGGCCAGGGAAGGACACCTCATCTCCCTGCCGCACTATATGACGAGGTCAGTCCCGGGGGCCACAGGAAAAGGCCACACGGCTCAAGAAGGTCTTTGAAACAATAAGGAACAGTCTGGAACGCGCCTTAAAGCCTTAAAACAACTTGGGGAGGCGATAAATTTCTTGATACTTTTACGACGGCACCAGCACTCCCAAGCTGCTGAATAGTTCGCAGCGAAGCTGGCTGTAAAATGCGATGATTCTTATCGCGTAACGAAATCCGTCTTCCAGAATATCGTTCATTTGGTCAGGGACGGAGATCGCAAGAGCAGAATTGCAAATATCTCTCAATAAAAGCCCTTCTAAAAAATTGAAGAGGCGACTGGCGGCGAAGAATCATTAGGAGACCCCATCAAGAAACGGGGTGCCAACGCATAAGGGGGTCTCGTCGTAACCCGCTAATCCGGTAATACCATTAACGAATAAGTTTGTCTTTTTTCTTATTAACAAGGTCGACGTTCTTACACGAGAAGTAGAAATATTCAACTTGTCATTTCACAGATGGACTCGGAGCCACACTCGTGGTTGATGATGGAAGAATCGTCGGACGAAGGACGCCGCCATCGCCACCCTCGCGGTCGATGACAAAGGAGTTGTTGAACGAAGAGACGCCGCCGTCGCCACCCTCATAGTCGGTTACTGAAGAGTCGTCCGATGAGTGCAAACCACCGTCGCCACCCCCGTGTTCGGCGGTAGAGGAGCTGTTGAACCAGAAGAGAGCGCCATTATGGACGGATGCGGAGTCGGAGTGTTAATCAGCGGTTACGCTTACGTCGTACGTCGTGCAGGCAGAGGAGCTTTTGTCGCGCACTAGATCCCATCACGAGGATCGGAGCCCGTTGTGAGTTAGAAAGCTCGTGGCAAAAAGCTACGAAGTTGGTCGCGTGCCGAACAAGAGGGAAGTCAAGAAGATAATTTCAATGCAATCGGACGTGCAGGCGATAGAAGTGTGAAAAGTCGAAGAAAAGAATAGGGAAAGAACTTTAAAAGTGAACGTGTGTGCGAAAACCAAACGAAGATGTCGCGACTAAGAAATCAGTGTTAAAGAAGAGTAAAAAGAAATGAAAAGGAGAGACCAGAAGAAGAGGAATAGGAAGAAAAACGTAAGTGGCGTTAAATAAAAAGAAAAAAATGAACAATATTATCCCTTTTTTCATTAATTATATATACATATATTCGACATCGGCGAATATACGCTGCCCTTCGAAACGTGGCAAGAACCCGTAGCCCCATGCCTTTTTCACCTTATACATCTCTTGCCCACGTCAGAGTGAGACAACTGCAGCGTAGGCGGCGAATTAGATACGCCCTACTGACCTCGACTCAAGACATGATATTCGGCCGAGCTAAATAGATTTCTTCGCCCCCCTCGCCTTCGTGTCTCAGCGAAATTACAAATTTGTTGTAAAATTACCTAAGAAATATACCCCAGTCAGAAGCTTCCTTACAAAATGGCAATTATGGAATTTTCTTAGGGCTGGAAAATGGAGTAGAGGGTAATTATTACGATAGGTGCAAATTAATAATCTAGTTTTACAGGGTGTACCCTTAAATAATGTTTACATACGAAGGTTGGGCGGGAGCGGTAGAACAAAACATCTAAGCCCCCGTTTCCATATTTGTTTTTGAGTAATTCTAGTCTTTTTCGCCGTTTTTCGTGATATGTGCCTTATAGGTTTTCGTCGCTTTTGTAGCTAGAGACTTGGAAGTGGATATATACTTGTAGTGATCTGCTTCAGACAACGATTTAAGATTTTAGTGCCACGCCCACTGGGAGGCTGGCAAATCGATAGCTTGTCAATATACCTCAACTCGCAAATCGATAATACGTGAATATTAAAGTCACAAAATTTGGTCTACAGATTGCTGTGGGCCTCCCTCAAAGATTGCGACCTTGAGAAGACCCAAGAGACACCTTAAGAAATCAGATATGGATGTATCTCCCACAGCTTTTGATCTAGAGGCTCCATATTATTGTGACGCTTTCCGAAACATCACAAAAGAATTGTTCCGGCCACGCCCACTTCCGTCCCCGCAAATGACGAAAGTCTATATCTTCAGTTCTGCAGTTAAAGGCTGAGACTAAAAATTTTGTAGACAGTGTTCGGTTGACACCTTCTTAAGAACAAGCAGAAAAATATTAGCCGCACCCACCCCCGCTCCTACGAAATTTACAAATTCTATATTTTTCCAAAATACCAATAATAACTAAGAACATTTTGTCTGTTATTGTATTGTGAACTTAATTGTCTTTAAAAGGCGGGAAAGAAAGAATTCGTATTTTGGTCTTCAGTCGTGTATTTACATAATTGCATTAATTATGTCGTTAAAGATATTAATTATTAAAATCGACGTTGAGACAGCGACACAACAAAAGTTATTTACGTTTTTGTTTTTAAGACGTCGTTCATTAAAATCCAAATAAGTTATGCCAAAGTGGCGAACCCTTCAAATATTTCGCAGTACACTGCAAGGGAAAGGAAAGTAAATGTTTTGCAGTAAGAAAGCAAGTTGCACAACATATCTCCCATAATCCATACTAAGCAAATGGAAGGCTGACACTCAAATTCGCTGAAATTGTGGGTGAAATGATAACCATAGCAAAAGCGAAGTCAATGTGGGACCTGCCGCACAGGAAATTAGTGCACAGTTTTTTGGTCTAGATGTCCCATCTATGTGTTATTTGGTTAGTGGTAGTGGCTACAAGTAGAAAAGCGAGTATGGTTTGTGTAAGGCAGGCCGAAAAAAAATAACTGCCACCTGTTCGAAAACACCTTTACTAATGAGGAACAGTCCGCCAAGCCAAGTCAAATTCGCGGGCATGATTTTGCATGTGGATCGCCTGCTAAGCCCTTTTATTTTATGAACGGACTTGGAAATGTAACAAAGCAAATGCAAGTTTTTGCTGAAATTGTGATATCTCAGCGATCTCTCTATTGATGTCAATGATTAATATTTGCGATGCCTAATTAATGAAATTATGTAAACACATGAGTGAGGAACAAAATTCAAATTTAATTTCGAGTTTTCCCCAAATATTAAAGTCAAACACGTAAAAACGTTTCAGTCGATCGAAACCGACTGCGCAATATTTGTTCACAGTACACAATAGTTCTTATTATTATTTTTAAAATGTATGGAATATTTATATTTTGTAAGGGCCGCGGTTGGCATGGGCAGCATTTTTCAGCTCGATCTTAAGAGGAACCCGAACCCCGTGTGACAAATATGCTAAGTTGTGGAAGATGTAGATTTTCGCGAGTTGCGTGGGGGAGAGTGGGCGTGGCGAAAATCTTTTTACCGAACTTTGAAATAGGTGGCCAACCATCTACCTTTAAAATTCGGTGACTCTAGCTTTTAAAGTGTTGGAGATATAGGCTTTCACACTCTGCGAGGGCTGGAGTGGACGGAGGTCGGCTTTGGCGGGAAATATTTATACCCTTATTTAAATGGGGTTAACAACAATTCTACCTTCAAAATTTGGTGACCCCTCGCGCTTTGTGGGGGCGGGGTGGCTAAGGGGCGTTCCAGTGGCTGGGATATCACGGTCGCAATTTTTTGAGATCACCTGCAATCTACATACTGTTGTTGGTGACTCTAACTTTAATATTGACCGTTTATCAATTTGCGATTTGAGGTTTATCGATTTGTTATCAATTTTCCAGCCTCCCAGTGGGCTCGGCTTTGGCATTGTCTGAAGCAGATAACTACCTTTATATATCCAAAATATCAAGTCTCTATCTTCAATAGCGCCGAAAAAAGTTGCGTTCATCGGGACCGACGGACAGACGGTCAGACGCATAGATGGACAGAGTATGAAAAGATCCGCTAAAGTCTCCATAAATGAGCAATATAGTAATACAGAAACAGAGATAAACACTTTTAGAAACAGCCCCTATAAAAAGTATTGCTATGCAAAGAATAGTTATAGCTCCTAGAGGGTCAGCCTCGTTTGGATCTGATCGAAGATTGTGATTCAGAGGAGCTGGCTTTCTCAATTTTTCAAAGAGTTGTACATCCATAGTAAGGTCAGAGCTCAGAAATGTAGATAGAAGAGGTTGTAGAACTGATAAATTATTTGTTAACTATAAATAGTTATAAATGTTTAATATTGGGAACAATACTACAATTTGGTTACGTAAACTCAGCGCCAATCAAGGCATTTCCGCGCTCAACGCCCTCAATGAAGAACATATAGACAATTTAATATGCCACAATGATTGCTACAGGGTTTTTAAAGGCATTCGCTCGTCTTTTGCTCACTGGGAAGCAGAGAAAAGGAAGTTTATGTCCATGACTAGGCTATTCGGTCTTTCGACATTTTTTATAATCTTCTCGGCAATAGAAACTAGGTGGACTGAATTGTTAGTTTTATTTACAAAAAACGTTAATAAGTTATATCTCTGAAGAAACAGCATCAGTATTGAATTCTAATGAAAAAGCCCGTCTTATTAGAGCAAAGTCAGTAATTTGTGCTAGGTATTTTGATTCTCGATTCAGGCAGCTTTTAAAACTAATGAAAGAGGAAGGTTATTTCGGTTGTGATACGGCCATACAATTTTATTGGCGAGTAGAGTTTCAGCAGCGAGGTCCACCACATATCCATGGCATGTTTTGGCTGAAATATACCCCAAAGCTTGATTTGTCTGGTGAGTGAAGCATTCCCCCTGTAAAATCCTTTATTGATCAGTTTATCACAACTGAAACAAGTTACCCAGATGAAGCTACATTTTTGGAGTATTCAACAAAGGCCATTCATGTAAGCGAGAGGTAAGGGCACAAAACATTTTTAGATTCGGTATTCCTTACCCCCCATCCCCCAAACAGAAATTCTATTCCCCTTAGCCGATAATACATGAAAATATAAATGTACATCGCATAACATTTTTAAAAATACAGTGTTTATTAGAGAATCCGTTTGATCGTGGAGCCATCGAGATTCTAAGCGATTTGAATTACTTTTTGTCCCTCGATCAACTTAACCTTAGATATGAGTGTTATATAAACGCAATTAGGTCGAGTTTAAAGAAGCCGAAAATATTTGTACAGCGATTTTTTGTTGTCCCAGAGAGGTCGCAGATAGATCCAAGAGAGGTATTTCCAGCATTTAGCGAGATTGTAACTATAAAGCAAAATTTACAACATATAGGGCACAAATTTATTTCGGGTACAGAGATATCTGCCGAGGAAGCCGTTTACTGCTGTTTAGGTATGCATTTGTCCGAAAGCAGTTACGCTGAAGTATACATTAATACTTCATTAGGTTAGGATACTAAAGATCTGGCAACAGTTGCAAAATTTACCCGAAGACACAACCTTAATATTTGAAATGAGACTTTTAGAGCATTATGTTCAATCTCACGACGCTTTAGAAAATTTTGCCCGCCGATTTTGCAGCTTTTTATAATTTTAGCCAAAGGCATAGTGAGACTCGTCAGAATATTGATGATACTGATGATATAAAAACACCATGGTCTTCGCAATTATTAGTTTACACACTTCGCAACGGTATTGGCTTCGTAAAGAAGAGGCATAATTAGATAATTGAGATATAATATTAATACAGATAGGAGCAATTACTTTACGGAGAGATATTTTTTTTCAAAATAAGGATTTGATCGAAAGCAATCGTGAAAATATAATAGTTTAGAAGATAGTAACGTCCGATTAATGAAGCATCCACCTATAGTTTCTACTGAAAGGTTAGCAGAAGTGTCAGGTCTCTTAATATAAATCAGAAGACATACCTTAAACATGTATTGCACAATGCCAAAAACAAATCCGTATTTTACGAATTTTTTGGAGGCGGGGCTTGTGTAGGAAAAAGCCGACTTTTTTTTTGGCAATTTTCAACCTTCGTCCGTAATGCAAAATAGGAAGCGAGGAAGTGTTCCAAGTTCCGCGAAAATTTTATTGTGTGCCCTAACAGGTAAAGCTGCTTGTGGAATCAGCGGATCAATACTGCATTCCATGTTTTCTCCACGAGTTAATCAATCTGGTTCAGATTTTAGGGCCTTAAGTAATGATTTATTCAATACATTGCGTTCAAGGTTAATCAACCTTAAACTTAGTATTAAAGATAAAATATTTATGGAAGGTTCAAAAATGTTTTTACTGTTGGACTCCCGTTTAAGTTAAGTAAGTAGTTAAAGGTACTTCTCCATTCGGTGGTATTTCTGTCATAATCTTCGGAATCTACGACAGTTATCACCAGTATGTGATTGTTGAATTTTCTAATCCAACTGATAATGATCCCTACAGTGCCAATTATGCATCATCTTTGCGGGATCTCTTCAAGCCCTCAGAAATTATGCGAAAACGGAAGCATCAATTATTTGCGTCAGCTTTAATAATATGGCATCAGGTATCATATGGGATGGGTTAGTCAATGGGGCACAGGCATTTTAATGCAAATAGATTTTGATGCTTGCAGTACTCCAAATATTTTATGGATGCAATTGTAAGAGGAAAGTGTAGGAGTTCTTGGTCACTCAAAATATACAGATCGTACAGAAACTTCTTGGTCCCCAATTCTAATAATAGTTAAAATTTTTAATATAGAAATAATGTGCAAGTTACCATTGAGTGTAGGCAGTTTCCAGTTATATTTGCAGAATGTATAACCATCCACAAAAATCAGGGAGCAACGTATGGCAAAGAGGTAGTTCATACTTGTTTATAGGAGATTTTGTTCCTCTCAAGCCTTCCGAAAATGTTGAATAGGTCCAAAATCAGATAGAGTCCAAGATCCGCCCTAGATATTTTCTTTCATGATACTGAAGGCATTCACTGTCATATTGAAGATATTCGATCGGGCAGGTTAATGTTTCAATCGTTTGTTTTATGTTTCGTTGAGGCCATATTCAAACGAAAATATCGACATTCCAGAGCTTAGTATTGTTGTCCGGCAAGATTTCGCGATAATATCTGACGCAGTGCAACCTAAAATTACTCGGCTACGGTGAGGTAATGTTTGGGCGTAGTCTATCAGGAAGTTGCGTTGTTATCTGGAAGGTTACAGGTTCGACGTGATCACGGATTACATGCCGTTGAAATGGTTAAATTCTAAAGAGAGTCCGTCACGCACGTTGGGACTTGGAGTTTGTATTAAAGGAGTGTCACTATACGCCCACGAGGTTTGACAAAGATTCAAAGGAGTGCAATTGAAGTCGGCTATGCCCATAAGAAGAGTAGCGGAGCCTTTTGCAGTATTGTGCGTACATTTCGTAGGTCCTCTACCTCTATCGACGCATGGCAACACGACGCTGCTGGTCTTTCACGACGCCTCCAGCAATTGGGTGGAATTAGTCCCCTTTCGACGAGCGACGACGGAGCATCTGCAAAATACATTCAGGGACAGGATAATCTGGCGCTTCGGAGTCTCTATGAAGTTGGCCTGCAACAACAGCTTACAGTTCGCAAGTCAGAGTTTTAAGTCATTCCTGACCTCGTTGGGGTGGAGGTCCAATATACGGCGCAGTACTGCCCACAAGATAATCCCACCGAAAACATGAATCGGACCGTAAAAATGATGATTAAACAGTTCATCGAAGGCCATCAGAGTTTGTGAAATGAGCTTCTGCCCGAGATATCATTGGCGGTCAACTCTAGCATGGCGAATTCGACGGGATTTTTGCCAGCGTTTGGCCAGGGAAGGAAACCTCATCTCCCTGCCGCACTATATGACGAGGTCAGTCCCGGGGGCCACAGGAAAAGGCCACACGGCTCAAGAAGGTCTTTGAAACAATAAGGAACAGTCTGGAACGCGCCTTAAAGGATCAAAGGAGGTATCACAACTTGGGGAGGCGATAAATTTCTTGATACTTTTACGACGGCACCAGCACTCCCAAGCTGCTGAATAGTTCGCAGCGAAGCTGGCTGTAAAATGCGATGATTCTTATCGCGTAACGAAATCCGTCTTCCAGAATATCGTTCATTTGGTCAGGGACGGAGATCGCAAGAGCAGAATTGCAAATATCTCTCAATAAAAGCCCTTCTAAAAAATTGAAGAGGCGACTGGCGGCGAAGAATCATTAGGAGACCCCATCAAGAAACGGGGTGCCAACGCATAAGGGGGTCTCGTCGTAACCCGCTAATCCGGTAACACCATTAACGAATAAGTTTGTCTTTTTTTCTTATTAACAAGGTCGACGTTCTTACACGAGAAGTAGAAATAGTCAACTTGTCATTTCACAGATGGACTCGGAGCCACACTCGTGGTTGATGACGGAAGAATCGTCGGACGAAGGACGCCGCCATCGCCACCCTCGCGGTCGATGACAAAGGAGTTGTTGAACGAAGAGACGCCGCCGTCGCCACCCTCATAGTCGGTTACTGAAGAGTCGTCCGATGAGTGCAAACCACCGTCGCCACCCCCGTGTTCGGCGGTAGAGGAGCTGTTGAACCAGAAGAGAGCGCCATTATGGACGGATGCGGAGTCGGAGTGTTAATCAGCGGTTACGCTTACGTCGTACGTCGTGCAGGCAGAGGAGCTTTTGTCGCGTACTAGATCCCATCACGAGGATCGGAGCCCGTGGTGAGTTAGAAAGCTCGTGGCAAAAAGCTACGAAGTTGGTCGCGTGCCGAACAAGAGGGAAGTCAAGAAGATAATTTCAATGCAATCGGACGTGCAGGCGGTAGAAGTGTGAAAAGTCGAAGAAAAGAATAGGGAAAGAACTTTAAAAGTGAACGTGTGTGCGAAAACCAAACGAAGATGTCGCGACTAAGAAATCAGAGTTAAAGAAGAGTAAAAAGGAATGAAAAGGAGAGACCAGAAGAAGAGGAATAGGAAGAAAAACGTAAGTGGCGTTAAATAAGAAGCAAAAAATTAACAATATTATCCCTTTTTTCATTAATTATATATACATATATTCGACATCGGCGAATATACGCTGCCCTTCCAAACGTGGCAAGAACCCGTAGCCCCATGCCTTTTTCACTTTATACATCTCTTGCCCACGTCAGAGTGAGACAACTGCAGCGTAGGCGGCGAATTAGATACGCCCTACTGACCTCGACTCAAGACATGATATTCGGCCGAGCTAAATAGATTTCTTCGCCCCTCTCGCCTTCGTGTCTCAGCGAAATTACAAATTTTTTGTAAAATTACCTAAGAAATATACCCCAGTCAGAAGCTTCCTTACAAAATGGCAATTATGGAATTTTCTTAGGGCTGGAAAATGGAGTAGAGGGTAATTATTACGATAGGTGCAAATTAATAATCTAGTTTTACAGGGTGTACCCTTAAATAATGTTTACATACAAAGGTTGGGCGGGAGCGGTAGAGCAAAACATCTAAGCCCCCGTTTCCATATTTGTTTTTGAGTAATTCTAGTCTTTTTCGCCGTTTTTCGTGATATGTGCCTTATAGGTTTTCGTCGCTTTTGTAGCTAGAGACTTGGAAGTGGATATATACTTGTAGTGATCTGCTTCAGACAACGATTTAAGATTTTAGTGCCACGCCCACTGGGAGGCTGGCAAATCGATAGCTTGTCAATATACCTCAACTCGCAAATCGATAATACGTGAATATTAAAGTCACAAAATTTGGTCTACAGATTGCTGTGGGCCTCCCTCAAAGATTGCGACCTTGAGAAGACCCAAGAGACGCCTTAAGAAATCAGATATGGATGTATCTCCCACAGCTTTTGATCTAGAGGCTCCATATTATTGTGAAGCTTTCCGAAACATCACAAAAGAATTGTTCCGGCCACGCCCACTTCCGTCCCCGCAAATGACGAAAGTCTATATCTTCAGTTCTCAGTTAAAGGCTGAGACTAAAAATTTTGTAGACAGTGTTCGGTTGACACCCTCTTAAGAACAAGCAGAAAAATATTAGCCGCACCCACCCCCGCTCCTACGAAATTTACAAATTCTATATTTTTCCAAAATACCAATAATAACTAAGAACATTTTGTCTGTTATTGTATTGTGAACTTAATTGTCTTTAAAAGGCGGGAAAGAAAGAATTCGTATTTTGGTCTTCAGTCGTGTATTTACATAATTGCATTAATTATGTCGTTAAAGATATTAATTATTAAAATCGACGTTGAGACAGCGACACAACAAAAGTTATTTACGTTTTTGTTTTTAAGACGTCGTTCATTAAAATCCAAATAAGTTATGCCAAAGTGGCGAACCCTTCAAATATTTCGCAGTACACTGCAAGGGAAAGGAAAGTAAATGTTTTGCAGTAAGAAAGCAAGTTGCACAACATATCTCCCATAATCCATACTAAGCAAATGGAAGGCTGACACTCAAATTCGCTGAAATTGTGGGTGAAATGATAACCATAGCAAAAGCGAAGTCAATGTGGGACCTGCCGCACAGAAATGTAACAAAGCAAATGCAAGTTTTTGCTGAAATTGTGATATCTCAGCGATCTCTCTATTGATGTCAATGATTAATATTTGCGATGCCTAATTAATGAAATTATGTAAACACATGAGTGAGGAACAAAATTCAAATTTAATTTTGAGTTTTCCCCAAATATTAAAGTTATTAAAACACGTAAAAACGTTTCAGTCGATCGTAACCGACTGCGCAATATTTGATCACAGTACACAATAGTTCTTATTATTATTTTTTAAATGTATGGAATATTTATATTTCGTAAGGGCCGCGGTTGGCATGGGCAACATTTTTCAGCTCGATCTTAAGAGGAACCCGAACCCCGTGTGACAAATATGCTAAGTTGTGGAAGATGTAGATTTTCGCGAGTTGCGTGGGGGAGAGTGGGCGTGGCGAAAATCTTTTTACCGAACTTTGAAATAGGTGGCCAACCATCTACCTTTAAAATTCGGTGACTCTAGCTTTTAAAGTGTTGGAGATATAGGCTTTCACACTCTGCGAGGGCTGGAGTGGACGGAGGTCGGCTTTGGCGGGAAATATTTATACCCTATATATAACAACAATTCTACCTTCAAAATTTGGTGACCCCTCGCGCTTTGTGGGGGCGGGGTGGCTAAGGGGCGTTCCAGTGGCTGGGATATCACGGTCGCAATTTTTTGAGATCACCTGCAATCTACATACTGTTGTTGGTGACTCTAACTTTAATATTGACCGTTTATCAATTTGCGATTTGAGGTTTATCGATTTGTTATCAATTTTCCAGCCTCCCAGTGGGCTCGGCTTTGGCATTGTCTGAAGCAGATAACTACCTTTATATATCCAAAATATCAAGTCTCTATCTTCAATAGCGCCGAAAAAAGTTGCGTTCATCGGGACCGACGGACAGACGGTCAGACGCATAGATGGACAGAGTATGAAAAGATCCGCTAAAGTCTCCATAAATGAGCAATATAGTAATACAGAAACAGAGATAAACACTTTTAGAAACAGCCCCTATAAAAAGCATTGCTATGCAAAGAATAGTTATAGCTCCTAGAGGGTCAGCCTCGTTTGGATCTGATCGAAGATTGTGATTCAGAGGAGCTGGCTTTCTCAATTTTTCAAAGAGTTGTACATCCATAGTAAGGTCAGAGCTCAGAAATGTAGATAGAAGAGGTTGTAGAACTGATAAATTATTTGTTAACTATAAATAGTTATAAATGTTTAATATTGGGAACAATACTACAATTTGATTACGTAAACTCAGCGCCAATCAAGGCATTTCCGCGCTCAACGCCCTCAATGAAGAACATATAGACAATTTAATATGCCACAATGATTGCTACAGGGTTTTTAAAGGCATTCGCTCGTCTTTTGCTCACTGGGAAGCAGAGAAAAGGAAGTTTATATCCATGACAATCTTCTCGGCAATAGAAACTAGGTGGACTGAATTGTTAGTTTTATTTACAAAAAACGTTAATAAGTTATATCTCTGAAGAAACAGCATCAGTATTGAATTCTAATGAAAAAGCCCGTCTTATTAGAGCAAAGTCAGTAATTTGTGCTAGGTATTTTGATTCTCGATTCAGGCAGCTTTTAAAACTAATGAAAGAGGAAGGTTATTTCGGTTGTGATACGGCCATACAATTTTATTGGCGAGTAGAGTTTCAGCAGCGAGGTCCACCACATATCCATGGCATGTTTTGGCTGAAATATACCCCAAAGCTTGATTTGTCTGGTGAGTGAAGCATTCCCCCTGTAAAATCCTTTATTGATCAGTTTATCACAACTGAAACAAGTTACCCAGATGAAGCTACATTTTTGGAGTATTCAACAAAGGCCATTCATGTAAGCGAGAGGTAAGGGCACAAAACATTTTTAGATTCGGTATTCCTTACCCCCCATCCCCCAAACAGAAATTCTATTCCCCTTAGCCGATAATACATGAAAATATAAATGTACATCGCATAACATTTTTAAAAATACAGTGTTTATTAGAGAATCCGTTTGATCGTGGAGCCATCGAGATTCTAAGCGATTCGAATTACTTTTTGTCCCTCGATCAACTTAACCTTAGATATGAGTGTTATATAAACGCAATTAGGTCGAGTTTAAAGAAGCCGAAAATATTTGTACAGCGATTTTTTGTTGTCCCAGAGAGGTCGCAGATAGATCCAAGAGAGGTATTTCCAGCATTTAGCGAGATTGTAACTATAAAGCAAAATTTACAACATATAGGGCACAAATTTATTTCGGGTACAGAGATATCTGCCGAGGAAGCCGTTTACTGCTGTTTAGGTATGCATTTGTCCGAAAGCAGTTACGCTGAAGTATACATTAATACTTCATTAGGTTAGGATACTAAAGATCTGGCAACAGTTGCAAAATTTACCCGAAGACACAACCTTAATATTTGAAATGAGACTTTTAGAGCATTATGTTCAATCTCACGACGCTTTAGAAAATTTTGCCCGCCGATTTTGCAGCTTTTTATAATTTTAGCCAAAGGCATAGTGAGACTCGTCAGAATATTGATGATACTGATGATATAAAAACACCATGGTCTTCGCAATTATTAGTTTACACACTTCGCAACGGTATTGGCTTCGTAAAGAAGAGGCATAATTAGATAATTGAGATATAATATTAATACAGATAGGAGCAATTACTTTACGGAGAGATATTTTTTTTCAAAATAAGGATTTGATCGAAAGCAATCGTGAAAATATAATAGTTTAGAAGATAGTAACGTCCGATTAATGAAGCATCCACCTATAGTTTCTACTGAAAGGTTAGCAGAAGTGTCAGGTCTCTTAATATAAATCAGAAGACATACCTTAAACATGTATTGCACAATGCCAAAAACAAATCCGTATTTTACGAATTTTTTGGAGACGGGGCTTGTGTAGGAAAAAGCCGACTTTTTTTTTGGCAATTTTCAACCTTCGTCCGTAATGCAAAATAGGAAGCGAGGAAGTGTTCCAAGTTCCGCGAAAATTTTATTGTGTGCCCTAACAGGTAAAGCTGCTTGTGGAATCAGCGGATCAATACTGCATTCCATGTTTTCTCCACGAGTTAATCAATCTGGTTCAGATTTTAGGGCCTTAAGTAATGATTTATTCAATACATTGCGTTCAAGGTTAATCAACCTTAAACTTATTATTAAAGATAAAATATTTATGGAAGGTTCAAAAATGTTTTTACTGTTGGACTCCCGTTTAAGTTAAGTAAGTAGTTAAAGGTACTTCTCCATTCGGTGGTATTTCTGTCATAATCTTCGGAATCTACGACAGTTATCACCAGTATGTGATTGTTGAATTTTCTAATCCAACTGATAATGATCCCTACAGTGCCAATTATGCATCATCTTTGCGGGATCTCTTCAAGCCCTCAGAAATTATGCGAAAACGGAAGCATCAATTATTTGCGTCAGCTTTAATAATATGGCATCAGGTATCATATGGGATGGGTTAGTCAATGGGGCACAGGCATTTTAATGCAAATAGATTTTGATGCTTGCAGTACTCCAAATATTTTATGGATGCAATTGTAAGAGGAAAGTGTAGGAGTTCTTGGTCACTCAAAATATACAGATCGTACAGAAACTTCTTGGTCCCCAATTCTAATAATAGTTAAAATTTTTAATATAGAAATAATGTGCAAGTTACCATTGAGTGTAGGTAGTTTCCAGTGATATTTGCAGAATGTATAACCATCCACAAAAATCAGGAAGCAACGTATGGCAAAGAGGTAGTTCATACTTGTTTATAGGAGATTTTGTTCCTCTCAAGCCTTCCGAAAATGTTGAATAGGTCCAAAATCAGATAGAGTCCAAGATCCGCCCTAGATATTTTCTTTCATGATACTGAAGGCATTCACTGTCATATTGAAGATATTCGATCGGGCAGGTTAATGTTTCAATCGTTTGTTTTATGTTTCATTGAGGCCATATTCAAACGAAAATATCGACATTCCAGAGCTTAGTATTGTTGTCCGGCAAGATTACGCAATAATACCTGACGCAGTGCAACCTAAAATTACTCGGCTACGGTGAGGTAATGTTTGGGCGTAGTCTATCAGGAAGTTGCGTTGTTATCTGGAAGGTTACAGGTTCGACGTAATCACGGATTACATGCCGTTGAAATGGTTAAATTCTAAAGAGAGTCCGTCACGCACGTTGGGACTTGGAGTTTGTGTTAAAGGATACAATACGCCCATGAGGTTTGACAAAGATTCAAAGGAGTGCAATTGAAGTCGGCTATGCCCATGAGAAGAGTAGCGGAGCCTTTTGCAGTATTGTGCGTACATTTCGTAGGTCCTCTACCTCTATCGACGCATGGCAACACGACGCCTTCAGCAATTGGGTGGAATTAGTCCCCTTTCGACGAGCGACGACGGAGCATCTGCAAAATACATTCAGGGACAGGATAATCTGGCGCTTCGGAGTCCCTATGAAGTTGGCCTGCAACAACAGCTTACAGTTCGCAAGTCAGAGTTTTAAGTCATTCCTGACCTCGTTGGGGTGGAGGTCCAATATACGGCGCAGTACTGCCCACAAGATAATCCCACCGAAAACATGAATCGGACCGTAAAAATGATGATTAAACAGTTCATCGAAGGCCATCAGAGTTTGTGAAATGAGCTTCTGCCCGAGATATCATTGGCGGTCAACTCTAGCATGGCGAATTCGACGGGATTTTTGCCAGCGTTTGGCCAGGGAAGGAAACCTCATCTCCCTGCCGCACTATATGACGAGGTCAGTCCCGGGGGCCACAGGAAAAGGCCACACGGCTCAAGAAGGTCTTTGAAACAATAAGGAACAGTCTGGAACGCGCCTTAAAGGATCAAAGGAGGTATCACAACTTGGGGAGGCGATAAATTTCTTGATACTTTTACGACGGCACCAGCACTCCCAAGCTGCTGAATAGTTCGCAGCGAAGCTGGCTGTAAAATGCGATGATTCTTATCGCGTAACGAAATCCGTCTTCCAGAATATCGTTCATTTGGTCAGGGACGGAGATCGCAAGAGCAGAATTGCAAATATCTCTCAATAAAAGCCCTTCTAAAAAATTGAAGAGGCGACTGGCGGCGAAGAATCATTAGGAGACCCCATCAAGAAACGGGGTGCCAACGCATAAGGGGGTCTCGTCGTAACCCGCTAATCCGGTAACACCATTAACGAATAAGTTTATCTTTTTTTCTTATTAACAAGGTCGACGTTCTTACACGAGAAGTAGAAATAGTCAACTTGTCATTTCACAGATGGACTCGGAGCCACACTCGTGGTTGATGACGGAAGAATCGTCGGACGAAGGACGCCGCCATCGCCACCCTCGCGGTCGATGACAAAGGAGTTGTTGAACGAAGAGACGCCGCCGTCGCCACCCTCATAGTCGGTTACTGAAGAGTCGTCCGATGAGTGCAAACCACCGTCGCCACCCCCGTGTTCAGCGGTAGAGGAGCTGTTGAACCAGAAGAGAGCGCCATTATGGACGGATGCGGAGTCGGAGTGTTAATCAGCGGTTACGCTTACGTCGTACGTCGTGCAGGCAGAGGAGGTTTTGTCGCGCACTAGATCCCATCACGAGGATCGGAGCCCGTGGTGAGTTAGAAAGCTCGTGGCAAAAAGCTACGAAGTTGGTCGCGTGCCGAACAAGAGGGAAGTCAAGAAGATAATTTCAATGCAATCGGACGTGCAGGCGGTAGAAGTGTGAAAAGTCGAAGAAAAGAATAGGGAAAGAACTTTAAAAGTGAACGTGTGTGCGAAAACCAAACGAAGATGTCGCGACTAAGAAATCAGTGTTAAAGAAGAGTAAAAAGGAATGAAAAGGAGAGACCAGAAGAAGAGGAATAGGAAGAAAAACGTAAGTGGAGTAAGAGAAAAAAATGAACAATATTATCCCTTTTTTCATAAATTTATATACATATATTCGACATCGGCGAATATACGCTGCCCTTCGAAACGTGGCAAGAACCCGTAGCCCCATGCCTTTTTCACTTTATACATCTCTTGCCCACGTCGGAGTGAGACAACTGCAGCGTAGGCGGCGAATTAGATACGCCCTACTGACCTCGACTCAAGACATGATATTCGGCCGAGCTAAATAGATTTCTTCGCCCCCCTCGACTTCGTGTATCAGCGAAATTACAAATTTTTTGTAAAACTACCTAAGAAATATACCCCAGTCAGAAGCTTCCTTACAAAATGGCAATTATGGAATTTTCGTAGGGCTGGAAAATGGAGTAGAGGGTAATTATTACGAGAGGTGCAAATTAATAATCTAGTTTTACAGGGTGTACCCTTAAATAATGTTTACATACAAAGGTTGGGCGGGAGCGGTAGAACAAAACATCTAAGCCCCCGTTTCCATATTTGTTTTTGAGTAATTCTAGTCTTTTTCGCCGTTTTTCGTGATATGTGCCTTATAGGTTTTCGTCGCTTTTGTAGCTAGAGACTTGGAAGTGGATATATACTTGTAGTGATCTGCTTCAGACAACGATTTAAGATTTTAGTGCCACGCCCACTGGGAGGCTGGCAAATCGATAGCTTGTCAATATACCTCAACTCGCAAATCGATAATACGTGAATATTAAAGTCACAAAATTTGGTCTACAGATTGCTGTGGGCCTCCCTCAAAGATTGCGACCTTGAGAAGACCCAAGAGACGCCTTAAGAAATCAGATATGGATGTATCTCCCACAGCTTTTGATCTAGAGGCTCCATATTATTGTGAAGCTTTCCGAAACATCACAAAAGAATTGTTCCGGCCACGCCCACTTCCGTCCCCGCAAATGACGAAAGCCTATATCTTCAGTTCTCAGTTAAAGGCTGAGACTAAAAATTTTGTAGACAGTGTTCGGTTGACACCCTTTAAGAACAAGCAGAAAAATATTAGCCGCACCCACCCCCGCTCCTACGAAATTTACAAATTCTATATTTTTCCAAAATACCAATAATAACTAAGAACATTTTGTCTGTTATTGTATTGTGAACTTAATTGTCTTTAAAAGGCGGGAAAGAAAGAATTCGTATTTTGGTCTTCAGTCGTGTATTTACATAATTGCATTAATTATGTCGTTAAAGATATTAATTATTAAAATCGACGTTGAGACAGCGACACAACAAAAGTTATTTACGTTTTTGTTTTTAAGACGTCGTTCATTAAAATCCAAATAAGTTATGCCAAAGTGGCGAACCCTTCAAATATTTCGCAGTACACTGCAAGGGAAAGGAAAGTAAATGTTTTGCAGTAAGAAAGCAAGTTGCACAACATATCTCCCATAATCCATACTAAGCAAATGGAAGGCTGACACTCAAATTCGCTGAAATTGTGGGTGAAATGATAACCATAGCAACAGCGAAGTCAATGTGGGACCTGCCGCACAGATATGTAACAAAGCAAATGCAAGTTTTTGCTGAAATTGTGATATCTCAGCGATCTCTCTATTGATGTCAATGATTAATATTTGCGATGCCTAATTAATGAAATTATGTAAACACATGAGTGAGGAACAAAATTCAAATTTAATTTCGAGTTTTCCCCAAATATGAAAGTCAAACATGTAAAAACGTTTCAGTCGATCGTAACCGACTGCGCAATATTTGTTCACAGTACACAATAGTTCTTATTATTATTTTTTAAATGTATGGAATATTTATATTTCGTAAGGGCCGCGGTTGGCATGGGCAACATTTTTCAGCTCGATCTTAAGAGGAACCCGAACCCCGTGTGACAAATATGCTAAGTTGTGGAAGATGTAGATTTTCGCGAGTTGCGTGGGGGAGAGTGGGCGTGGCGAAAATCTTTTTACCGAACTTTGAAATAGGTGGCCAACCATCTACCTTTAAAATTCGGTGACTCTAGCTTTTAAAGTGTTGGAGATATAGGCTTTCACACTCTGCGAGGGCTGGAGTGGACGGAGGTCGGCTTTGGCGGGAAATATTTATACCCTATATATAACAACAATTCTACCTTCAAAATTTGGTGACCCCTCGCGCTTTGTGGGGGCGGGGTGGCTAAGGGGCGTTCCAGTGGCTGGGATATCACGGTCGCAATTTTTTGAGATCACCTGCAATCTACATACTGTTGTTGGTGACTCTAACTTTAATATTGACCGTTTATCAATTTGCGATTTGAGGTTTATCGATTTGTTATCAATTTTCCAGCCTCCCAGTGGGCTCGGCTTTGGCATTGTCTGAAGCAGATAACTACCTTTATATATCCAAAATATCAAGTCTCTATCTTCAATAGCGCCGGAAAAAGTTGCGTTCATCGGGACCGACGGACAGACGGTTAGACGCATAGATGGACAGAGTATGAAAAGATCCGCTAAAGTCTCCATAAATGAGCAATATAGTAATACAGAAACAGAGATAAACACTTTTAGAAACAGCCCCTATAAAAAGCATTGCTATGCAAAGAATAGTTATAGCTCCTAGAGGGTCAGCCTCGTTTGGATCTGATCGAAGATTGTGATTCAGAGGAGCTGGCTTTCTCAATTTTTCAAAGAGTTGTACATCCATAGTAAGGTCAGAGCTCAGAAATGTAGATAGAAGAGGTTGTAGAACTGATAAATTATTTGTTAACTATAAATAGTTATAAATGTTTAATATTGGGAACAATACTACAATTTGGTTACGTAAACTCAGCGCCAATCAAGGCATTTCCGCGCTCAACGCCCTCAATGAAGAACATATAGACAATTTAATATGCCACAATGATTGCTACAGGGTTTTTAAAGGCATTCGCTCGTCTTTTGTTCACTGGGAAGCAGAGAAAAGGAAGTTTATATCCATGACAATCTTCTCGGCAATAGAAACTAGGTGGACTGAATTGTTAGTTTTATTTACAAAAAACGTTAATAAGTTATATCTCTGAAGAAACAGCATCAGTATTGAATTCTAATGAAAAAGCCCGTCTTATTAGAGCAAAGTCAGTAATTTGTGCTAGGTATTTTGATTCTCGATTCAGGCAGCTTTTAAAACTAATGAAAGAGGAAGGTTATTTCGGTTGTGATACGGCCATAAAATTTTATTGGCGAGTAGAGTTTCAGCAGCGAGGTCCACCACATATCCATGGCATGTTTTGGCTGAAATATACCCCAAAGCTTGATTTGTCTGGTGAGTGAAGCATTCCCCCTGTAAAATCCTTTATTGATCAGTTTATCACAACTGAAACAAGTTACCCAGATGAAGCTACATTTTTGGAGTATTCAACAAAGGCCATTCATGTAAGCGAGAGGTAAGGGCACAAAACATTTTTAGATTCGGTATTCCTTACCCCCCATCCCCCAAACAGAAATTCTATTCCCCTTAGCCGATAATACATGAAAATATAAATGTACATCGCATAAAATTTTTAAAAATACAGTGTTTATTAGAGAATCCGTTTGATCGTGGAGCCATCGAGATTCTAAGCGATTTGAATTACTTTTTGTCCCTTTTTGTTCGGTTCAACCAGCGAAGGATGCACTCTTCCTTGCTTGATGTCGGTTATCAGGGCAATGACTGCTGATTGGATGTCTTCCGCTTCATCAATCCAGTTCCTTACTTGTGTGATTAGCATAAAGAACTTTATTGACTCCTTGTAGATGAAGAAGTTTTCTTTCAACCTGTTGGCCATCTTGTTTATCTCCTTTGTCAGCTCTTCAAAGTTTTTATTTACTTCTTCTGTTGTAGAGCGCATCAAGTTTGAAGTTGCGTTTAGGATCGAAGTCTGGTTGCCGACATATTCATTAAGGCGTTTTTCATTTTTAATAATGGTTTCCATATTTTCTTTGATTCGATTGGCTGTGCCAATGTCGAAAAACATTATAAACCTTTTTTGCCTTTCCGATGTTTGAGATATGATTTTATTTTTCTCCTTTAAGTTGTTTATTTTTAACTTTACTGTGCGGCTTACTGTTGTACAGTATTCGTTAAATTCACCCAACTTTTCGCAAATTGTATCAGTTTTTGTCATGACCTCATCGGCTCTTTATAGCGCTGCGAAATAGGCGTTCATGTTGTAGTAAAATAACAGTTGCCAGCTTGACGATACGACTTCCACCTTTCCAAGATTATCCATGAGCATTGCTGTTTGCTGATCCATGTTCTGGATTCTCAGCCTGGTTGTATTTGCGGCAGGTATCGTAGAAGTACTTGCTATTTGTAGGATCATTAGCAGGCTGAGGATCGTTGCTTTTACTAGCGTTATTTTAGCTGCTCTTGTCTTGATTCGCTCTCTGGAGTTGTCGGCTTGCTCATCTTTGTCCAGAGTTGGTAACAGACAGATCTTGTTTATCGATCTTTTTACTTCACCCGTGTTTGTTTTTACTGTTACTACTCGAACTTTATCATCTTGTCCTTTAGTAGTTTTAGTTATTTTTCCCATGGGCCATCTACCCGGGTGCGTGTTTTCTTGTTTCAAGAAAACAAGTTGGCCTTCCTTGGGGTTTGACTTTCCTTGTCGCCATTTTCCATGTTCGCTGTTGCAGTGACGCCAAGTATTCTTCTTTCAACTTCCTCCAGAATTCTCCTCTAATGCGCTGCATGTGT